>JABFEB020000104.1:17858451-17876748 GCA_019775895.2 Stomatorhinus ivindoensis | reverse complement strand
GGGGGCTAAAAACATTTGAGGGGGGCGAAGGGCTCCCTAAAACAGGACTGACGATACCCCTGTGTGATTTTACATTACCGTATTTTTAGACACATTTCATGCACAGCAAATGTTATCCCCTACACACACACACACACACAGAACAATATTTTTCATTCGGGCCAGAGAATGTAAAAGGTTGTCCCACCGGTTGGAGAGAGGCGTCTCCAGCTGATTGTGGGCTCTGGCTTCCCATTGGCGAAGCACATCAAGGTGACATTGGTGCCTTCGTTCACCGCGATGTCATTGGACAACTTCACGATTCTCGGCGGCACTACATGGGGAAGAAGGAAATTAACTTCAGCGTGACAATGAAACTGAAATTCCAACATCTCAGCGTTCTTTGCCATAACTGAATACTGAAATGACATAGTTTTCCCTTAAAAATCTTCCCCATCCTCTGAGTTTTAATGTAGGGACTCAGATCGCTGAAGGACTGTGAGGTTTCTGAAAGGATAGAATTAAGGTGAAACATCTGACAAGGAATCCATGGAGTATGGAGGTAGATGCAGTTTAAAAGTGGGAGAAGTCATTGAAAATGAATCATCCAAATGAAGCACAACTGACAACAAGTCCCCAGAGTCTGAAACAGGTGTAACCTTTATGGAGCAAAAATCAAAGATATGTTCAAATAGTCAGTATTGGCAGAGTCTGTAATTCCATCAGATATTTTTATGGGACAGTTTTTAATATATGAAAAAGCACACAAACAATGAACAGTGTTGTTTACCCTTTAAGGCAGCCACAGATAAAAAGGTAAAGTTGCGAGTTAAAGTCTCATACCTCTAGCAAAATTCAAGAATAAATCCTAATTACAAGGAGCAACACAGACTAATGGGAAGTAGTGAGAGAAATATGACGTGTGAGATGTCCATTATACAACAAATGGAAGCTAAGATATCACTAATTTTAATCAAAAGGAATTGATTGAGATAATCATTCTGTGATTCACTTCCTATAAAAATACACTTTTTCTTAATACCTAGGCATTTTTATCATAAATATGCACCACATTTAGACTTTGTGATAGCAGCTCGTCACATTTTTCCACATTGGAGTTCTTCAGAAAAGTTATTTCTAACTTTTCCTCGCCTATCCTTGTGCTTTGACACACAGGAAAGGTTTTGTTCTCTCACGGAACTGAGCGTCTTGCATGCCCTTCCATTCCGGATGCATGTTAATGAACTGGGGCTTTGTCAAACAAGCAGTCTCCACCCACCACAACATAGCTGGAATTATACAAACAAAGCTTACCCTTCCCTGTGGTGCCTGACAGGGTCATCACTCATTCTTTAATAAACAGAATCATTCCATTTCCCAAAAATTGTATTCTGTTGTTTTCAAACTGACGCGGAATTGGGCTGCTTCGTCATTGAGACTGCTGAGAAGCTGTGGTAGCCTTTTCTGGGAAAAGTCACGCAGTATAACAACTACGGGGAAATGCAGCCAGACTTGTGCTAACACTTGTGTCGCTAATGGAGGAAACATTTGATTCTCAGTATCCCCAAGGCGGACTGGCACCCCGTTCAGGGTGTACGCCAGCCTCGTTCCCTGTGCCACCTGGGACAGGTTCCAGGTCTCACACAGGCTGCTTTGGATAATCACTGGATGATAGATGGGTATCTGCTCTTTGCTATACAAGAATCAGAATGGGAAGGTAGGAAGCATGTATTTCAATGCTCTGCCTGGAAGGTAACTGGTTTGGACCCAAGGCTCAGGAAGAGTCATTGTGCTGTTGGGCTCCTTACAAAGCGCCTTGTGCCCCACTTGGTTCAGATGAGTCTGTTTTCACACGCAAAACCCTAACCGTAACTTTGGATAAAAGCATTGGCTAAATACTTAAGCGTGACTCTTTTCAGTAGGAATAACTTTCTATGTCCCTTCTGAGATTTCTAGCACTTTCTTTGATTCACTGAAGTTGGGCAACAAAGAAAGATGAGCTTCGGCATTACAGCACCAGTCTACACAAAACAATCAGCATGTTTTACACACACAGCTAGGTCAGGGTACGGTTGTAGATCGACTACGCCATTTAATCGGACAACTTTCCCTGTCCCAGTATACATGCATGGGAGGGGAATCGTATGTCAGACTCTGCTACAATATCTGGCAATATGACTCCTTTCAGCTTGTTAGGGTTAGGGCTTTTTCTGGTTGACATATTATATCACAGACGTAAATTGGATGTAAGATTTGGAGGTGCATTGCATGCGATGTTGGTATTAAAATCACACGTCATCCAGTCCTACTACAACCATTTTTCAAATTCAATACCAGATACCCAAGTTCCTGCTGTGATGTCATTCAGTACCGGTACCAGTTTTTACCCCAGTGGACAAGCGACACCTTGAAGTACCATGTTTTGGGACCTTCTTGAAGTAATTAGTTGAGCAGTGAATTGGACAGCTTTACAGCACTGTATTTTGTACATGTTATACATCTTTCTGCTATGTTCCAAGCTTCTTCTGTTACTTCAGGGGAAAGCCTTGGGGGGGTGACTGTGGAGCATGCGCAAAGCGCCTAGGCCAGCCTGAGTCTGATTGAATGTAATCATACAGGAGTAAATCGACTCCCAATCGCATTATCTGGGTGTCTTAGAGAAATTCGATTTAGTACCATTTCAGTCAGACTAACACATTTACATACACTCTAAAAGTCTGGTTTTAGCTGGACTAACACATTAATTCAATTTTTGTAGTGTGCATGTAAATGTAGTGACTGTACAGTATCCAAACAACCAAGTAGCAGCTAAACTGTAAAACCTGGGATTGTACTATACAAAGTGATGTGCACCAAAATATGTAAACATTGGCCATGAAAAAACATCACCACGAGAGCCAAGGAGAAGCCCTGGTTCACCGCAGCGGTACGTGCATGTCTGAGAGAGAGAGACTGCTTTCCAGGGTGGGGATAAAGCTGCTCTCAGAACAGCCAGAGCCAACTTCTCCCGCACCATCCAACAAGCAAAGCGTGCACATGCACAAAAGATCCACGGCCACTTCCACAACACAAAAGACACTCGCAGGTTATGGCAGGGCATTCAGGCTGTCACCCAGTACAAGCCTGCACCAAGCAACTGTGATGGAGACACCACACTTCCTGAGGAGCTGTATGAGTTCTATGCACAGTCTGAAGCGCTGAACAACACACAAGCGACGAAAGCCAACCCCCCCACCAATGACCAGATCATCTCTCTGTCTGCAGCCGACGTGAGGAGAGCTTTCATCAAGGTCAACCCACGAATAGCTGCTGGACCAGACAACATCCCAGGTCGTGTGCTGAGAGACTGCGCTGATCAGCTGGCAGGTGTCTTCACGGACGTTTTCAACTCAGCGCTGATCCGGATGATCGTCCCAGCGTGCTTCAATTCCACCACCATCATCCCGGTGCCGAAGAAATCCTCAGTATCCTGCCTGAACGACTGTAGTCCCATTGACCTGACCCCCATCATCATGAAGTGCTTCGAGAGACTCGTCGTGGCACATGTGAAGAGCGACCTCCCCCGCTCACTGGACCTGCTGCAGTTTGCATATCGACAAAACAGGTCGAACCGAGGATGCCATTTCCACTGCACTTCACCTTTCCCACTTGGACAAGAAAGACACTTGTGTCAGAATGCTGTTCATAGATTTCAGTTCAGCATTCAACACCGTCATCCCCCAAAAACTGTCTGAGAAACCGAGCAAGTTGAGACTGAGCACCTCCCTCTGCAATTAGATACTGGATTTCCTGTCAGAGAGGCCTCAGTCCCTCTGATTCGGCGACATCATCTCCAGCGCCATCAGACTGCGCACAGGGGCTCCTCAGGCCTGTGTTCTCAGCCCACTGTTGTTCACTCTCCTGACACGCGACTGCACCGCCCTGCACAGCTCTAACCACATCATCAAGTTCGCCGACGACACGACCGTTGTGGGGCTCATTAGCAGCAACAACGAGTCGGCGTACAGACATGAGGTTCAGCAGCTGGTGTTCTGGTGCTGTGAGAACAACCTGTCACTGAATGTGGACAAAACCATGGAGATGATCGTCGACTTCAGGAAGACTCGCTCCACCCACACACCGCTCAGCATCCACGGCTCCACGGTAAAGACGGTAAACGGCACCAAGTTCCTGGGAATTCACCTGGACCACCAACAACACCTCCATCACCAAAAAGGCCCAGCAGCGTCTCTACTTCCTGAGACGCCCGAAGCGGGCCAACCTTCCTCCTCCCATCCTCACTGTGTTCTACAGCGGCACCACACAGAGCGTTCTGACCAGCTGCATCTCTGTGAGGTTTGGTAACTGCAAGGTCGGCGATCTCAGCCAGCTACAACAGACTGCAGCTGCAAAGATCATCAGAGATTTTCTCCCCCCGCTACAGGACATCTTTCGAAAGTGCTGCATCAAGAAGGCCTCCTGCATTGTGCTTGACCCCTCACACCCCTCACATGGACTCTTCTCTCCCCTCCCATCCAGCAGACGCTATCGCAGCATCGGGGTCCGACCACTGTCTTTGTGAGGCAGATGCTGCTCTATGAACAATCCTACACATGCTGCACTAGAATTGAACACTGTTTACGTTTTTGTCTGTTTATGTCTCTTTGTTTTTTATACCCTTTATTTATATATTACTTGTTTTATGTGACTTATTTGTTCTTTGCACTGTTTTTTAACTGGAGCCACATCATCTTGTCTCTCTGTAGACTGTAATGTATATAGCAGAGATGACAATAAAGTTTACTTTGACTTTGAAGTCAGGTGGTTCAGTGTGTGGAGACATAATACAAGCAAAAGTAACAACAACTATATGATTTTTAACTCATCCGGCAGGGTATGGGCACAAGGCAGGGAACAACCCAGGATGGGATGCCAACCCATTGTAGGGCTCACTCACTCACCAACCTACCGCTCATGCACTCCTACAGGCAATTTGGAAACTCTAATTAACCTAAGCATGTATTTGGACTGTGGGGAGACACTGGAGGGCCTGGAGGAAACACCATGATGACATGGGGTGAACATGCAAACTCCACACACATGGAGCCATGGCAGAGACTCGAACCTTGGTCCCTGGGGAGGGAGTCAACAGCGCTAACTCCTGCACCATCATACCAATCCCAATAAATAATAATAATTTTTATTATCATCCATTTTCTGAAACTGCTTATCCTGGTCAGGGTTATAGGGGGTCCGGAGCCCATCTAAGAAAGCAGGGACCAAACCAGCATAACGCTACCCACAGTACCACCATCCCGCCCACATTATTATTGTTGATGATGATGATGACGATGATGCAGGGAGGCTGAGCCCCCCCCCGTTGTCCACGTGTATGTGTGAGGGTCTGATGATAGCAGTGGTGATCGCTGTTGTAGAATCTGACTGCAGCAGAAACCAAAGATCTGCAGAGCAGCACGGGTGGAGCAGCCTGTTGCTGAAGGAGCTGCTTAGGACACACAGGGACTCTTGCAGGGGGGGAGAGGAAGGTGGTTTGGAATTTTACCCGTCATTCTCCTCACTCATCTCCTGTAAGGCGTCCTGGGGGGTCCCCAACACAGATCCAGCCCTGCTGATCAGTTTGTTGACTCTCTATGTTCCACTGCTGGTATGACTCTACCCCAGCAGACGACCATGTAAAAGATGACTGATGCCACCATTGTGTCACATAATGACTTCGTACGCTAGTACACTAATGAGTCGACTCGAGCCCTTCGTGTACAAGGCAATGGTATTGTCTGTCCAGTCTAGCTTGTTGTTGAGATGAACATCCAGGTATCTATAGGATTGGACAGCCTCAATCTCCACCTCCTGGATGCTCACTGGACTGACTGATGGCAGTTTTGCCCTGCGAAAGTCCCCCACCAACTCCGTGGTATTCTTCGCATTGAGCTGGAGGTAATGTTGCTGCCACCACTCTGCAAAGTCATTAATGAGTCCCCTGTATTTCTGTTTATGTCCTGTTTTTTTAATGCATTTATGATGATACAATATTTCCTTTCCATCACTTTAGCAGTTATTTCCTGATGTTTCTATGGCAAGGCAAACCTGTACTACTCGTTTATGCAAAACAATGGCTCCTTAATTGCACAAAAATATCTTGTTAATGACCCACTGTTTAAATGGGTTTTTGAGATCATTTATACTCTGAACAACTTGACAAAGTAACTTTTTTGATTGCGAGCTTCAGAATGAGGTATTTTACGATTATGTTACAGCACTGGTCCTCCTGTTTATGAAGTTATAAAAATCCCAATCAAAGACATCATCAGTCTTCATGAATTGACTATAACCAAGTATTTCTTTTTGTTTCTGACATATTGATTTTTGTATCTATGAATATCCATCCATCATCCATTTTTCATACCACTTAGCCAGAAAAGGATCACAGTGTATACATATTTATGCTACAAAATATTTGTTATGGGGGTAGACTGCATTCCCTGCATACCTACTTAAAAAAACAACCAAAATCTAAATAAATAATATATATAAATACTATATAAAATATTCATATAATAAGATCACATTTTTCTACTGATTTTCAAGTAAATGTATCCACCATTACCAAAAACATGCATTATGACTAAAGGCCCAAGTTTAACCAGTGAAACACATCGACACCGTTGTGTATATTAATTGCATAAAACAGTAATAAAAAAAAAAACGAATGTTTGTTTCTGTTTCAAAGATAGGAGCTGTCGTCATTTTCTAGAAGGCAGGATAATCAGTGAAACACAAGTAAGCAGTGCCACAACTATGTCCAAATGACAAAACGTGCACTTTATAAATAGACAACATGCTCTTAAGTGTTTTAATGACGATAGCACAGCCTCTCTCTTTAACTTGCTGAAAGTTGACTCATCGATTTTACAATTTGAAGAAAAAAAAACCTAACTTTGAAACAACTGAATCAGATTAGGTTGCATGCTTACACAAGTTAATCACCTGAGGTTTGATGCCAAACAGCAGGATGCGTCATCTATAAAAGAGGTCTGACAAACTGCACTTTGATATGTGAGTTTTCAAAGCAGCATGAGGTGACTGACAAAGTTCAGAAAAGCCCAAATAGTTCGGTCCCAAGCTGTCGGTTCATCACTGCGTCAAGGAGAACAGCCGCACAAATCATCAAAGCATATGGCAAACACAGATAAACTGCTCCACAGAGAATTAGTGGTCATAAGGCGAAGCTCAACAACAAGGATAGAAGGATGCTTAACACCACAAAAGGATGAATTTAAAAAATGACCACGCAATTGAATAGGATCTTCTATAGCCCAATCGCAACAAAAATAGTATGTGCAGAGTTTCAGAACACAGCAGGGCTGCCATTGGAAAGCTCTCGTAATCAAGGCTAATGCAGAAATATGCATAGCCACGTTAAAGCAGCATAAAACGTCAACATCTGAGCAATGGAAAGGAGTAATATAGTGTGATGCGGGGCATCCATAATAGCACTTAAAGCCTTCCTGTGAGAGTCAAGGCTGCTATCTATATAACCACAAAAAAATACGACGCGACTGCAGTGAACCAGGCGCACCCTATGTACACTCGCCATGTTCCCATATTCCAAGATGGTAACGCCCTAATACACACTGTGAAACAAATTCATGAGCACCAGGATAAAACCAAATGCTATTCTTGGCCTCCTCCACCTGATCTGAACATCCCTAACCTTCATAGGAAGTTCTCGAGGGCAGAGTGCAGAGTGGATTTCCATCTCCTTCATCTCTCAAAGTTCCAGAGGCTTTTCTTCTTGACGAATGGTTCAATATCCCTCCACACACAGTTCAAGACTGCACGACAGCATGAAGGACCGAAGATCTTCTGAAGGTAAAGGATGGCCCTACTGGCTTTTACATCTTTGATGTTAATATATTGTGGGCTGTTTTTCTGTTACTTTGTCCACATCCTGTTTATAAGCCCAACAGTAGCCTGGAATCCCATCCAGATTGTTTTGAGCACTTCTTAGGGTTAGGGTACATCACATCCCAGTACTGGATAAGGGGTTAAAGGAGGTGGGTGGATGGATGGATGGATATTATATCCACTTACATTTTAAAGCATACTTAGTATACATAGATACATGTAGTGTATAAAATGTGATTATACAGGTAAAACAGATTTGTAAGTATTATAATAATTAAACACATTCATAATCAGAACATGGAACCTCATTACTGAGTAATGTCAATATGAAATGTTACAAAATGTACAAGAGCTGGTGATTTTCAAATGGGAGAGTGATGTGGCCTATACGATTTCTGAAGGAGCCACTAAGGAAACACAGGCTGTAACAGGAGGTATACAGTATATACTTAGGCGAGCATTAAGTTTATTGTGTGGGTGGGTGTGCATGTCCTGCAATGGGCAAGCATCCCATCCAGGGTGGTTCCCTGCCTTGGGATCTGTGCTTCCCATTACAAGATTCAGGTTGTATGTGACTCTTTGTTGGGCAAAGAAAGGGATAAATGGATGGATGGACGGATGTATGGACTTACACAATTTAACTGGGGACAAAGATCTTCAGTAGAGTGTCTCATTTCGTGTGTGTGTCCTTTGCAGCACTGCTCTAGCCGCTGACATTCATCTAGTGGGGAGGGCAATGTTACAGAGCATGGAACCCGCCCCCACCCTTTCTCTATCACTAGCCCAGTTAGCAATTCAGCTTCCATGAGCAACCAAGGGGCTTTTAAAGGTATCCCATCTCAAGCAGCATCTGCACTGGATCCCAGCCATTTGTATAGCAAACATATGATGTTTAGTAAGCTCACACAATGCATATTTCGAGTTTATAAATATTTAGCGACAGTTTATGTCATATAAAATATGCATGACAGGGAATCAAGAATTGGGAATAGATTTGAAACCCATCTTTCATCTTTCACACTTACCTGTCCAGAGAAGCGTTGCCTGACTACATTTCCCACATACAACATAAACTATTTAGACTTCCTAAACGTTTAGTTGTATACCTTATATATGGGAAGCAGAGTACCATCACTGTCAAATCACGCATGATGAGGCATCAAAAATTGTGGCGTTTTTACAAATCATGTCTACAGTTCATGCTGTAGGGAAATAAAAGACTCACATTCATGCTTTCTGGAGGCCAAACACGAAGACGCTTACTTGAGCATTTTCAGGGAATCTTTTTGTTCTGAAAGGCAGTTTAGTTTCTGCAGAAACTGACTACTTTGCAAACAATAACACGGTATGCTTCCCACGTTTGCCATATACATTCACTGAGGATTTAAGCTGGCCTGTTTTATCTGCCTCATTGTGGTACTCGTAGGCATAACGTCTCTCTTGCCTCTTGTAAGGACAACAAACTGCTAAAAATCGTAATTTCACACTGTTTTGACCTTGTGAAATCAGTGGAATCAGTACAATATTCTAGTATGCACTCCATATCTCAAAAGGCTTCCTCTAACCATTAACCTTTTGTTAAATAACCCCTGCATTCTGACCCCCTGTCTTCTCTGTTTGTCCTCAACAAGCCTCTTTAACACAAAATGCCTACAGAGAATATATGTTCAGCAGTACTATTACAGCCCCTGTACTGCATTCAAATGAGACTCCAGTAATACACGATATGGCCAAAAGTATCGTGTAACAGCTTAATCCAACATCTCAGTCTGAAACCAAGGATATTAATATCAGCCCTTTGCTGCTACCATAGCCTGAGCTCTTCTGGAAAGGCTTCCCATTAGATGTTAGAACATCGCGGGTGGGATTTGCTGCCATTCAGGTTGGATATCGACGCTGGGTGATCAGGTCCCTTTCTGTGAGCTTGTGTGATCGGCCACTGTGCAGCTAAACTCGCTCCCACACGTTCTGACCTTCACAGTCACTTCACTTACCAGGGCAGCTTTGCTTCGGTGCAACCAGTCATTCAGCTGCTAATATATGGGACAGGAGATTGTGTGACTGTTTGCTTAATTAAACACCTGGGTTGGCAATCAGTTTTGGCTTAATTTGGTGATTCCTATGATTACTAGAGGTCTCCATACACTTTTGGCCATAGAGTATATCAGAATCGTTACGGGAAGCACCACAGTATGGAGCTGAGGTAACTACCACTTGAAACAAACCAGAGCTGTTAAAACACATTATGTCCCTAATGGGCTTGGAGCTGCTCCGGCACAGTACCCACTAGCACTGCATGGTCGCCATCTGTCTCCAGCTTCTGGGGTAGGGGAGGGGGATCCCTGAGAGCGTCGTGCATCACCTCATCTGGGAACAGCAGGTGTCTGAGTGGAGGGATCCTAGCAAAATGACCGGAACATCTCAGATATGATGAAAATTCATAGGGGGCTGCCATCCAGCATTTCCTCAGTCATTATTAGGGTGATTATCCAGCAGTCAGCTGCTTACAGGGCGAACAACATGGCTGAATAAAGTAGCACTTCTCTGTGGCTTCAGAAGACACGACACTCAAGTCATTCTCCTTAATCTTGTCAACGATCAACTAATCCGCTCGACACAAAGACATCGTAACTATTTTCTAGTATTATTGCTCCAGAACATAAATAATCAGCAAACATGATATTAATACTTTATATTTAGGCTGTTTATCCAAATCCACGTCAAGTGAAACTGTTGATTACAGTAAGCTAATCCTTTGGCTTTCAACTAATGTTTCACTTCAGATTTTGAAGTACATGTTTGAAACTATCAATATAAACTTTAAATTACCATTTATAATTTACATCAAATGTGTAATTCACAACCACAACATCAACCATGACATTCAATTAATCTACACTTTTTCCTAAAGTTTATTATTTTAAGTGGTCCCTGACTGCTGTGTAGTCAGAGTTTAATTAGGGTAATCAGTCTTCCCACATTGTAGACTTCAATTACATTACAGTTTGTGTGTGTGTGTGTGTGTGTGTGTATATATGTATATATATATATATATATATATATATATACACACACATACATACACACACATATAAATCATTAAATATAGTTTAAAAGATTGCTTACCCAACAACAGCAAAAGAACAGAAAAATGTTCTAATACTAGGTACAATTTATTTTTTTAATCCCTGACTTACCTAACAGCTGGCTGCATTAATGGACTGGATAGTTCTGCATTTTGGGATCTTCAAAAGGAACCCCTTCATTTCAGGTAATCCATAAAGGCAGAGCACAAAGGTGACCTTGACTGAACACTGAACACGAATTTTAATTTGTTTTGTGTCAGTGGGACCATGGGAGTGTGCCCCCATTTCAAACAGGCTGTGTTGCTGAGTATGATCACCCCTGAAGGCCAAAGGCGCCATATCGAGGAAAAAAGAAGAACTCCCCCCCAAAAAAAAAAATTATGTTGTTCTTGCAGAATCCAGTTGCAGAATTCCAAATAAAATGTGTCTCTTCAAATTCAATAACACTAAAGAGCACAATCATCTATGATCCACACATTTTCTTGTAAACACATCCTATGCAGGGTTGTGGGACGTCTGGAGCCTATGGGTACCCATCGCAGGGCACACTCACACACCAGTCACTTACACACCAGTCACTCACACATGCATACCTATGGGCAATTTTGTTACTCCAATTACAGAAGTACCAACAAGTAACCCCACGACGACATGGGGAGACCATACAAACTCCATATATGGAACCCAAGCGGAGACCGGAATCCTAGAACCTTGGTCACAGAGGTGTGAGGTAACCGTGCCAACCACTGCACCGGCATGCTGACCCTAAATAACGATTCACAGATTATAAAACGGGAACAGACATATATGAACAGTCTAACCTCAGCTGCACAACACTTAAAAAAAACTACCATTTCAACATCCACAGTATCTGGACAACCTTTGCACTCCAGTAATATCGATTTTAAAGTTATCAAAAGCACAGGTAAGAGCCAAAAATTTTTTATGAAATCCCAACATAGAGTGTCTTAAGTGTTGGAGTAGGGAACTCTTAATAGTCTCTGCATCTCTGAAAGATGTGCAACAACGCTGAGATCTGTTGACTCCAGTGGCCTTGTCAGAATGTTTGCTTGTGTTCATGGTCAGGACAGCATTCAGTGATTCATCATGGAAGAATCCTTGGTCATTCGGATTGACTTTTTTATTTATTGCAATTTATCTCTTTCTCTGAGGGGTTGAGTGTATCTAAGCTGTGGCGGGATTATGCAACCCAAACCATAAGGGAGCCAATAGTACCCGTGAGTGTGGGAAACAAGCACTCAAGCCTCTGACTTCTTTTAAAGAGCATCAGACATGAATGGGCTGAAGGGGATCTCATCAGGCCACACGACTTCACTGCTGTTCTATGTGCCACTTTACAAAAACGTACTCTTACCTGGCATAAACACTTTACGGGCTCTAACCAGACTAAGACTACTTCTGACAAGTCATTTCTGTTGAGAACTTCACTTTCTGTGAAGTACAGGAGCCTGTCTAGCCCTTTAAAACTGACCCTGGGCAAAATGAGATAGTATTTGCTTGATTATTTCAGAAACCCTACTCTCGCGGAAGCACCTGTTGTGAAAATCTTTTGTATCATTTACTTATTTGTTCCTTTTGGCATTTATATGCAGTTTAATTTGAGAGCAGATCAAACAATCTTGTCATTTTAGATGATGGAACAAAAAGACTGGAAATGAAAGTTTTTTGAAGGTGGATTCACAAGAACAGAAAGTGTAAAAAATATATACACTCAATATCACCATCCTCTGGTTATTTAGAAGGTGTTTATTATTTAAAACCGAAATCCACGGAACATATTTCCACAAACCCCAGTGTGTGTGACAACCTGGCACAGGATACGTTCTTTCAATGCCAACTAAATGCTTTGCTCTACCGTACAACACTCCTGGTTTTTGTAGTAGACCTTTCCTATACAGGCAACAATAAGATCTGCCTGTGTGTGCTGACACCAGATTGGAATTCTCCAGCCTCTATACATGGTAAACCATGTTAAATTTCATTTTAATAGAGTTGTACCTTTCCTTCACTTCTTGAAGAGGATTTCCAAGCTTCAAAGAGTTGCCAAGTCAACAGGCTGTATTACTGAATTGAAATAATTTGCTCGATAGCGGCGTCTGTCCCGGTTTAACCTAAAATCCCTGCTGCTGTGAAATGGTAATTTTACATCAATTGATAGGAAGAAAACATGCAAAAAATAAAATAGCTGAAAAGCTGGCCTTTCCTCTTTAAAGAGCGGTCAGAAATGTAATTTAAGTCCAAGCCAACCTGTCTGACAGCCCTATCTAAGCCAGAACCAACCCCATACTCTAATACCAAACCAAGAATAATTCAGCATGTTCAATTATTACCAAAACACATGACTGTACAGTAGACTGAAACCATATAGATAAGTTAAGTCAGCTGAGCCATGAATCTTCAGCTATTCACCTTTCTATTAAAATAGCTTACTTAATACATGATTTGAGATCCGTATTGTAGTTTTAACGCCCTGATTTACATCCTTGTGGGTTATTTCATTTTCAATGGGCGGTTGTTACATTCCAGGTAAGCGATATTCCTGTAGATGGGTTGATGATGTTGAGACTATGGGGTGAGGACAGCTGGTCACCTTACAGCCAATGGGAGTTTTTCAGCGTCCCAATCTACCAAATAAGGTTCTAGATGCAGTAATGCTAATTATTGCTGAAAAACAACGGCTTACCATATGGATAGACATTATAATGCTTTATTTTCCATCAGCAGAAATACGAGTACACATGCAATGGAATGTTTTCGTTTTCGCATATCCCATCACGGTATACTGTGTCGTGACACTTTACTCCCATAATCGCCATCAAAATTATCTGCCATTTGTGCTACAGTAGTCCTTCTGTTGGTTTGTACCACATAGGATAGTCTTCGTGCAAATCCTGCACAACAAGTCTAGGTTTGTGATTTGTCCCTCCTCGGACCAGGCTCAGTAGGTGGGGTGACTGTGACCATCCCACAAGCATAACCATTCTGGAGCTGCTCTGACCCAGTCATCTGGCCATAATGAATTTTCCCTTGTCAAAGTCACTCAAATCTGATCTCTTGTCCATTTCTTCTGCATTCAACATGTCAACTACGAGTACTGAATGTTAGCTTACTGTCCAATATATTCCAGTCCTTGACGAGTACCATATTTCCAAGACAGTCAACATTATTTGTCTCATCTGCAGGTGGTCGTAATGTTCCAGCTCTCCGGGATATATAGGTATGAATGAAATTTGTTGAGGGCCACCCCCTGACACTATATTGTACCATACAGGCAGTGCTGCAATGATCCTTCACCCATGAAAAAAATGCACAAGAAATTCATATTTCCCAGCTCTGGTGACTGAACAGTCACCATGACCTTCTATGTGATACAGGGGCTGAAAGGGGGTCTGCGTAAGCATGTAATTGCAAGCAATATGATAGAGATGGTACTGTATGATGGATCAGTAAGCAGCACTGTGGCCACAGATCTCAGAGAGGTGCATGAAGTATGTTTGCACAGGTTTGCTGCAACAATTCCAGTCCCCACTGGAGTTAAGAAATACCAAATAATTTAAGAGTTCATGTGTACAGTAATGTATAGATTTCATTGCATCTGTGCTGCGCTGGTTAGTGGCTTTGAGGATGAAAAAGCCACAATGTAGTCATGTTTCTTTTACAATCATAATGCCAGTATGCACCTGTTCAGCATAGTGTATTTTGTATACAGTTTGCATAACTAGGAGATAAACTGTATTGTAACCTAGGCGATGTGAATTACTTGCGGACTGTGGTTTGCTATTGATGAGGTTTGTGTGTCTCAAAACCTGCACCATGGTACTGTAGCTGTTGAGCTAATGAGACAAGTTGATGAAGGTCTCAGATTTTCTTTTATGTCAACATATGAAAACCAATTATGCACTGAGTGTGGCACGCCTCGTGTGCATAAAGTAAAACAGTTGTGGTGCCATCAAAACTGTCAGATGAATAACACTTTTGTTTGATCTGTCTGGTTCCTTCATAGCTTTACTCTCGAAATGTACATCTATTACGTTTTAGCTAATTTGTCCTTCTAACTTTAGGAAGCACTTCCTGCTGTAAACCAATTTAGCGCGAGCTGCAGAAGCTTCTACCAAAAGCAACATGGAGCTTCACCCATTTAATCAGGCAGACGTTCGGCTAGACTGACTCTGATTAGGATCTTGCTCAAGGACGCAGCTTCAGCTTGCACGCCTGTGTGCTTAACTGGCATCCTACCTGCCTCCTTCGGTGCGATTGGCCTCAGCATTTGCATTGCGGGAAAATGTCACTACGTCTCAGATGCAAATGACCTTACGGTCAAACAGTGATTAAGCTACAAATTTGTTTATCTCCTAGAATGCAGCTGTAAGCTTGTTTGTACTGACTTTATTAAACCCTCTACCGTATTTAAGCTATGTCTTATACACCTGCGGTGAATTAGGTAAGTGCTAGAGAAAATCCAATAAGACACTGATTTTTTGTTTTTAAATAGCTCATACATATCGGATACATTTCTGCTTTGGATGAGTCAGATAAGACAACGATAAATCAGCAGGAAACCTTTCAAATGCATTATTTTTCAAATATCAGAACACATCAGGACCATTTAACATTCACTTACAAAACAGTCTTACCAAAAAGCATAGAATATACTTCTAAAGGTTTTTTTCTAACAAGTAAATTATTTTTTTCTTCTTTTCAGGTTCATCTAAACGTTTGTTAATTACATTCACTTCAGAGGACGTCGCCTCAGGATGTACCATCTACTGAATAACCCAGTTATTTTCATAATAGTGTCAAAGCTTTCAAAAGCCAGTCTAGTGTGTATGAAAGGGAAGACAAAAAAACAGAGTTTAGAAAAATTCTTTAAACAGCATTAAATAAGTGAAAATTTCCCAGGTACTTAAATCAAGTAAGCATGATAATTGCAGTTTCATTATTAAGATGTTTGATTACATCAATTATGGCTGGAATGGACAATTCTTTGTTATTTATTCAGCAATAGTACAAAAATCTCAGTTTAAATTAAATTAAATAGCATCTTAAACTGATTACACAAAAGAAGTATAAGAGAATTTTACACAAAAAATATAACTTAAAATTTAATATATTGTATGTGGAAAAGACTTGTTCAAAAGATGCGTGAACCCTAAAGCAAGGATAAGGGACAACAAAGGATTCATTTTAACTATGTAAACATTAAAAAACACTAATTAAAGGGAGTGTGTGATTTATTTAAGCAAGTCTGTTACATTAACTATTTTAGATGATGTCCATTTCACTAAACATACTATGTTTAGAGCACAGTGTTGCACTTTAAACACATTTGCAATATAGCATATCATTAACACTTCCAGGGTGACCCCAGCCTTGTGCCCAGTGCAGCCTGGGAAAGGCTCCAGGTCCCTCCACCACCCTGACCAGGATAAATGGTTGGAAGATAGATGGATGAATTGATGGATGAATGACCAAACAGATGGATAACCATTAATATATGTCAGTAGTACAGTATTACAAATCACCACTTAGCGAACAGGTACTACAAAAATAGAATTGTGCAAAGTCCATAGTATATTGTCCATAAATAAGGATATGCAGAAGAACTTTACACCTCCTTAACCATTAATAATTTCATCTCAGCATGGTATGACTTTGAACCAACAAGTCATAGACTTAAAAATATACACAGTAAATTATAACCAAAACGGTTCAGTATCCCAACCATGGTCTGATTTGCCCCTAAATCCAATAAATGATGAAAGTCCCGATAGCAAAGGTCGAGTCGTCACATTACTAAACTGCCACATACGGATGTAATCTTGCAATTTGCACATTGTTCACAACAGTATTCCCCAGTGGCCTGGAAGAGCCACAGTGGTGACATAACCCTATCTCTCCAGCAGACGGAGTCACGAGCAGAGTTAAGCAGATTATGCATAATTCCAACTGTGAAAAACAAATAGTGCGGTGCAAATGTAAAATTATCCCAACTGCAACCACTACTACCATTCATCTCTTCAGCTTTCAGGAACATGTGATAAGCTGTTTTACAAAGGCACCTTTGCTTAATTTGACAGTACAGAACACAGCTGTGGTTTGGGGGTGTGACCACTACGCTTCTCAGCAGCGCTGGAGTCGGATGAGGAGTGTAACGAATTGCTGTCTTCCACAATAAGGTCTTAGGGAATGGTGATTTGATTCCTCACCGATTTTATACTCTCCTGACTATGAGAAGGTAAGACAATGGTCCTCGACTGATTTAACCTCAGGACTCACATTTTCTCCTGGTCATGAAGTAGATATTCATAATAAATAAAACTTGCTGAATGGGAGGAGAACCACCAGTTGAGAAACTGGGACACAAGAATTCTATTGATCCCAGAGGGAAATTCTTCTGCATACAAGTTACCTAAAAAATGTACAGTTTGCTCCATGTGTTTGCTTACTGACCCTACAAAAGCTATCCCACAAATTACCCCCCCCCCCCCGGAAGATACTGTGCCACTAGAAGCTACAGAGACTATCCTCTCAGCCAATAGGGTGTGAAGTGCCAGGTTAATATTAATCATGCTAAATTACGCAGCGGGCTGTTTCATAATGCGGGCCGTGCTGCTCACATTCTGCACAGTAAGCAGTAACAGTTTCCTGCTCTGGCTGTAGTTTAGCTGTCATTTAATCTCTTACCCTCCATTTCTTTCTTATTAGCGCTTTCCTTAAAAGTCAATTACCAGTGTAGCATTTTTAAAAGCTCGGATTTCTTCAAGCACCACCTGTAATGTCTACTTGATATGCTTCTTGCCATGTTTTACCGGCAAATGTCTAACAGTGGATCAGGTTTGGATCATTACTATAAAAAGGAGGCTTATCTGCTGCCCTTAATAATATCCAATGCATTTTACTTCTTGTCTGCAACATTATTTGCATGATACAGCGATTCAGCTGTATGAACAACGAACACAATGAGTTCATTTAAATGCAATTCATGTTGAATGTTTTAACGTTATACCCATCTTTGTTTTTTATCTGAATGTGAAGATAAAGGTGCGTTTATACGAGGGATACCTTTCCATTCCTTCATGAGCCAAATTAGAATTTATGAAAGACAATATTAAAAATATATCTAAATTGGATCATGTGTCTTTATTAAACAATACAAGGCCAGTGATGTTCGCATAGTCTATAGTACCTGACTCTTCTGTAGAAGTGCCACAAAGCTCCTTCAGTCATCCCTTCCCTCTGATTAAGTGTTGCCTAGGCAACAGAGCACGTCTTACAAAGAAAGGGGGGGGGGGGGGGGGGCGGGGAT
>JABFEB020000104.1:17843701-17858351 GCA_019775895.2 Stomatorhinus ivindoensis | reverse complement strand
GGATGCTGTTTGTGAAGCGTCCTATCTCATGCTGAGCGGTTCCGCTGCAAGAGCAGATATTCCTATGCATGGAGCCGCAGGTAAATAAAGCCCACAAACAGCCGCCAAGCATGATGATCAACACCAACATGAGGCAGTGCTGTGAGACTCGCCAGGGAAATGGGGAAACACTGACATATAAAAAAAAACCAGGATTAAAAAATTACAGTGAAAAGAAGTTGTATGTTTTCCCTTTGATAATTATGCATTTTGGTGTAATGAGACATGATAAATATTTTGGCTGTGGGATGTGCAAAAATATCTATACTTTCCATAGGGCAAAAAGACTACATAGAAAGATAAATCAATTACGTATAGCCGGACATCTTTCATAAATGCACTTCGAGTACAAGGTCCCAGTGAGCTTGGGCACACATGGCAGAGGACGCTCTGGATGGGATGCCAGCACATCACAGGGCAGAGGACGCTCTGGATGGGATGCCAACACATCACAGGGCAGAGGACGCTCTGGATGGGATGCCAGTACATCATAGGGTAGAGGACGCTCTGGATGGGATGCCAGCACATCATAGGGCAGAGGACGCTCTGGATGGGATGCCAGCACATCTCAGGGCAAACACACTCGCAATCCCACACTACGGACAATTCAGAGTCACCTAACCCACATGCCAGGAGTTCATGGACCTACAAAACGCAAGGAGGACAAGCAAATACCCAGAGGAGCTTCCTACCTCTAGCGAATACACACATTTGCACAGGGCCGCCAAGGTCACAAACAGTCACCACACTAAACGTTAAATTAGCATGCTCCTTATTTAGGAGATA
Organism: Stomatorhinus ivindoensis; assembly: GCA_019775895.2. Taxonomy (NCBI): domain Eukaryota; kingdom Metazoa; phylum Chordata; class Actinopteri; order Osteoglossiformes; family Mormyridae; genus Stomatorhinus; species Stomatorhinus ivindoensis. The sequence goes on along the minus strand of JABFEB020000104.1, from coordinate 17,857,526 downwards.
TCAAAGCAACATGTTCTGCCAACCAGCTATCTAGGTGGTTGTTTTAGTTTTTACAACATCTGAGGGGATAGATTTTGAGTTCAGCCCCAGAAACAACAAACCCAACCCAGTAAACACCACAGACACAGAGCCAGGTGAAGGAATCAATTGCATGACCCTGCAGGTGGGAGGATCCATGCCACCATTGGCTGTATACTAACGCAGGTGAGTGATTTAGCTGCACAGTCGGCTAATAGAAGAGACAGTAGGTAACCACAGCCTCCTTAGGTCTTTCACCAGCCGAACTTCAGACCATGTGTCCGTATCCCTAACTGCCACCCCACGGGAAACCATCAAAACTAACTAAAGAGATGTGACCCATGCAAGGAGCCACTTGCGTTCCATTTCTACTGAGAACAGGCCAGCACAGTTACAGCATAAAGTTGCACACAGCCAAGAAATATTCAGGAGCAGGGCCACAGCTGAAAGCGGATTGGCCCTTGGAATTCTAACTCCCTTGTCACTCACCAATTCAAAACGTATCACTGGTTAATGATAAGGCTGGCCCCATCATATGAATCATGGCCTCTCTTGTGCCCTCCCACCTTAAGAAATCCCAGCAATGCCCCTGCAGACAGCAGACCTTTTTTTTCTGAAGAATGAATGACTAAGACACCCCCTTTCTGCAGGTGAAAAAAGGTTTGCTTTGTGTCCCATACAAGTGTCAGGTCGTGTTACAATATCCGTTCATTTACCACAATCCCTCTCACAGGGCAACTCTTGTAACTTGCAATCTTCCAATTTAGCCAGCGACACAGCAGAATACTTACTGAAGCACTTCATGTTAAATGCCTTACTGAATGGCATTTGGGATTCAATGGTGGCTTGATGCCTAAACCGCCTTACAGCCCCCGGAGTACCCAGACGGACGACTCAACACAACTAGATACTAAATAAATCTCATGATATCCCAGGCTTGGGGAAAAGACAATATTTTCAAAGGTACAACCCTTCAGTACAACCCTTCTGCAGTAACAAGTGATGGATGCAGGCCCTATTCTACAGTATGTCCAAGCAATTTCTCCCTTACTATAAACATCATGAATTGACAAGACGCTATGAAGATTAATATTGCCCATCCCTTAATTAACTTCAGCATGGCAGCAGGAAGCGGTGAAGAAAACAGACTCATGAACAAGCAGCTCCAGGTTCTAGCATAGAGACGTGTCCTGCTGTTGGTAGCCTTGAGGTACGTATTTAACCTGAATTTCCTCTGTAAAACACAGCTGCATGAGCAGCCCACCAGCTGCTTAGTGAAGCGCTCTATTTTCCTTCCAACTTTTTATGAAATTATTTTATTAGCAGCCTCGTCTGAATGGCTTGAGGGAATACTTTAAATGCTCAGAAATATTACAATCAGTGGGCCAGTTGGACATTGCTGCTGATGGCAATTTTTCGAGATCCCAGGTGATGAAACGTTAAACACTCACAGGTAATTGCACTCAGCATTAAAAAAAAAAAAAAGAAAGCTGTAAAAGTCACATCTGGCCTGAACAGTGATACATGCATTTCAGAATAACCCTAAAGGTCTGGATGAGCAAAAGAACACTCCCGTCACTATTGGGAGGAAATACAAACTGATGGCATAAGTTCATCCCCTCGACAAGCCCACCGCACGGTTACTGCACTTAGCCTTGTATGCAGTTTCCACCCGCCGATCGACATTTAATCACCTGGGAGCCACACAGACTCATTAAAGTGTGACCGGAACCTGGGCGAGTCTCAAGCACAGAACTTTAGTGTGCTGTTCTTTTGCATCTCAGAAATCATCAAAGAAACAACAAGCAGGAAACAATAATAACTGATAAATATCTATTACTATTATTATTGTTATTATTAATATCAGGTGGTACGGTGGTGCAGTGGTTCTCACGGTTGCCCACTCTGAGATGTGGGGTTTCCTCCCCACATCCCCACAGTCCAAAAACATGCTGAGGTTAACCAGATTTGCCAAATTGCCCATAGGTCTGCACAAAGGTTTGAGCCCCTTCCTTGGTTGTTCCCTGCTCATAGGCTCCGGAGCCCCCACAACCCTGAACAGGACAAGCATTATTATTATTATTAATAATAATAATAATAATATAACAGGCAATAGTAGATCATAAATAATGATAACAGTGGAGTAAACCTGCATACATCGTTAGCATTTTTTAGACATTAAATGGTGGGGAAAAAATCTCAAAGAAAGAAACTGAAACACAGTGTCTTTGTAGGCAGTCAGAGAATAAGTGCAGACTAATCCTCTATTTATTTGTTACACAGGAAATAATAAATATAATCCCTGTAGGGGTGCATTCCTCAGTCATATGGGCTCCAACACTGAAAAACTTTTTATTTATTGATATGAAATATCCTGTTCAGGACCAAAATCCCTAGAGATGTTGTAATGTTGTTTTGTTGCACCGCTGTAATATTTTAAATATTTTATCTGTGTGGTCAAAGCAAAAGCAGTGCAGGTCTGCCAAGTGTGGAACTTTGTCTTGTATAATTTAGCATAAAAAATGAAACCTCTGCAGCAGCTTTCCCCGAAGTTCAAGCAAACCTCCTCATTCTTCCTTTTCCAATGAAATGGAATTGCCATGTTTGGAATTGCCTCTACTGGTTCTGTTACTGGCCAGTAATAACGGATTAACTCCCATAAGTTATCAATGAGTAAACACCCTCAAAGAATTCATACGTTACCCTGGACGATAATGTGAACCGATGTGGTCCTGGGCCTGCTCCGGGTCTGTACAGCACAGATATATGGGCCTTCATCTGGTACGTCCACATTCTCGATCTTGATGGTGAACTCCTCTTGGGTCAAAGCAACCAAGGTCACCCTCGAATCGACAGACCATTTGTCTTCACCAGCATACAGTATACTGGAACGGTTCAGCCAGGCTGTGTGGGTCACAGCGTTACCCTGGGGACACCTGAAAGGGGAACAGGGTGACAAGTTTGAATATTAAAGAATAGATGTTTCTTAACACCAGTTCAGGGTTGGTTTGTGATCTTTTTTTGACTGATATGTGCAGTGATTTAAACAGAACATCAATAACAGTGACAATGATTTTATTCTTTTTGTTGTAAGGTTTGTGATCCTACATGATTTATTAAAAGGCAATAAAAAACTACACTTATTCATAAAAATTACAAAGAATTAAAATTACAATGAGATAAAATGCAGATGCATCTGCCATCTGGGTAATATTACTGACTCCACCCCCAAAAAAAGACATCTGATTTTGTGAAGTTGGTTAAGGAATATAGGTTAAGTCTTGAGTGGTAACCCAGTGGTAGCTGTTTTGAAAAAGCACCAATAAATCCCTTGAAAATGTTTTTTCCACCAAAAGCTTAACACCCTGGTTTAAGAGAGCAATAAAAGACTGAAGAACTCGCGTACATCTAACCTTCGTTTAACACACGCATAAGAGGCTAGCTCCTTCATCTCCTCACACGCATTTTCCCCAAGGACAGCATTTTAGTTTTCATATTTTCATTGTATTTTTTTTTGGTTAATATATTACTCTGTCTGTGGGGATTAAAGTTCCATATGTGTTCTGAAGGATGTTATATATATAATCCCTAAATTCATCTCATACTGTATATTAATGATTTCATGATTGAAGACTTTCTAGAGCTTATTGTCGCTGTTAACAGTAAGAACTGTAACTATGAAAAAGTGGGTTAGTTACATAATATACATTAATATGTATTATGGATACTTACAAAACTAAAAAACAGCATTATGTATTCTAATATAAAAGAGTAATACGCAAACGTGTACTTCGGATGAACGAAACAAGACTTACATTGCAAAAACTTTGGCTAAGGTGAAGTCTTGTCCCCATGGCAACATCAGAGATCTTTATCATTTCAATATAGCGTATTTCTGCCCTTGGGACATGCACGTCCCTACAAGAAACAGATCGACACAAAACGGCCTAGAAGGCGCACCAGACCCTATGGCACTCGACACGTTTCATTCGGCCGGCTTAGAGGTGCTGCCGGAATTGTTGGGTCGACCTTGCGAACTGCCATGGGTCTGGCTTGTGAAAGACGCCTCTCGTCTGAGCGGCTGTGAAAGCGCCAGGAGAGGCCAAACCCCTAGAGCGTGCAGACACATCAAAACGGGAGTACCTTCAAGGGAGAGCACGGCTCGTACAAAGCAGCACTAATCACATATTATAACAATGCACCCTGCCAGCATTTACAGTGAAAGGGTACACACACACACACACACACATTTAGCTTCGGAAAAAATTAAGAGACCACAGCAAAATATTTTGTTTCAATTATTTCTCAGTTCAAGGGAACGTATTTGTGCAAAATACGCATTCGTTGTTCAGGCTGGCTCTTCCCTGCTTCTCACTGATGAATGGCTTTTTTTGGGTGTTTAGAGGCTTATAGGAGTCCTAACTGTCCTACCAGTGCACTTCACACCACTATATGCTTCCAATTATTTTTGATCATCTCTGGCATTAGGAAGTCACTCTGCCCCTTGACCTGCCTGGTCTTTGGTCATTCCTAGTGTCTCCTGCTTCACCTTGTTCTTGTGTATTGCTGTCTTAGAAGCTTTGAGCCCGGAAGCAGCCTGCCTCTCAGTGTAGCTTTCTGCCAGCAGAACCAGGATTAAACCAAGATTTATCAATGCACAACCTGGAGGCTACGGCCGTAAGAACAACCCAAGATAGAGCGCCAACTCATCACACACATTTGCACACCTATGGGCAGTTTGATAACTCCAATAAGCCTCAGGTAACAAGTGCACCACCACGCTGGCTCATATATATATATATATATATATATATATGGTGGATATATTGTTGGCTCATTGTTTTTAAATAATAAACTAAGATTATGCCCATCCATCAATCCAAACACCCAACCAATCAGCAAGCTTTCAACCCAAGGGCACCATCTTCTGATGGGGCACCAACTTAACAAACCTCCGGTGCCAACCCTGCTTCTCCAAACAAACTTCACCACCCAAAAGAAAGCGATCAAAATGAAACTGGGCGGTGAAGCCTTCAACTAACACTGACTTGCTACTAATCCTATAATTTATAAATATTCACCTGCTTCTGGTTTATGCAGAAGATCCTGCTACATGTTTTGCACGGTTTTCCATGATCGTGCGATAAGCACTTCCTCATTATGGTAAGTTTTACATTTCCCCCTTCCAAAGGTCAACCTGCAACTCGCAAGGGATACATCGGAAATGAACGCAGTCGAGCGCCTTTATTTAGCTGCAAGTGGAGAAACCAAGGGCATCTATTATCAGGGTGCAGGGTAGGAACTATTTCAAGTCTGCAACGTTCAGGGCACCACCGAAGGTAAGATGTAAGGCGCAACGGAATGGAAGCGCTTTCATGTAATAAGGTAACGATGCTGCACAGAAAAAGAAAAATCACATTTATTTGTTTATAAATGCATTTGCAAATCAGAGGCAACGTAAAACTTGGTAATGAATCCCTATGGTAAATATCGGAATAGGGGGGCATGAGGAATTGTCACCAAGAATAACCAAATAAGATACATTGCAAGGCGCGAAATATTCAAGGCTGCATGGAAAGATACATTACCGGAGCTTCAAGGGCGCGCTACATGCAAAGTAGGGCATTTTCCTGTAAATAAATGTGCGTCAAAGTGATTATGGTTAAAAACAAGATGAAAAACGGGACGTTTTCTTAAATGTAAATAACAAATGGATTTTATTTTATCATTATAAACAGCAAAAGAAGCTAGCCGCTGCATACTGTAGATATGGACTGTTACTGTTAAATTTAATGGCTGACGTATTCCCTCCCACGTGAAGCGTGGACACGTGATGCAATTGACACCGCAGTGTTTATTCATGTCGACAGGCATCATTTATCCAGTGTATATTAGCAAAGTTCACCAAAATCAAATTGCTGCAATTTGTTTAAACTACTCTGCAATTGTAGACACCCAGGTTTAATATATAGTTAGTTATTTCATATTAGTTATTCACCTAAGAATAAACAATCGCTGAGGAAAAGCTGCATCACAATCAAATCTCCCTGAGTAACATTAATGCCATTAATCACATCGCAGGTGTTTAAAATGTTTCATTACATAACTTGTAATCAGTTGGCACAACGCTGATAAAAATTAATCGGCGCTGGAAAGTGAAGTCTCCTCCCGTCACACATAAACACAGCATTCTGCTTTACCATAAACATTTTAATCAAGCAAGTACTTGTACTATTAAAGATTCAATACTTTATATAATGGAACATTATGAAACACAACTACTTCCTAATCATATTAATGATTAATTGATCTAGTCGTTATTTTAAAAAATAGAATTAAGTAACTTTTTCCCATATTCAGTAAAAAAATTTTAAAAATTTAAAAGTTTTTGTACTTTTTCGTCAATGGACGCTTCAGAAGAAAAAACAATTTAATTGTTCAAACATTCAAAGGGGATTACTTTCGTGCATAAAAATGAATTAAAATAGGAATTATCTGAAAGAATACATAAAAATTCAGTTAGTTTCTTCAGTCTAACTATAAGTGAAATGCTTGTTTCGTATTGCATGCATATTTTATATGTAGCTGGTGGCTATTCGAATGTGCGAGACATTTTTAAACAAACACGTGCTTTTAAAATAAAATTCACTCCAGGGGAATATCAAACAAAGTGTTAAGCAAATCCAAACTTATTATTATGTGTTTTTTAGCTTAATTCAGTCTGATGGTCTCACGGGCGGGCTGACCGAACCAGAATCGCAGGTAATACACAAACTTCCATCTATTTTCCTCCTACCATAACCAACCTGACCTGTCTTCACTCAGCACTATGTTTCATCATCCCGTCTTTCTCAGCAGGGACATCTGTGGCTGTTACAAAGTTTTACCCAATAATACATTTTGATTAAATGAGATTTCTGTAATGGAATGATGTTACTGTGACGCTGACTACCAGAATTCATCCACCCATCCATTTTCTATACCCACTCCACTTGTTCAGGGTCATGAGTATCTGAAGCCTGTCCCAGATGCTACCTGTGCAAAGTGGGGAACAACCCAGGATGGGGTGCCAACCCACCGCAAGTAACACTCACCATTCACACCTATGAGCAATTTGGCAAACCTAATTCACTGTAACGTGTTTTTGTATTGCAGGTGGAAACTCAGAAGAAACTCCATGACGACACAGGGAGAACACGCACACGCCACACATGTGGGGCCAAGAGGGACACGCCAACCCCAGACTCCGAAATATGAGGCAACACTACTAACCACTGCATCACCATGCCACCCTGTCGAACTCAGATTACTTCTCATTTATTTATATAGAGCTGTTAAGAAGGAATATGCTGTAGGTACAAAGGCACTTACAGAGTTTCGGGCCCCAAGTCCCCAGAGAATAAGCCTGAGGTGAGAATGGCAGGAAGAAACTCCCTCAGAGAGAAGAAACCTTGTGAGAATCAGACTCTAGGGGAAATCCGACCCTTCTGTGAGAGCCTCAGCACTACAAGTCTGCATAAATTAGTGGGTGGCAAATGCAGGCAGATGGTGGGACAGCACAGGTAAGCAGGCAAATTAAGACAGGCAGGTGGGGGGGGGGGGGGAGGGTGAGATGGCTGAGGCAGAGAGCAGGCAGGTGGACTGACATAGGCAGGTTGGCAGAAACACTGTGGGCAGGCAATAATAAAGAAATAACGTCGGTAATATACCTGGATGAAACACGCTTTTCATCTGGCTAATGATTGGCCGCAGAGACCCCCCCATTGCACCTCCTCGGATCACGGCACTCCCTCCCCTTCCTCCAGTCTAAAAAATTCCCTCCTCATTAACAACAGAGATATACAGTTAACAAAGACTACAGACGAGGTGTTTCCGCTGAACTCATTTAACGTCCACTTTTTTCTGCAATGAATGAGAATGCAGGTTTAAATCGCCATCAGATCATGACATCATAGGACTGGCCTGAACGTGGGCCTGCTGGCATATCCAGCGTTTTGGTTTAATCTGTTTTGATAGCACAAAATCTGCTTCCATTTAGCACGTCTCTGCACTTACATATCACACGATTCACATATAAATGCTAGATAATGTCTGACAGAACCAGCTCGGAGCCCAACTCACTCATATCTCAGAGGTATATTATGCCGATTGATGGAATGACTCCACAGAAAGACTTATTTTAAAAATTAGCCCTCTAATGGCTGAGTGAGCGTAGCAGCTTGGTCATACGTCCACCTGCTCCCTGTAGTGGTGTGGAGAGCACGTTTTGCTGTCAGGAGTACCGCTGGTCTCTCTGTGACAGACTACTCTTGCCTGAGACAGTGGGCAGCACGGTTCTTGGGTAGGACAGCATTTCAGCCGCACGCCTCCGGGGTCACGCTCACGGATGCCCCAAAGCCCCCCGCCTCTGTACTTCTGCAGCTTGCATGTCCTCCCCGTGTTTGGGCAGGTTTCCTCCCACAAATCAATACTGCGCAGAGGGACTGGCATCCCCAGCAGTGATGTTCACCACCCGCTCAAACCACCGGTCATTATGCCAGGAGGACTTTTTGAGTCGGTCCCCAAGAATAGCAATTCTGTCCCTGGGAATCGCGAACCTAACCCTGTTTCAAAGTGAGGCGGCTGGCTCGCTACCAGCCGCTACTACATACATTGCTATGGAGGTTGGAAGCTTGTTATTGCACCCATATTTTTTCTAATCACTAATCACTTTGCATTTGACATTCATGAAGTAATAACAAAGAAAACAAAGAAGAATAAAAAACAGGATCCACAGTTCAGTGCACTGTAAACCATCTACTTTGCATTCCAGGTGACGCGCTTCCTCCAACCTTCTCGAGAGGGATTGGGAGTGGGGGATCTGAATTTGCTGATGCCAGCGTTGATTTCACAGTGAAATCACGCAATGCCTTTGGAATCTCCGTTTGCCAAAAAAAAGCATAAACAAATCAGACATTATACGCACTTTGGGCTGTAACCAGTACTAGTTGAAACGCATGTGATGATCTGGGCAAGCTTCTCCGCTGGCGCCCCCTATCTGAGACAAAGTGAAACTGGCTTGCTAAGCTGGCGCCCCCTCAGAAAATGGCTCGCTGGGTGATTGCTTGTGTCACCAGATGGCTGTAACTGAGGCTGCATAGGCCTGAAGTCTTTAAATACAGAACAGAGGGATTGCTCTGCTGCCATGACAACCCACTTCGGGTCCAGTGCGGCCAGTTAACAACCGACCCCCCCCCCCCAAATACCGCAAGGCCTTAAACACAACCACATTCTGTGCAGCACTGAACTTCAGTGTGTGAGGTATGTATTAGTTACCCCTGCACAGAGCACATGTCCCCCCTGAAATTCACCATCCATCCATCCGTTTTCCAGCTGCTTTTCCAGTTCAGGATAACGCAGGGGATGATGCCAGTGAGGCTAAATAAAGAAAAATATTTAATACAAAAAATCAGCCGTTCTATATATTCAGTATTTATTATAAAAAAAAAAATTTTTTTAACGCTCACCCTGGTTGTATGTCTGTAAGCTACTGAAGCAGCACAGGGGACGAGGCATGCAGAGTCACCTGGGCGGGATGCCAGTTCACCACCGGGCACCACACACTCACACTGCAGGCACTTTAAAGGCACTTTTTCACCTAACTGTACAGCTTCAGACATCGCCAGAAGTAAACTGTACGAGCATGAAATCCACACAACATGCACACTCCACACACAGCGCACGGACGTGAGGTGGCAGCACCACCAGAAAGCATATAAATAATACAAAAAACAAATAATATACTGCTTTGTTTAAAAAAACACATGTAATGATGTATGAATCTGACTATTTTAGCCCCTGCAGAGCTGGTGCGTATTGCCAATTCAATTAACTTTATTTTTGCTTTATCTGGCAGGCCAAACCAGGCAATACGGAACAGAACTGAAAAACCCTGTAGATTACTTTGTCAATGTCCAGTTCAGCAAAAATTAGCAGCAGAATTCCCTGGGCGATTTAGTGCACATTTGCATTCAGCACACTGAGAATGTGCCGCAGTAATGCATTGCAGAACCTGAGCACCTGGGCTGCACGAAGATTAAGTTACACACTTCAGCAATTATATCGCATTTCATACCTAATCCTCTTTAGAGCACATGGTAAAGACAGAAGTACCTGCTTTTGACTGTACAAGTATAACATTCCCGCAACACAGTTAACAAACTTAATTCCTGAAACATGGATCATAGCACAATAACTGGCACTGGCTTTTTACTAGACTAGTTCCCATAACCCAAACCAAACCACAATAAATATTTTGCATTCTCCGTGTTATACGCCCATTTGTAAAACATGAAAATATTTAAGACATTAAAAACCAGACAAATAGAGTAAGTAAACTCTCCTTAAATTGCAGTAATTATGTATGTTTTTGCTGCTTAGTCAGAACAATGAAAAAAAAAAAAAATCATTGTGTGGCAGATTGTATGAAAGACTCAAGTGCAGAAACACTCATTCTCAAGCGTGGAAGCACCCAGAAGCTCTGGCGTTTCAGAACTGAGTGTATTTTTAACATAAACCTTCATGCAAACACTCACCTCCCTTCTGCAACAGGAAATAACATTTCTGCTCACATGAACACCTTCAGTGTCACAGCTTAGCAGTATCAAAAATGCGGGAGGAAAATGATTATATGATTATTTGCAGCACTCACTTTCATTTTGCATCATTCTCAATATGGTCAAGGTGTCAGAATGTGCCGAATGATGACATTACTAATGATTAAGCACTTACACGGGCAAAAACATTTAATAGGAGTTGAATGTTTTGAAAAGCAGAAGGCAAACCCTCTAAAAATAGGTTATTTAGTGGAAGAGGCAACCAAACATTCGACATACACTTTCCTCACTAGACTTTTAGATAAGAACAACTATTCCAATTACTACAAATAATAAGGGTAGACCAAACTGCAAGCTACATCCATTCAGCCATATAGGTATTTTCTATAACCAATTACCCTGAGCAAGGTCAAAGTGAGCCTGGAGCATTTCCCAGAATGCACAGGGAAGAGGCCACCCCTGGATGTGATACCAGACTGTTCAGATACCTAGAGATAACAATTTACCTAACAGAAGTGCCAGGGGGAAGCCCGATCTGATGCAGAGAGAACGTGGAATCTCTAAAAGTACAGGGGCTGCGGCTGGACTCAACCCTGCACGCTTGGGGGGGCTACTGACCACTGAGCAACACTGTTGCTCCATAAGCTTAGGATACCTACATGAACAGGATTAAAGACCTTAATCTCCCACTGATTTTGTCTCTGTAGTCACTATGGGCAGGTTTGTACGGGAAAGGCCATATATGAAATCCCTGTCCATGTTTCCTTTGCTATCAGCTCTGTGCTGCTTAATTATGAGCAAACCACTCTTTTTTTCCCCAGCCCTCTTTGTGACAGACACCCATTCATCTGTTTGCGGCCGCGCCGAGATCACAGCGAGGATGTGAAGTGCACACAGGAGGGCTTGCGTCATCTGTCCTCGACGACGGCTGACGTGCCGAGATCAAATGCTCCACTGGGGAGCCGGGGGCCTCTCTGCATCAGTACTCCCCCCCCCCCACCCCCAAGCTCAACCCAGTTGACGTGACCGCCCATCCTCCACGTAAAAGCCTTCACTTCCCTGCTGCGCCTCGTATTGATACATCAGCCGTGAACATCAGTGCTGACAGGGAGTGCGACGCCCTTTCTGGTGTAATCCTAAGCATTGAAAAGATTTACATTTGCTTAGAGATTAGCGACGCATTGAGCCGAGGTCAAGGATAGAAAAAGAACATAAAAACTACTCATGTTGCAATGTGTTGCATGATCCAATGAGTTGCTTTCCAATTGCAAAAACATTCATATGTTACCCTATTCTGCCACATTTCTAGATCTTTATACATTTAACGATCGCAGATTCCAATACAGTCCATCCAATCAACTACTCACAAAAGCATATTAGCAACATTCCTGGCAGTACCAATCAAAAGTCTGGACACACCTGCTTTTAATGCATTTGTCTCTAATTTAGCTGTTATTCACTATATAGCAAATGGCCAAAAAGCAATAAAGTAATGCGTGTCAAATATTGCAATAACCAAGAGAAACGTTCAGCATCAAGAAATTCTCTCACTCTTCAAAACAGGCCCCATTTGCTTCGATTACAGCATTGCAGACTGGGACTTTCAAACTGTATGGACTATATTTAATACTGAACCAACTTTAGCTTAATGTTACTAGCTGTATCTAAGCATGTTGTCGAAGCAACGACACCTGACGACTATTTTTATATCATAATTTCATTAAAATGATAAACTAATTATTAATGTTGAACTAATGTCAATGTGAATACAGTTTCATGCAGCCGCTCGCCCAGAGGAGGACGGGGTCCCTTCCCAGTCTAAGTTCCTCCCAAGGTTTCTTCCTCCTGGACAGAGATCTTCCTGCCACTGTCACCTCAGGCTTGCTTGGTGGGGTTCAGGCCAGTTATATGTAAAGTGCTTTGTGACAAGGACTGTTGTTAAAAGCGCTATATAAATAAAATTGAATTGAAATGGCATTCTTTTAGCTCGCCTCCCGTGTAGCCATCTGGGATTGAATCTCCAACAGTCCAGAAGTTCTGGGCACAATTTGGCTACCCTGCTCTTATTCCTCAATCCAGCTCATCCCACACCAGCTTTGTAGAGTTTTGGTCGGGGGATTGTTGGGACCATGTCACTGCACTCCATCTCTTTCCTTGTTCAAGATAATATAGTGCAGAACCTCAGGTTCTGAACTGTATTTATCAATTACAAAATGCTGAATACTACTCTAACCTTTATAACTCCTGGCCAGGAAAATAGGATACATTTGTACATAAAATGCAAATCTTGCTTAGAAGTCAGAGAGTCGTCCAAAAAAAAATGTTTGTAGTGGTTTCCTGACAGTGTCCCTCTCCAAATGGACAGAAGAGGGTATCTAGTGTCTAAAGGGACAGAGACAGACACAGGCACATCGCTTTGGTTCCAAGTGTCTAACTCAACAACAGTATGCCGGTAATGATCGGCAGCATCGACTGACCAATCAGTTTCTGAGTTTCCACCTTTAGCACGTCGGCAGCTATAGCTGAACCTGAGCTCAGATCAAACCCAGAAAGAATGGGATCCTGGCCACCTCCAGCAGGTGTCTGGGAAGAGCATGGGTTAAAGAACTGATGAGAAGGTTCTTAGCCTCTAAGATATGAAGAAAGGTCTCACTGACAGCAACCACATGCTAATGCTTCACCCAATCTACAGCTCCACTCTACAGTCTATTCCAGAGGTCTCAGGCTACCAGGCCACAGGCTGGGTCTATGACCCTTATGCAGCCTGCGACACACTTTTAATTCATCATTAAATCTGGCCCACGAGTTGATCTTTCCTTTCCCAGTTAGTTATTTTTCATTTAAGTGATCTGCATAGACTTGGTTTTCTTACGGATCAGCAGAATATAGATATTACATTTTTTCCCTCCAATTTCTGTTTCTGCTCATAAAAACAGCCCCATTCCTCCCTTGGCCCCCAGGTAATTTGAGTTGGAGACCCCTGGTCTAATGCCACCGGGAATCTACCGTGACCATTCAAGCATCTCGATCGAAGACCTGAGAGGAGCACGCCCGTCCCCATCAAACCCCTTCTGATATTCAGGCTCAGTAAGACAACCGAAAGAAAAGAAAAAATTAAAGTAAAGTGGCGGGTCGCCTTTTCAGCGGATGCCTCACGAGGAAGCTTTCATAGGTTATACATGAAAGGTTTCAGGAGGCTCTTATTAGGGCTG
>JABFEB020000104.1:17814339-17838853 GCA_019775895.2 Stomatorhinus ivindoensis | reverse complement strand
TGCACAAAAAATGTATGTCTTTGTTTATTTCACTCTGACATTGGCAAAGAAGAAAACAACACACAAGAAAATGCAATTTATGAGATTATTTTTTGCCTGTTTGCTCAATAGGTTCTTCATTTAAATGGACATATGAAAATGGTTGAAATCTTTACTTTTAACAAGTTTTATAGGTTTAAATATTTGAACATTTTTTATAACATGGTGGGCTTGTGCATTTTCACTCAATACTCATGCATCTAAGAAGTCAAGCACCTAAAATTAAACGGTAACTGTAAGAACCTTAATAAATAAGTGATGTCTGGGAATGTGGGTAATCCAGTCACCAAAGGCCCTGGTGCAATAGGATGCAACTCTAGGCTGTGCCAGTGTTCGCCTTTTAGAGCTAAAGATTTTCTGAAATACTTCTGCACAGCGTGGGCTTATATTGTGTTTAGATGCTTAAGAGATGGTTTTCTCAAAGGAAAACATGTAGTGCACAAATTACGCATTAATAAGGAAGATTTTATTAAAGCGATTCAGGTTAAGTGCCTTGCTCAGGGGTGCAATGCTGACGCTCACCCGGGTACTAATGACTTATCAACATCGGGGTCGTTAAACGTCACGTTAAACGACCCTGATACCATAAGGTAATATTTGTTTCAGGCCACAAATATTTTCCGTGTTAAGAGAACTTTCTATAGTGTGAGGCACTCTGATCCCAAATGTTAAATTCATAATATATACATTAGCCAATTAAATAATTCATATTTTCATTTTAAAAGCAAAAATGTGAACAATTCTCACAATACAGAGATGCACTTATATATAGACTGTATGACATCATGCACATTGAGGGTAACGTGGTTCAGCACAATGGATTGTGGGGGCAATAACACGCTGCTTCAGAGGCACCGTGATGAGAAGCCAATGCCACAGAAACAAGCCCCCCCTCCTGCCAATGGACCGCCGTTACCAGGAAGCAAAAAGAATTCTCTATTGTGACAGATACGCTATGGAAAGCTTTTCACCAATTTTAGGAAATCTGGAACTTGGGGAGCACTTAAGTGGGATTCACTTCCTGGAATTCCAGCTTCTGAAGCACTGAATTATTATTATTATTATTATTGTTGTTGTTGATATTGTCTATCCATTTTCTAATTGTTTATCATGCCCAGGGTTCCAGGGGTGGGGAGGTAGGATTATCACTATAATTATTTTTGCTGTTGTTCTTTACTGCTGGTGTTGAAACTGAAATGTGTGGACCAGTAAATAATTACAGCTGTGTGAAGACACACAGTTCATTGCAGATACATAATCAATAAATAATATCTTTCGTGGCATCCTTTTTTCTACAGCTTGTGGAACTGTTCAAATATAATCAGTGCATAGCATTTTCCCTCCTCTGCATTCAGTAGGGTCCGGCTTTTTCCAGAGCTGCCAAAACCTTCCCTGCCCAGTCATGCAGATTACGCCACCGGCCGGCTGAAATAATGTCTGCGGATACAGAGGCTTTCGAATTTCTGCACAGCAGTCCTACTAAAAGGTATTAAGGACAGGGTTCCTGAGGGTTTCTGTCTGCCAGAATGGGGAAATGTCTCATATATATCTGGGAATGGTGTTCGATACCCAGCAAGAAGCGTGGCAAGCTCAGCAAATGGTCCCCCTTTCAAATAAATGGAAAGATCAAGGTGAATAAACAGGAGATTGGGCTGAGAATACCCTGGTAAGAGTTGGAGCGCGTCTGCATCCTCCAATAAATCATTCTCCTCCTTTCCCTGTCCGCCTGTCAGACTGAGCGTCAGTCTCCGCTGTGACGGACATGTCCTCGCAGCGTCAATACCTCCACCAGATGGGTGGGGATACCTTGAGAAAACCCAGCCAGATGTTTAAACTCCACAAGCATTGTCCTGTGGGGGGGTCATCTTTTTTCAGAATTTTAAATTGAAACATCTGTACAGTTATATAGATATTCGGGGAATTCAAGTAAATGCCTCAAGATCATACCATTCAAGGAGGTTGTGTTAGAAGACAAGGTTATATATTAAGAAAATCTCATTAGTACACTCGAGAAAATTTATAATGATAATTTATAATAAAAGGTGATTTAAAATTTGAGGTATAATTTAGGATCGAGACCATTTTTCGTGCCATGACACATTATTTTTTAAAGCGATATTCTGGTGCATTTTAGAAACATGATATTGCTTCAATTAGGGAGCACTGAGGTTTCATTATCACTGAGACGCCACGCAGTCAAGGAATGATTCACTGAGATAAATGGTACTCGTTAAGCTGGTGACGTAGACTAACTACCCCCAGCCTCTCAAAGGTTAGGAGGGAAGCCTTGTTGTGATAAATGACCATTTTATATTTGTGTCACTAGCAGTAGAACCTGGATATGAATATGAATGTTGGGTAAGGGCTCAAAGGAGGCAGGTAAAGCTAGCGTTTGGGGTTCACCCTCAGAATGGAGCCAGACAGAACTGTGGAGCAATCAGGTCTCATGTGACAATGGCGGGGAATGAGAGCTGCATCTCTCATAGGAAGTATTTGCTAACCTTTAGCATTTGCTAATCTTAAAAGACACAGTCATACCGCTCAGCATGAGGGCACAGGGTGCATGCTTTGCCCAAGAGACTAGTTACAAGTACCCATAAACTCTGATACCGTGGTGACATATCCGCTTCTCTGTTAATTGAGGCCAGCATGGAAATCGTGCGTTAAATTATATCCATATATCCGGCTGCTGTGCATAAACACGCATAGCTATTTCCAACATCGGTAAAGATACGTTAAATGGCTTTGGGATGCAAGTGTAGCGTCCCATTTATGAATGGCCTGTGTCGTGTTTCTCTTTTTTCCTCCCCTAGTATATTTTATATTACAGTCTCTGCTTGCTCTGTGACCTTCCAAGAATGTCTCACCCTACTGTCTTCTAATCGGCAAGAAGATGATGGAGGAGAGAACAGGGAAGATGAAATAGGTATTAAGAAAATGCATCGGACTATAGCGTAATTGTTCAGTGAAAGCTTTAAACAGGATTACGACTGAAGTGTGCAGACTTAGTGGATGCAGAATCATAAGGGTCTGCGGCAGCAGTAATTGCTATTCATTCCAAAACGTGAGCTCTGGCAGTCCTGTGTCTCGACGTTCATTGTGATTTCCGTCTGCAGGAATTCCTCATCTTAAACTTCACCTCAATGCCTGGTATTGATACTTCATTTGCAATCACAGCCACTCCATTACAATACAGTTCGGACTAATTAATCAGTAACATGCAATCCATAAGAAAACAGAAATAAAAGGACTGGATTTGCAATGGATGCATTTTAATTATCCGAGCAGGCAGCCCTAAAGCTCATTACAGCTCACGCTTGTTGCCCAGGTGACTGTAGTCAGGAATGTCCAGGAATCACGTCGGCCGCCAGTTTTGATAATGCTGCACGCGGTTTAAATTGGTCTTTGGAAATCAAGGTGGGGGCACTGTCGTTCTTTATGGTGAGGTGTCTAACGAGCATCGGGTGCTGAAGATGAGGCTCTTTCTGTTGTTCTAAGGAAGAGAGAAACACTGGCAAAACCAAGTGAAGGTAACAACTTGAATTATTAATAGTATATGCACTGTTAATACATACCACTCCTCCAGACTACCTACGCATGCTAGCTGTTTATTTTTTATTTCCATGAATGCGGATGTTACAATACATCAAAATAACATCAAGATATAACTAAATAATATAGCACATGATTTGTATCTTGTATATATTTATAATTCATATACAGTGGTACCTCGGTTCTCGAACCTAATCCATCCCAGACTCGGGATTGAATCCTAAAAAGTTCGAGTTCTGATCCATAAGAAATAATGGATAACCAATGAATTGGTTTCCGGCCCCCCAAAACACAAAATGAACAGGGTAAAACAAGAAGAGCATTTTTTTCTTAATGGCTTCCAAAACGATACAGATCTTATCCCAGCATTACCCCTGTCCTGCCCCGAACGTCCGCTCCTTCCGTGTGCCACGCTCCCTCTTTAACCTTGTGTGGAATCCCCGTGTGATCAACTGTTTCTGGTTGTTGTCATTAGTTCTCTGTATTAAGTCCGCGTTTCAGTTTGTTTCCCCAGTCCGGTCATTGTGTGCGTTCGACTTGCTTACAGCGCTGGCTTAAAGCAACGCATTCTGATCCTGACACAATGCATTATGGTTAGATGCATTGCGACCTCTCACCCAGCTGCACAAACTGGAACCGCCTCTGTGATGACACATCTTTGCCTTTATTGGCTAAACCAGAGTTTAGTAACATGCATGACGTTTGCATCCCAGGCAGTTCCGATGCGTAATCTGGTATTTCTCCTGAATATTACGTAAAGAATTGACAACTGGTTTTCAGTTAATTTACCTGGTAAAATAAAGTTTAAATAAATGACATAAATGCTTTAATAGTACACGTAAGTTAGTGGTTTATTTATTGTTAGTTACTGTAATGTGCTGCTTTATTTGGTTAATTGCCCAGCCTGTGAAGAAGGCATTCAAGTTAAGAATTGCATTCTAGTATCACTCATTTCCTGGCACGTACAATTCAGTGTCCACGGTTCAACTTTTGATATTCAGATCAAGTTCTAGGTCAAACTGGTTTGTTCAACTTTCAAGAAATTCGAGTTCTAGTGAGTTCGAGAACCGAGGTACCACTGTAATTACACAGATACATTCCAGCATTCAGTAGCATTAGTATACAGCAGAATATGAATTGTCCTATACAGTCAATAGAAAACTGCTGTTTATTAAAAATGTGAATTTGCCATTCTTGTTGTTCTAATATAGGCTTAACCTGCAGGAAGGTGTACCACAGTGCATCAGGAGTGATTCTGGGAAATTTTACGGTAGGGTGTATGAGAAGCTTTTAACCTGTGAGTGAAAGAGGAGGGGTCACTTTCTGAGGGGTCACTCCAGGGGCAAATCAGCTTTCAGCGAGGGCCAGTACCTCTATGTCCCCATCCCTGTACTCAGCCCTGCACTATATAGTAAATTATTATCAGACTCTGAGTTTCCTCCTGATCCCAATGTATCACCTGTGGTAACATAACACAGGTATTCAAGGGGCTCCGATGACCCCATGAGCACAGAGGATGCTCACCAATTAAGAATGCAGCATCGGACGCCAATACCTGCCCCGGACCCAGAGGGGCGCTGTTCTGCCTCTCGCCCAGGTGCTCCACCCCCGTCAAAGCCTCGTGGACAGGGTGAGGGAAAACATGGAGTCACCTCAATTTCCGGATGCCCCGCTAAAAGAAATAAGTCATTTATGGGCCAAGGCAGTGTCCTCGCTCATCTTATTTCCCAAGGAAGAGGATGGTGCGGAACATAACGCTGGCCATAAACCCCCTGCCGTGACTTTCCGTGCTCCGGATGGGAACGTGATGCCTTCCCCAGCGACCTGGGTGCGCACAGCCCTCATCTACAGTCTAGAGGACAGACTCATTCCCCAATCCCAGCTGACGGTGGTGGGGAAAAAAGTTCCAAGCGAGCAAAGTAAAACGGATAGAGGAAACCTTGATTTCAAACTACATTTCAAGCCACTGATTAAGTACAGTGATAGATGGATTGAAGAAGAGACTGGGACATTACTGCCCTTTTTGTCAGATGGAAGAGAAAGGAAAAATTGGAGTTTTTTTACTCTTTCTCTGATAATGGCTTTATTATCAAAGCCAGCAACTACACAGAATCAACTGTAGCATCCAACCGATTTGTTCTGCGGCCCTTTCTGATAATTGAATCTGGAATGAACAATCAATTAATTAACAATTTGAATCAAATTCAGTTAATATGACATGTCTGGTAAGAATATGCACGCTTGTGTGTTTGTGCAGATGTGGGTGCATGAATGCATATGCGTGTTTATTGATTGGCTGAGCTCGTTGTTGTGCTTGCAATGCCTTAATGCACATAATGCAACAAGATACCTGTTTTTTTGCCCATTTCCTGCAACCAGAGCTTTCTGACACAGCGTAATTTGAACAACCTTGTTACATTTTTTCCTGGAAAGCTAAAAAGAAAAAAAACAGTGGTCATGCATAATGAAATCCTGATACCATATCTCTCAGTACATAGCTTTACAAATCCTTATAGAAACACGGCTCTTTTATTTTTCTCTTTATTGTTACTTGAACATGTGTTCTGGCAACACAGACTCCAAGGCCTTTTGACACACGTTTAGGTTTTCAAAAATGTGTAATTATGGTCAGCTATTTGATGTATGCCAACTGCTTACATCAAATAACTGAAACAATAAAAAGTGCTGGCATCGCCCTCTATTGGTGAAAGGAGGCATATGCGACCACTGGTCAATTTTGTATATTCATACACAACCTATGGATAAGACAGGGTAGAGTCTTGATACTGAATTATTTCTCACTCCTTCTTAGGTGCACTTTGCGCTACAAAGCAGCAGTCATTCTATTTCTGGCCTATGGGTTTCTAAGTGCTTTGCAGGCTTGTCGAGCACGTACTGTGGTTAAGCTCTCGCCATAATGCAATTCAGAAAGGGGAGGTGACGAGGCAATCGTGAGTCACTCCAGCACAAAGGCAGCACCCTTTCCATGGCTCAGAAAGAGACTCGTTTGCATGTGTGCGATAAGCTTTCGATCCGATGCAGAGCCATAGTGGTGTTGCTACGCCACAAACCCATGCACTGTTCCTAAATTATGTCCAAATTTGATTTATTCAGCTGAAGCCTTCACGCAAAGTGAGGTATGTTTTTGAGAAAGCAGGGTCAGCTGCAGTTAGGGGTTGCAGGTGTCACGCAGGGGCACAATAATGAAATCACTACCAAGTCTACACTGCCAAGTCTAGCATTGAATCAGCAAGCTTCCAATCACAGTGTCTACAGCCAAACCTGCCAATCCACATAGCGCCCAAAACACTAATCAACACAACGTATAAAAACAACACGACGGCCTGCTAAAGAGTTTCAAACTCTGGATTATATTTTCTTTGTACACAAGATGCATCCTTAAACGACGACTTTAAATACGGCATATTCCCAAGTTTTGCTTTCCATTGTGGAAGACAACTTGCTATGGGACAGAGAAGAGGCATTATGGGATTGCTCTTAATGTTTTAGGCCCAAGATATTAAAATAAATGTGTGACATGCATGTGCTGTTTTTCAGAAAGGTCCTCTATGTCACAGGTGGCCAGGTCATACTGGGGCAAGTGAATTATCAAGATGGAGACAACAGGAAACCTGTGGCTACTCTGGGGTCTGTTGAGGCAAGAATAACTGGCTGAGGTGTAAGAGAGGCACAGGAGTTCTGTGAAGGGAGATCAGAGCTAACTTGAAGATGTTTGCTGCAAAAGGAAGAAGCCATGCTATTAATCATGTACTGCAATATGACAGACTGTGCTAACGCAGAAGATTTTGTATGCATTGGAAACATACAGTATAGGCTTAAGATAACAGTAGCAGCAGTGGGCAACAGATTGATGAGTGGGTGACAACCCAAGAGGGAGGAAGTAGGAAGAGGTCATGTGGTGCAGGGTACGACATTTGCGCTGGGGGGATTGAGGTCACGTGATAATTAAGGGATAGGCTAACTAAGGGGGTAACCAAGGCAACGATGTATATGTGCTATGCCTCTTGAGGTAACTAAACTATAATTGACATAAGTCTTGAAGCACTTATCAATCATTGTCAATGAGCTGTCTGATAGGATATTTGCTTTTCGGAGAAGTAGCCAATCATAGTATTGATATGATAAGCTTAAAAAGGATATATAAACACTTGTGTTTCTCCTGAAGGTTTACATCATGCAAAACCTAGAGGGACCAGTACAATGGCCCACAGGGATGGGGGATATCGTGATACCATTTTCTGTACGGGGGGGGGGGGTATAATGATGTTTGTTCTTCGAACACTATGGGACATTCATTTAATTTTTCAAAACAGGGTAGTGCCATAAAATAATGGGTAGCAACTGTACCCCCACTGTTCTGTGGGCCGGTTCACAAAGGATTCACACCCGCAAGGAGTGATCTTCTGATGTGTATATGCGTATATGCCCCCCCATCACCATTCTCGGATTATCGATGATGGTGTCAGATGTCTTATGATTAGATATACCTTTACTGGTGGATTGCAGTCCTGCAAAGAAATAAAGCAATATGGTATGGCTGAAAACCTAAAGCAATGAAACAAGGAACAGAAAATGACTGTAATATGCTTAATTTACTACCTTCTGACATTTTGCATAGGTTTATTGAAAATATAAGATTCCATCCTTTTTCTTTACTGTAACAGGGTTACAGTGAGCCTGGAGCCTATCGCTGGAAGCACAAGGGGACACATTTGCATTTTATTTATTTAGTAGAAGATTTCATCCAAAGCGACATTTTGAGAAAGCAGGGTCAGACGGTGCCTGGAGCGATTGGGGTTAAGGGCCTCGCGCAGGGGCTTAACCGCAAATACTACGCAGCCAACTGAGGGATGCGAACCAGCAAGCTCACAATCACAAGGACAGCATCCCAGCCCACTAAGCCACACACCATCCGGGAAGATGTAGGGGATATGTATTCGCATGTTTTGTTTAGCCTGAGTAACTGGAGAGTTACTGGTTCTCCCGGTGAAAAAATAAGGTGGATACCTCACCAGACCAGATGGAAATTGATCTGACTCAGTCAAGGCATGAACCCAGGGATGCCTAGGATGGGGTGTCAGTCCATCAGAGGGAATTCTCTCATATACACAACTGTACACTCTGGGACATTTAAAGACACAACTTCTATCTTCTTCTAACTGGATGTTTTTGTAAAACGCAAACATACAAAGAACAAACACACAGTGTGGGACACTGAACCAGCGACTGCCGAAGGTGTGAGAGGACAGGGTCACCCACTGAGCCAATGCGCCGTCCAGCTGTAAGGCGATTTACTGCATTTAAAGACCACCTCAGGTGTTTTGGCTGCGAAAGGCTCTGAGGAACCTTCGGCTGTAACCAAATGCAAATAAAAAACAGCATTATTACGTAATACATGCCAACCGTTGTTTTTTAGGGGGTATTTGTGCTGTTTTCCCTTCTCTCGCTAGTACTCCTATGTGTGCCGAGTCTATGTGACAGCTCTTGCTGTCATTGAAATATGTTCGCCGAAGCGGTGATCGAATGCGAGTGTTGAGAAAGAACAGCTAAGATTTGCCATAAAAACCAGAGAGTGACACTTAGTATATGACAATGCACGTCATCTTCACGACGATTTTATCTGAATATTGTCATTCAGACAAGTCACCTCTCTATCTATCTATCTATCTATCTATCTATCTATCTATCTATCTATCTATCTATGTCTGTCCATCTGTCTATTCATCCATCCATCCATCCCTCCATCCAGTTACATAAATAGACAGAGAGATAGACTGATTAATTGACTGATTGTTTAATTGATTGACAGACCAGCTAGCTAAAATGCGATACTATTGCACACATTCCCCTCCTGTGACATGTCCAAAGTGCTCTGCCAGTTTGTCATTAATAAATTGCCATTATCTGCCGCCTATCTCTTATCGCTGGACATTCCTGCATGGTGATTTTGTTTCACTGTAATCAGACGAGGCAGCGGGCGCCCAGCTGTCAACTCAGCAATCAGGGAATGCGGCGGTTTCTTTAATTATACGGCCACATCATCACCGGCTGAATGGCGTGTTGATTCGCCCTCTCCTCCCTCAGGAGTTGGCTCCCGGCAGTGCCTCCGTTAAACACGCGGCCGGGAGATTTCACGGCGCTCCGTTTCCAACTGGAAAGCCTCACCCCAAATCCACCCCCTCCCCCCCATCGGCAACCGTGGCCCGACGGAAGAAGGATGATGGGAAAAAAAAAGCAACGTGATTCATATTTGCTTTTCGGTTCCTTCGACAGGAAACTAGCATGAGGTATTATGAACCTCAGTTGAGAGATTTCATCATATCTGAAGTAAACAAGTAAACAGAGCCGTGATGAACTGCATAAAGATGATTCTTCCAGACGGTTTCAGCTGCCCCTGCTCTGTTTAATTTCACAGAGGATCATGTCTACAAATGCTAATTTTACCCTTTAATTTTTGCAGTGCGCTTTATCCCCTGCTAATAAGCTTGAAATTAAAAAGACTGAACATATTGGGCTCGTCACACAGGAAGTGATAAGGTCCTGTGAAATACAAAGAGGCAAAGGAGATAACCGCCTCCAACAGTAACTGACAGGATTTCAAGTGTTATAAAAGACGGCTGCAGGAGCTTGTTGCTTTTCCATAACTGTCATTCGTTTTTATGTGGCTACAACGGTCCTCTTTTGTCTTACCCAACTTGAGTGGAAACACTTTCAACCATGGGACTTAAACTGTCACCCCTGTCAAAAAAAAACATCATAATGCTAATCGTTTTTATCCTCGTGGCAATGTGGCTCCTTATACTTTCCAACATTCTGGCACGAGACCGGTGGCAACCCTGAAGCATATCCATCGTGTGAAATCTGCAGTCTCGCTCGAGAAATGGTCAATTCAGCACAGCGATACAGATCTGCATTAAATAAACAAACGAACGTGTTCACAAGCAATTTGCGGCTAACATTTAAAAGTGGCAGAATGAATAGTGGCTGTCAATACGCACATCTGCTGCGCAAACGCGTAATGTATGTGGTAAGGTGTCGAGGTCGCAGAGGCGCGCGTTCCTGTTTTTAACATCCATTCTGCTCTCCTGACGCTTCCGCTTTTGGCCTGTCTTAGTAGCCAATTAGCCGAGGAATGAGTGACATCCACGATTCGGTGTCTATCCGGGAGACACAGAGATATAATCACTCCTCGAATTAACACCAGTTGGCATGCTAAATGACTCTGGAATGCACTCGTCATAAACCTGACACTGTGCCGTGGGGGGTTCCATTAAATTCAATTAAATGAAATTTAATTTTTATTCCACTGCAGATAATATGCAGTTGTGAGGAAAACTTTGTGAACCCACTGGAACATCACTTAACCTCATCTAACTCATAATGATGAAGACACATTTGACACACAACACACAAAACATTGTACCGTGTCTTTATTGAACAAATAATTTATACAATTTATGTAAATGATATTTAAAAATATGTGCACCCCAATATACTAGTAATAAGTGTTACCAACTTCAATATCGAATAATCTCAACTAAATACTCTTACTATCTGCTACAGAAACCTACACATCAGTTATGAGGTATTTTGGACCATTCCTCATATAAAATCACTTCAGTCCATGTATAATTCTGATTGCATTAACAGCCTCCTCACAACTGTACAATATCGTTATAAATCTCGCTCGAATCGAACTCTAACGACAAGGTTTGAATATTTCAATTTTCAAGTGGAAAACGAATTTGAGCATTTAACAGTGAAATCATCATCTATTTACATATAGCTTAGTTGCTGGCAATATTTTCTTTTAAGATCATTCAAACTAATTGCAGGATTAATATCACAATGGCATCTGAAGAGCAAACTTATGAACTTGTATAATACTGCGGACACCACTTGGCACATATATGGCTCTCAGCTGAGCCGTTCCTGCTAATTCAGTAACATAATTTGTGTCCATTTAAAAAGCCAACTGCTGTATTATGGTGGCATGGTAATGAAATAAAACTGTATCCGGCAGCATGCAGTAATTACTGGCTATAATGAAACTAGCCACCACCATCATCTAACCCCTCAGTGTTGACATCTAATGCTAACACAGTCTGCATGGATCGTGCATGTTCTCCGTTGTTTGCATGGCTTCCTCTGCGTGCGCTAGGAACAGGTGCAGGTGTGCATTTGTGCATGAGCGCCCCCTAATGGCCTGGCTCCCCTCGGCTTTACTCCCCGCTCGCCAGATCAGTGTGACCCTGATGCTATGAGCCATTGCTGATGATGGATGTCGGACGCCCGTAACTAAACTGAAATTTATCCAAGATAATCTGGGGTTACAGGAATTTCTCCAGGTCCCCAAAGTGCTGAGTTTAGCACTGTGCTTAGCTGAGAGCGTGTGCCCTGTGGTGGACAGGCATCCTGCTCAGTGTGACCAGTGCATCGTGGGATAGGATTCTGGCTAACCAAAACTCTATAACACATAAACAGTACAGAAAAATGGATGGACGGAGAGAAGGATTATTTTGGATAATGAGGTACTTTTGAATACTAATGTTTTCCATTTTGACATATACAGGTTGGTTGTCAGCTGTACAACAGCCAAACTAGTAATTCTGGGATTTTTTTAAATACAGGCCCGCTTGGCATGTTGCCAAGCCAACGAGACAGTTGAAAATTAAGCTTGGCATGCAAGCAATCAGTCCATCAGTGCCCTGCACCCCTGCCCAGGGGTGAGATACATGGAACCATTACTTGAAATGCTGAGACGATGTAAAAAAACACACAGGTTTAAAGAGTGTCTGTCTCGATGTGGATGCCTTGGGTGACGGGGGATGCATGTGCAGTTGGCAAATGTTTCGTTAGGGAATATGGGAGCTTACATCACCATTACATCATCACCAGTTCTGACCCGCCCCCCACCCCGCATTTCACATGCACCCCCTAGTGGCTGCGAACATCACTGCGGGGTTGCTTGGGGAACATGCGCTTATTTGCCTTTAAGGTCTCCTTGACAACCTGCAGTCAGCGTATCAGAGGAGATTACAGAAAGTGGGGCAAAGCAGAAAACATATTTCAAAAGAAAAAAAAAAGTGACCCTTGCTTAATATGACGCTGGGATGAGTTTTTGCTTCCCGTTCGAGACAGAGGCGCTGGCTGCGAGTGGGATCCACGAAAGAGCCGGCGTGGCCAGGCGTAAAAAATGGCTCCGATATCTTCCCACGGCGACGCGGCTAATAGCAGCCGCAGCAATTGGCAGGAGGCGGCAGGTCACGCGGCAGACTCCCCGCCACGCCGCCGCATTATTGCATTATAAATTATTGCAGCGCTCAGACGAGTTCGCTATGTGCAAAGTTATCATCTGCACAATGGCTCCATGAGAAGCGCGGCTCGCTTGGGATGTTCGTCGGCTATCTGAGGGATTATTAAGTGCTGAGCTTTCCGGATAGCTTTCCTCTCAACTCCCAAATACAAGAGTTACGTTGGGGAGCCTTAATTAGTCTGGTTGTTTTTCTTCAGAGCACCTGCATGCACAGTTGAGGTCATCAGCATAGCACCGCAGGCTTACATCGGCTCCGGGGGGGGGTGATGTTCATGAGGTTGATGAGCATTAACGGTCC
Organism: Stomatorhinus ivindoensis; assembly: GCA_019775895.2. Taxonomy (NCBI): domain Eukaryota; kingdom Metazoa; phylum Chordata; class Actinopteri; order Osteoglossiformes; family Mormyridae; genus Stomatorhinus; species Stomatorhinus ivindoensis. The sequence goes on along the minus strand of JABFEB020000104.1, from coordinate 17,825,627 downwards.
CTTCTGCAGTAAAACACACTGGAGGGGGTCACCAGATCGAGGGAAAGCCCTCCTGGTTCTTATAGTTTAAATACCACGTATAGCTTCACACTGCAAGAAGAGTTTCTTGTGTTCGATTAAAGTTCAAGCACTATCAATGCGGCATACCAAAGAAAAATTGAGAATGGCAATTAATTACCGAAACATTAAGCAAATGACAAACGCCACCTATGTAATTGAAAATCAGGCAAAATCTTAGACTCCGCAAAATAGCCAGTTATTATCCGGTGATTTACGGTGATTATAGCGGAACAAACCCTAGGCATTCTATTAATTAAAGGTACTTTTCCTTCTGAAAGTTCACTCCGACGCAGCTGGAGACAAAGGATGTGCGCCAACAGGCTGGGAACGCTTGACCTTTCTATCCATTTCAGCCCGTATCCACATGGATGGGGTTAAGGTCAGGTGACTGGGCAGGCCGATGTCATCACTCCCAGCTGTTCCACATCTTTCTTAAGCTTAAAATATAGGGCATAGAGACCAAAAAATGAGGAAAGAGCAATGTTGTGTCAGTGCTGCACTATGCAGCATGCATGGCTACAAACATACAGCAAATAGTTAGCGACTCTGACACATTTCATTAATGTGTTTACTAGCATGTTCCTGCAAAGCAGCAAAACAGAGTCTAGCAGCCTGACAAAGCTGTGGCAGCCGATGGTGTGAGTCCATACATGTACGAGAATGATTCTAGGGCAATTACACTATATGCTTGCATGCTGTCATTATTGACAAAAGACTAACGCCTGGTGATGAACGAGTTCACCTGGCGATGAACGAGTGGCACCTGGCGGTGAACGAGTGGCACCTTGTCGGGTCCCTTTGTGTTTAAGCAGACCGCAACCTCAAATCGAAGCTCCTGAAAATAACTTTAAACGTGAGGCTAGAATAGCACAACTCTTTTTTTTCTGCCTCAAAGATAAAATTAAATATTTATTCTGTGCGGACATGGCGGCCTAAGGGTTAGCTCCAGGGGTGGGTGTTCAGATCCTACACCCATCTACGTGTGTGGATTTTGCATGTTACTCTCCATGCCCCCGGCAATTCTAGTATTTTTTAAGGTGGGGTAGGAGGGACATAAGAGAGGCCATATTTCATACAGAGGCGCTAACCGTGTCACTAGCCAATAAAATGTTTTGAATTGGTGAGTAACAAGGGAGGAGGCACTCTAGAGGCCAATCAGATTTCAGCTGGGGCCAGAGCCCCTGTGGCCCCACCCCTGTAGATGCTGCTGCAGGTTCAACAGATTTCCTCTTATCACTTCCAGAGTCTAAAATCATGTGGCCAAGAAAACTCTAAACTGCCTCCAGTGTGTTATTGTGTGAGTAAGATCCCTGTGCTGAACTGGCATCCGTCCAGGGTGCCCGAGTGAACCCCTGCTGGGTGCCCTGTAATGCCTGGGATAGGCTCCAGGCTCAGGGCAACCCTGTGCATGAGATGGCTATTGTGGAACATGGTGGGGTTTCTACCCCATGCTCTCTGGGAAGGTCAGGGAAGCTTCACTTTATGTTGCACTTACCTAACTTCATTATGCTAACATTTGCTTCGCATAAATGGTACAGTTGCTTGGAGCTCAATGCCATGAAATCGAGGGTCCCTGGGTCATTCCCTGGGACCATTCTATATTTTTAAACAAAGCTGCATTTTTAGATCATGGTTTAAGCAGAAGGCCACGCTGAGCAGCAGGTTGCTTTCAGGTTCAAACTTTGTAAGACAGCAGAACACAAAAATAAGGTGAAGCAGGAGACACTGGGAACGACCAGAAACCAGCCAGGTAAAGGGCGGAAGTCACATTCCAATGCCAGAGATGACCGTTAACTTATCCAAGTTTCTCATAAATCGAAGGATGACATCAAGTGACCTTAAAGTGACCTGATAGGACAGAAAGCAGGACAGAAGTCCCAGAAAGAAAGTAAGAAGCCCTTCATTAATGAGAAGCAGCGAAGAGCCAGACCGCAGAAAAATACATATTATTCACAGACACACACCCATAAATTTTGAAATGAGTGAAACAAAAAACTGTACTACGGTCTCTTAATTTTTTCTGCGGCTATATAGATACATTCATTGAGATACAACCATTACATTACAGAGGTCAGAATGAGAAATGATAATCCCCAAGCAGTATGTAGGTATTACAAACATGAATGACTTGAATTCAGGCTCAAGGTCAATCCCAGCTACAAGAAACAACTCAGAGAAACATGAAAAACACACCTTTACAATAAAGACTTTGGGAGTAGCAACACAGTAATAAATAAGCGTTGCTGTACGAACACCGGGGTACGCAGCTTGTTTGATCAATGGTGTTAGCAATTGTTGCGGACGATTACAATTGCATGTGCTACGTATCGACGCGTTCGGCATCAATCACGCTCACAAAGGCCGCGGCATTGAGCTTGCGTATCCCGCTTAGTCGATGGACGATGAAAAAAAACCCTTTATCTGCTCACATTCGGAGATATCATCGGGAATATGTCACGCTGCTTTTAATTCCAACCAGATGCGGCCCCACAGTGTTGTGTATCTCTTTGTCGGAGACACATTCATCTGTGAGACTTTTGCTCGCTGTTGCGGCGGTATAAGGCAAATTAAAATGTCGTGGTGATGATTATGTAACTGCCAGGAATTGACAGTTGATCTGGACATTCTTTGTAAGCCCTCCCTGGCTGACATCAAGTCGGGACCGAGGGGTAGAGTGTTGGCATCTTGTCTTGTTTGCCCTACCTGCCGGAACACTTTCCTCCTGTTGTGTAACTAATGAAGAGAGGTCCCCCTACAAAGCTGCACGCATTACAACAACTCAAATTTCACTGCACCAGATTGGTATCCCACCACTGACATTAGCAATACTTTCCCCAACACTGAAAATTCAATAAAGTATGCCTCATAAATTATTCGGGGCAGTAAGAACAAGAGGTGAAAGGGAATCCTCAAGTGGATCCCGTCGATCCTACAGACTGCTCCCTACGTCTTGCTCCACCTGCATTTATGTCAAAAAAAATGTAAAGAGCGACCAGCCCCCTGTGTACTCCAGTTCCAAACGTTGTCCAGTTGCTGCAGAATAACGTGGAATGTTCTAGCAACACACATACGGATGCTTGCAAAGAAAGTCCCAACAGCTTCGGAGATTCAGCTTAGCCCAGGAAGTCCAACATAATTCATGAGAAAATCACCAAAAAAAGATCAAAAACATCAACCAGGAGATGAAACCAAACATTCCCCCTTTCTCCTCTTCTGTTCTACGTCACCTGATCATTACAGGCTCAAACTTTGTAGGACTCGGTCAGGCAAATATTGACAGACAGCCTCATCCGGAGGCATTTTAATCTGCTGCAAAATCTGCAAATATGGCACATGGCCATCCGTGTCTCATTTTTCAACTATCAAATAAAATACACACACGTCCTGAAGACTATTACGCAAACCACTCAAGTCTACCTCGCTATTTTTCATTTGAAGTGCATATTTAGAAATTAATTTTTAAAAGCAATAAATAAACCCGCCATGGATATTGCTCTAACTATGTCTTTTTCAAGGGAGAAGAATCCCATTTCTTTCATGGCTGACTGCATTAATGAGATTACAAATGGCAAGGACTTCCAGCACATACTGTATATTACTAGAACGTTCTCAGCATTCTCTCAGCATTCGGGAACGTTATCTTAATAACACGACCGCCAGGCGCAACCGCACAGGCCTCAAAACATTGTGCAACCCATGTTTTGTTAAAGCAACATCAGGTCACAGACTTCTGAAGAATTCTAATTCAAAAGGCTTCAACTCAAATATGTTTTTTGAGTTGGTATAAAAAAGAGGATGGAGTTTTTTCACTGTGTTGAATATTTTTAAGATTTTCGAGATTTAATCAGGAGAGTGGAAGGGTTCAAGGCAGAAATTGATACATGACTCTGGTTTTCAGGGTTTAGCCAATTGAGTGGGACAAAATGAAAAGTAAAGGTAGATATTTTGAACTCAGTGAAGATGGAACAAGATGGCCGCTACAGATGGGTCAGCAATTCTGCTGGTGAATTTATCCGCTTTTTGAGACTCTCTTGATTGCTCGAAACTGAAATTTACATCAGCTACCCACAATATCCTGCCGTCAAAGTGTTTTTCTTTGCTGCGTTGAACTTGTTTTTATTCCTCTGTTGATGTGCGTATTCTGGAACGATCAAAGCACCTTTTTAAAAATGCATTGGGTACATCAGAGGACTGTGCGAGCCGACAGTAGTACAAGTAAGGCAACGAGCGCAAAAACTAACAAGAATTTACATGTGCTTGACGTCTAAATCCACAAAAAAAAAATGAGAAAAGTGAGCAAAGGCATGTGCCTCCTGCGCTCGTTAGTACGACATTAACGACAACTTCCGGCACCGAAACGCTTCTGAAATGAAGCTGAATCTCCTACAACGGCTGCAAGAACTGCAATTACATCTGCAAAATGTTTGATTCAGGGGACTACTTAGTGATTAATGTATAATTACATGTAATTAAGTATTTGTCATTATGCCATTACATGACCGACGTAACAAATTGCGGGAGAACACATAATGGGAACCGATAAAACCGAAATCTCACAAACTATCAGAGAGAATGATAATAGGTAATTGAAGTTCAGGAAGCTCCAATCCTGAGCTGCTGAAATGCAGACAGGCTCATAACCATAAATGCTCAGTCAACAATCACTACACAAATGGGCACTTTAACATAAACACTACACTCCCACATTCGAAAGTCATGCCGCTTCTAATAAATCAGGATTCTAATTGCCACAGTGTCGATCGTGCTGCAGCCCTGGGAGCGATCCACAAGCCTCCTACGATATTAGCCAAAAAAATAAGACACCTTTATCAGAAGGTAACAGCACAGCGTTCTTCCATCGCTCATCCAGGATGTATGTTTTCCTTCCGCCTCTGGGGGCCTGTAACAGTCGCTCAAGTCTCATACATACAGCGGATTGTCAAACCTAATCTTCCCTGCCTCTGCGAGACTTCAAAAGATGTCAGCACTTGGGAGTGAGTCCAAGGGTCCACCACTCAAGAAAGCTATTTAGGTCCTCGTAACCGATCACCATAGTAATTTTCCACGGTGTGTCACTCACCGTAAATGCCCTGCTGAGTTTGCCAGCAGCAGCTTCGTCGGCCGAAGCCCCCGCCAGCCTTGGCACAGAAACAGACGGAGATACACAGGCTTAGATTTCCATGTGCTCTCACATACTACGGCAGCTATATAGACCCCATTTTGTAGGCCAAGTACAATTACTACTGTAGGAGGTTCACTGGACTCTTCGCAGTAAAACAAGCTTCATATGTGCAACTGTGCCAGTATAAGTGTTATACTCTCCAAAAAGGGATGGTAAGTAGCCATACTTACAAGTAATGCCTGAACAGTTATATCTGAATCGTATGGATTATATTTAACTACATTTAAGCATTTTTTCCCCATTGTGTCGTCTTAGCCCAGATATTTCTGACAAGTGGAGATGAACATTAGAAGTGAGAAGACAGCCAGCCAGAGAACGATCTACAGCCTGCAGTCACAAATGAACATTTTTGAGTTGCCTGCAGCAGCTGTTATGAGGTTTCCACAGTATTCATGCACAAATTTTAAAATATATATACATAATGTAAGACCAAGGTAGGAATATCACCGACAGTACATACATACTGAAAGGTTACGCAATAGTTGAAATCGATATATGACAGGAAGCCCTAACCTGAGTCCGCAGATTAATCTCTGCTCCACAGTCCAATCGCTAGGAATAAAAACTGAAGTTCTTAAGCTGCAGGCAGTAATTCGTAATCATCCCTTGGCGTAATGGTACCAGTGGTTCAGGGGCACATACACGGATGAACAGCTATGGGTAACATGCAGTGCAGCGGCAAGGGAATGATGGGTAATTCCCTAGTGCGCCATCTCCTGAGGGGATGCCAACTTAGCAAAACACCAGCACCACCCCAGTGGGAGGCATGATATCTTCTTCAGTAAGCATGGGCACTAATGTGTCACAGGGTCTTTTAAAAGAAGGCATTCCCCTTTAAGAAAGGGGAGGGGAAACGTCTTCATCTAAGGACATGGGGAGTGACATGTCATGGAGTCTTTAAAAGGAGAGGTTCCCCTTTAAGAAAGGGGAGGGGAAATGTCTTCATCTAAGGACATGGGGAGTGACATGTCATGGAGTCTTTAAAAGGAGAGGTTCCCCTTTAAGATGGAGGGAGGGGGGGTCTTCAGTGAAGGAAATTAAGTGAGTGAAGGGGGGGACTGAGGGCTGTGGGTAACGCGCCTGTCTGACTTCGGAAAATCTGGGGAAATGCGATACGTTACGGCCAGGGCGTCCTTTATTCCGTGTCCTGCCTGCTCCCCCGCACCAGAGGAGATCTGCTACTCTGAACATCCGAGTCCCGAGAGTGAAACGCTCCTGCAATTTCATAATTATCTCCCAAATGCAGCCTGTCTGCTGCTAGAGGGCATGGCTAAAGCGACATCGTCCTGACCCCTCATTAGTGCTTCATGACGCAGCAGTTCCTCCCCCGCAACTCGCCAGAAGACCCATCCTCCAGGTGACAATGGCCGGTCCAAAAGGCACGTGCAAGGGTGAACCTGTAAACAGAACCCTGCACCGTAATAATGATAATAATAATAATTATTATTATTATTATTATTATTATTATTATTATTATTATTATCTGCTGAGCCATTAGCCAGCCCATAAACACATAGCTCCAAAGGACAAGTATTCCCAGGCTCCATGTGGGACGCCCCCACTGTGACAGCAGGACAGCAGGCATGCCTACGGCTGCTGAGTCCCAAATGAAGGAACGCAGACAGCTCTACAAGGACACCGGTCTCTGGTCAGGTGTTCCAGACCACACAGGAACACAGGTACATCGCAAAAAGATCTACAGGGATTTGAACTGATGACCTGCAGATTACAGGCACAGCGTTCTAACTCACTATTGAGAAAGTCCCTGGGGCAATTGGGGTGGAGGGTCTTCCCCAAGGGCCCAGCAGCAAAATCATTCTACTGACCACTGGACTTGAACTGGCAACTTGCTGATCATGGACACAGTGTCTAAACTCACTGAGCCCCAACGCCCCCGCCCCATCAGAGCCCATCCATGCCAAACTTAACCCTTCCAGCCCAAACAGGTATGTAGGTATTTCACCAAAAGCTCTATGAGATTCCTCCCCACATGGACTGAGCCTGATATCTCTCACAGATACATCAGGCTCCTTACCTCACACACTTCTTTGCTCAAATGAGCCACACAGAAGTAGCAAACTTGCAAACAGAGATGCTTTGCTAGAATCGTCTCTGAAAAAGGACGAATAAATCACAGTATGTCCTGTACCTATGTATAAATGCACATGAACAAAGAGAATATGAGAACATATACTTAATTCATTCAGACAGAAGACATTTGTCTTCAATTCCAATGCACAGAGAATTTTATTCGTTCTTAAAACATATTTTTATGCGTCATTTTTTAATAAATTGCGCATTTATATTTCAACTGTTGGACTGAGGAACACCATGCACAAACTATTAGGTGCTAATTAAGATTTACTGAATTGATTTTAGAAATTATTTGGCCACGGCATGAATATAAAAGTTCAAAATTGATTTCAAAAGTTATTTGCATCGGGTGAACATAAACAGAGTGACAGTTTAGCGAGTCAGAAGGGCGCTCTATTGATAAATAAATCAAAATGCTGCCTGTTCTTCTGTTGACATACATTTACATTTTGCAATATTTAACTCTATGACATAATCTTTAATGTAGTTTCCTGTTCTTCTGTGGCTCGACCTGAAAGTCTGCTGCACCCTAAACCCGCCACAAAATTTGAAAGTGTCCACGTTTATTGTACCAAAGTGAAAAAAATGCCTTGAGTTAAACGCAAAGAATGGATAGATGATGCCATTCATCCCCTACATTTTTCATCAGTCATTACACTTTCATCAGTGGGGAAGAACAGGATATTACTAATTCATTGTGTTATTTCCAGTTGATTCATATTCCCGTTACATTTTGTGGCTCTACTGTGTTGCAAATCACAGGCAACTTGGGTGGTTTCACAAGAAACAGCTACCTTACATTCTAGCAAAGTCCTAGATTTTCAGGACAAATGCAGGTCTTACAATGACTTTGTTCCCCACTGACAGACATCTCAGACTTCTGTTACATACCCTAAAAATAAATATTACCATATAAAAAGACCTTAATATACATGAGGACTGAAATATAACCAGAATTATGCTGGAGGTGACTTTGGCAGGGCAATAAGTAAATATAACTAACATCCACCCGTTTCCCATGCCTGCTTATCCAGGGCATAGCCCTACTCTTACGAATAAACGTATAAACACAAATTAGCATTCAGCTTGACTGTGAGCGGCATCCTTTAGTACAAGCTCACATCTTAGTATCGCCGTTTCCGACAGCAGCCGGTAGGATTTCCCCCCGCAGAGGGCGGCTCTCTGTCAGCCCAGCTAGGCTCAGCAGCTCACAACCATCAAAATCCCTGAATCAAAGGCCCCCGCCCCCTGCGTACCACGTCAAGGGGGGGGGGGGACGGGACGTCGAGCTTCTGCGGCCTGTCGACCGCCTTCCGACTGGGTGGCACGTAATGTGTCTTTAATACTGCCGTATCCCTTCCTATCCCAAAACGGATCTCACACCTCCCCTTCCCCTACACAGCTAACGATAAAAGAAGCTCCCCTGAGGACCGACGAGAAGAGCAGGAGCGCCGTCTCGCAAAGCATTAAGCATTAAGGAGCCATTCTGAGCCAGGAATGCGCCAGATATGAACCTCTGGAGGACACACGCGGAAACTAATGAAAAGAACCGTATTTAGGTGCACTAGATCCCGCACCTTATGAAACTGCTGCTGGGTATTTGCAATTCATGAAGACACATCTTCTGACAGATTACTTTATATTAAAAAGCTACAAAAACTTTTAAGTGTAATATGTTCTTTCCCCTTTAAGTGCAACTCAGTGTATATAATGTATATAATATAAAAGGGATTCTATTTCCAGTAGTTTTTTTTTTTAAAAAACTTGTCTGAACCTCATTACAAGTTACACAGAAGCTCCAGAAAAACAACATTTCATGGTAGCTGTGCCGGATATGGTGCAGAAATGTCTGCATTTTTTCATTGTGAGATAACAATAAAGAATCTCGAATAATCTGCCAAAAAAACAGTGTTACGAAATGCAGGTCATTCCTCAAAAGTTTACCCCCTTGTGATAATCTAAGTTGAACACAGGACCGAAGAACATCAAACTATGACATTTTCTCCTGTTTTATGTCTTAATGTCCATTTGCACTGTCTCTGTCGGTATGCCGCTTCAGCCTACTTCCTGTCCGGACATACAGGGGGCGGAGCTTAACACCTTAAGCTCATTAATCTGAGCCTCTCTGTTTTCCTAATGCCTAATGCCCAGCCACCTCTCCAGCAGCCTCATGAAAGACAGCAGTCTGATGGGACGGCTCACGCTGCGTGAAAGCGAAGCCTTCCGTGTCCATTCTAACATCTGCCTACTTGATCCAATGCAGGAACAGACTGCACAAGAGGAAATCTCTATAATGTCTGTCACTGTGCCCTATGCCCACTGCCAACTGTGCATATATTGCAAGTTTACATACTGTCTTTGAGTAGTATTTTTTACCTGCATGTTTAATTAAATTTAATGTATACTCTCTCTATACTCTTCTACTTTCCACAGTCACAGCAGCGAACCAGATTTCCAATAATTTCAGTGCAAGTTATACCAGTATTATGGTGCATGTGACAATTAAAATCTTGAATCTTTAATCCTCAATACCTAAAAGTACAGGATATCCAAAAATCAGGACTCACGGCAACTTTAGGTATCCAAATATGACGTGGGCTGGTGGGAGCCGAAGACGTAAATCTCGTCTGAAGAGGAAGCACACAGATCTCCGGCATGTGCAGTACTACCTGCTTCTCCTCCCACCGCACCAAGCCTCCCGGTAACCACTCCATGAACCAACAAAAATCACAGCCTTTCGTTTCACAGATGATTAGTCTAATTTCCCATAAACTCGAGTTACTGAAATAGAAAAAAAAGGAAAAACTAAACATGACCCTACCACGTACCATTAACTTTGCCCCCATATCCGGGACACTTTGCCTGCTGCTTGTCATCTTTCATCACCCACTCCTGCAACTCTGCATAACCTTCATTATCCCTCTACCAGAAGGACAGGCTCTGAATACAATAGCAAAGCCTGTACAGGGGGTGGGAGAGGAGTGGGGGAAACAGCAAGGACTGTATACTGGAAAGGTGCCCATAAAACACAGCTGATAGAATCCGTCTCCGTAATCCACTGGAGATGGGAGATTATTTCCAGAACAAAAAACACCACATAAAAATGTAGGCCAAGCTTCCTACCACATGCGATACGGAGGCGCTCTAATCCAATTCAATGCCATGGCGTTCTACCTTGACGCCGTAAGACTGGGGATTTTCACCTGTTTAGGCGACTGGGGAATACGTACGCTTCACTTTCTGGGCTACGGCTTTGTCTCAAAGGTTCATCGCCAGTCCCACAGCCCGTGGAAGAGTCCCGTCGTTTATCCCGATGGACGACACCACCATCAGCCGAGCCGAAAACCTTTCAGTTACCGCTTGGCTGAGTAGGAGAAAACCCCAGTTTTTCACATTTCGCTTTTATTTATTTAGCAGGTGCTTTTATTTATAGCAACGTACATTTAAGAAAGGAAGGTCAGCCCTGAACCATTTGCAGTTAAGGGCTTTGCTCCAGGGCCTAATGGTGAAATCAGTTTTCCAACCACAGGATTTGAACTGGCGAATTTCCAATCACAGGCAAGCTGCTGAGCCACGCCCGGTTTTGAGAGTCAGCATGAAGACGGTCACACATCAGAGTGATGCACTGCTTTGACTGAGCTTCTTTGTCCTGCAGGGGGCAGCAGCACCTGAGGTTGGCTTCGCTGGTTGGCACCAACTCCATGCACTTTGCAAATAAAAGGACTTTGCCGTGCTACAATCAGATCATTCATCGCAAAAAGCATCACATGAAATCCCTGTTTCAAAGATGAATACAATGACCAAATCATCCACTGGGTGATCTGACTCATTGGACTTTAACAATGGTGCTTTTGCAGGTGGGAGGTCTGGGGGAGGGGGGGATCTGGTATGTTGAGTAAGGGACTTAATGGCTCATAATTAAGTTTTAACATCTTATTTTCCGTCCAGACCA
>JABFEB020000104.1:17790990-17806274 GCA_019775895.2 Stomatorhinus ivindoensis | reverse complement strand
TAACCTTTAGGTCAGCTGTTCAAACCCAGGTGTGACGACTCTTCAGCCAATCAGTCCTCTAATTAGTAATCTAATTAGGGCGCTGCAGTGAAAACCCACATACACACTGTCCCTTTGCGGATAAGCTTGCGCACCCCTGCCCTACAGTCATCTTCACTAAAAGACATTTCCAGTTGTTGCATTAAAATAAGCAAGATTTATTACATTTTATGTTTGTTTTCCCCCTCATCTTACTTTAACCATTTTTATGTGATGCATAGTTCAGTTTTAGAATCCCTTTACAATTCATTCATTCCGCAGAATTCAATTTCAAACCATGGAGATAAAGTCACCCCATTACCCACCAAAATTCGTATATACACAGACTGGCTGAAACAGACCCGGCAATGCTCAAAATGACAAAATGCAATAAAAAAATGTTCCTAATTTCTGAACACTTGCAAGCCTAACAGAAAATGGTCTGCAAGCATGTCATTCATCATTAAATTTACATCAGAGTGCTTCCTGCTGAAATGCATGCCGCATTTTTCACATATTTCTAAAAGTTTTATTGTATTATGTGGCGTGCATTTGCGTAAACATCATCCAATGCAAGTTTCCAGATTATCCATCTTCCATAAGCACTTATCCAGTTGAGAGCATGAAGTACCAGACACCCTTGGTGAGATACCAGGACTGCTACAGCTGTATGAACATTACAAAGTGTTTTTTAAATTCTTTTTACATTCTATACACAATTTCTGTCTACAGAAATTAGTCTACCCAAACCCCTCCCCCAGCAAGAAGTATCCATGTAAGGAAAACAATAGTAAACAGTAAAAACAGCAGCTAGGGGGAATGAGGGCAGATTTTAAAAGAGCGAGTAAATGAAAAAAATGATCTACTAATCCATTCATTTTGAATTTAATTTATTTTGTTTGAGGACGTTTGTCTTTCAGTAACGAGCTGAACCACTGCGCTGGAAACACTGTCCAGATGTCGCCCTCATGAAGGTGTACCGGTGTGATGCAGGGGAAGGTGTTTAAAGCAACTTCTGCTCTAACAATAACAAAAAGGTCACATCCCCTAATAAATTCTTATAAATAAAATAATCTTAGCATTAAAGGAGCAAAGATTATCTGAAGTGATAACATTACATAATATTTATTCAGGTCTCCTGGCACTTGCAGACAGATGTTTATCCTGGCTGTTAAGAGATATAACCAAAAGGAATCATCACAGATTTATGATTGCAATACTATTATGATTTATTTAAGGTACCTCCTAAGCAGGTGTTGGGCCGGAAGAAGGTGTTACAGGTGCGTTGTGGCATATGGTGTCCTGTTTTTGAACTGTCTGGTGCCTCTCCCCCCGTTATCCTTCGACTGGTCCCACGTTTTGGTTATGGGTTATAGGTCACATGGGCTGCTTTCTCAAGAACCTCAACCAGAACTATCCTCAGAGATGAAGCTGCTGTCGGATTTTCTGTGTTCCACTGCTGTTTCATTCCGTTTATATCTTTTTACTGAAATGCAATATCGTTCCTCCTTATTTATTGATGTGCAATATGACATTACTGTGACCCAGTGTAACATTACCTATGTTGTAGACTCTTTTGAAATGCTAATACCTAGCACATATGCAATAATGGTATATGCATAAGCCATATAATTCAGTTTTTAATATTTCTGTCTTCAGTAATACATTTTTATTCTTGTTCTATATTTATAGTGCTGCTGCTTCAGAGCAAGAAGGTCCTGGGTTCTGCCCCTGGGTTCGGCCCCTGGGTTCGGTCCCAGGTCCTTCCTGTGTGGAGGTCACGTGCTCTCCCCATTTTTGCGTGGGTTTTTGCCGGGAGCTCTGGTTTCCTCCCACGGTCCATAAGCGAGCAGGATAAATTTATTGGCGACTCTAAGTTGGCCCCGTAATTGTGTGCGTGTGAGTGTCTGCACCCTGCGGCGTGTTGGCATCTGCCCAGGGTTGGTTCCTGCCTGTGCCCATTGTTCCCGGGTTAGGCTCTGGTCCCCCCCGCAACCCCAGTTGGGATTCCGCGGTTACGGTGATGGATGGTTTGAAATGCAGTTGTTGTCGTTGTTATGGTGTTCCACTGTCATAACAAGGGAGTTTGTCCTTTGGTGGATCAATAAAGTCCAGTCCTGTCCTGTCCTGTCCTATCCTGTCCTGTCCTGTCCTGTCCTGTCCTATCCTGTCCTATCCTGTCCTATCCTGTCCTGTCCTGTCCTGTCCTATCCTGTCCTGTCCTATCCTATCCTGTCCTGTCCTATCCTGTCCTGTCCTATCCTGTCCTCTCCTGATCGACACCATTAAGGTGATTCTGGTGGTACAGTGGCTCAAATCCCACCTGCTGTGTGCAGCATACGTGCTCTCTCTGTGTTGCACAGGGTAGGCTAGCTGGTGTTTCTAAATTCCCCGGAGTATGACTGGAATGATTAGGTAATTCTGAATGAATTCACAGAATCCTGCTTGCTAGGAGGGTTTAAATCGGCTAGGGTATATCGGCTATGAGTGTCGCACTGCTGTGTCGCACGCCTCTAGTGAGAAACATTCCCATCTCCAACTTGCTCATTCTTCCATCAATCACACAGTTTGACTATCAGTATAAAAATAAGCAGGGTAGCAGAAGTGTGACTCAAGGAGTATGTCCATCGCCTTCACATGAAGGCGCCGGGGCTCGTAAAACAGAACTTTCAACGTCTTGATGAAAAGGATAACAACACGAAGTGAGGGACTCATTATCACGACTTTGCCGGCTCTGACGGCGCCACTTCTTGAGCTTGATGAATGGCCTTGCCACAGTTCCCCCCGGACACGTGTCGCCTCCAATCCCATGCTAGAATCTGCTGTTTGCAGGACAGGAAGCTAAATGAAGCTCCAATTCACCAACACTTTCCTTCCACGCTACAAATCCCATGAAACTCTGCTGGATTGTAAAGAAGATCCAGTTATTTCATCTTCTAAATAATTAAAGATATTTTTTATCTCTTGTGTTTTGTGTGGATTTTGAATTATAATTTTATTAATTAGGATAACAGTATAACACATTGACTAGCCTGTCTCAACATACAATTCACTCAGGTTCTAGTTACTTTCTTTCCAATAAAAAAGAATAAAAATAACGCTAAATGCTAAGTAGTGCTATAAAATTGTCTGCACTGTTTTTCTCCATTTGAAATGGTTCACCAAATACACTTTTTTTTTGGTTCCACCAAGCTTGCTATTCACAAAGACAATTAAAATTGCATGTAGCTGCCAGCTCCTCTTGCATATTGAAAAACTCATTTAATTATGCCTCCTAATTTACATGGTCCGTTTCAATGGAGTGGAAACACAAATATCGCTGATCGCTGTAGCAGGCTGTATTCAAGATCAGCAGATCACAAAACTCAAACTGATATCTGACAAGGTGATTACAGGATGATGTTAAGGATAATCCATAACTCTATAGGTATCACACCTCATATTTTGCCTTCACAACAATTTCAACGATTATAGGTTTAACATATTGCGCAAAGGCAGTGGTATGTATTCTGTCTTTATGACTGAACAGATTCAGAGCACAGACCTTGATAACCAGATGGCAGTGTGTAGTCATTTGTGCCCTGGTACATGGACGATTTAGTATTTTCAAGGGCGCAGAAAATATAAGTGATTGTTTACATGCAGCATTTATGGCAGCTCTTTGCATTCTGCTTTGTTGAACCTTTGACTGAGACCTACTCCATCAACATCACTGAGGGTGAAGTAGGGAGAGGGGGAGAATTCTCAATGTGTGGCTCTGAGGATAAGGACTCCAAGACTAGAAGGACACAGGTTTGAATCCCATGGGTGGCAGTTCAGGGCCCTGAAATCTGCTTCAGGGCTTCTGATTAAACGGGTGACCCTGTGCTCTGACCCCAAGCGTCACTCTCACCTGTCCGCGTGTCTCATACTAGAGTAAGACGATGTACAGGCTCACAGAAAGTCTTGGGACGTTTACTTAATTCTGCAAAAATGTTGCAAAATAATTGGTTTCATAACAAAAGTCCATTGACAAGAAATGCTTAACATATCTGCACATATCATCTGAACAGACATTTTCTTTTTAAGTGTCATAATTTTTTTTGACTAACTCATTCAGTTCTGTTCTAGCAATTTTACTATTGATTGCAATTGTAGTCAAGCCAAGTGGCTTTTTGTCATTTCAATCATACACAGTCACTACAGTACACAGCGAAATGAAACAATGTTCCAAAAGGACCGTAGTGCTACAAAAGTTACACGGAACAACATAAAGTGCATGTGTGCACAAATATGTGCAGACATTGCAGGACACTGCAATAAGACAAACAAAGTGGCACAAAGGAAGACAGTGCAGCACTGATCCTGAAAGGATACTAGACACAAATGTTTGGTGTTTTATGTTATTTCAAAGGTGTTACTAATTAAAAGGCATCCAATGAGGCTTGTCAATGAACTTTCCAACTCAAAGCAGCTGTTTTAGAACGATAATTTGGGTTTACATTTAATAACACTTGACACTTAACAATATTACTGGATGTTTTTAATGCGATATATATTTTTGTAAACAAATAAATAACAATTATTGTTATAAAACCATTTACAATATTTTTACTGAATTAAGCAAGCTTGTTTTTCTGTGAGCACTATGTAAAAATTCCTAGCTATCAGTACTTGTATAAATAGCACAATTATTATCAAACACCGCATCTGTTCTCCTACCATAATCTAACTCTTTTGGTCACCTATTGCAATATTGGGAAATGTGCACAACCACCACACATTAACATTTTCTGGAGCTCCTGTTCCATCCACATTATTCATAGCAAGAAATACAAGAAGGTACTTTTTTCTTCTGCTTCCAGACAATAAATAGGACTCATATACATTCCACAGCATCATATTCTATACAGTAAGTTTGGTAACCTTCATAATGCATTATAATATATTCATAAAGTGTTATAAACACTGCTATAACTATTTATAAAAAGGCACAACACATAGCTATGAGTATTATGCATTATAAATGTTCTATAAAGCTCTAATTGATAATGCAGCATAGATGCCTTCACAACGCATTATAGCCATGTGTGTTATGCATTATGAATGCTCTATGAAGCTTTCATTTAAAATGCACTATAGATACCTTTACAATGCATTATAATGGTCAGTATAAGAATTAAGGATGCTTTGTGCTGCATTCTAAAGGTATCTACGGTGTAGATGAGAGCTTCATAGAGCAGTTATAATGCAGAATATGTTATGCCTTTTTTATAAATAGTTATAGCCAAGTTTGTAATTTCTTATGAATGCATTATAATGCATTATGAAGGTATATGTAATGCATTATGCATACATGACCAATAGTAGAGACTGAACTGAATGCAACAATGTTGAAATAAACACTACCAAGGGTTCCTGCATAACACCCAACGTTACAATTTCGCTCCATAATCATCCTTAGCATTAGCGTAGCAGATCCCCGTATCAGAAAATGCCCTGACAAAGTGGAAGTAATTACATGGATATCTGAAAGGATGACAACAAACTGCTAGGTATCTTAGACAACTCGTAAAGGTCTCCTACGCTTTCTTCAGATCAGATCATTAGTGCCACTTTCTTGGCAGAGTAATGCGACATAGTCTTTTGGAATGTGCTGCTTTATAGGAAACTGGCATATTATTGAAACAGTCTGTCCAACAGAGTTATTGCAGAGGGATAAACAGGTATGATACAGTAGAGTTTCTCAAGTGGGTCCTCGGGGACCCCCAAAGGGTCCATGTTTGGCTCCCTCCCAGCTGGGAGCTGCAAAAACATGGACTGTCTCCCGAGGACAGGGCCGAATAACACTGTGATAGAGTTATTACAGAGAGTTAGTCAGGTAAACACACTACAGTTTGCATACAGTCATTGTGGGTGTTTGATTCTGACCAGCTGCTATGTGTATACCTGCAGTTTCCTACAATCCAAAAACATGTAGTTATGCTAACTGGAATCTCCAAATTACCCATAGAGTCTTTGTGCTCTGCAATCCAGTGTGCTCCCTGTTTTATGCCCTATGTCTGAGACCCATCAGAAAAAAAAATTAATCTGAAGGTCTTTTTTATAGTGTCCTTAGACAGACCATAGGATCGGGCCACTGATTATATGTCAGATAGGCAGTAGCGATTCAGTGGCTGATCCAGTATTTCACATTGACAGTTGGTTAACTACACTGTTAATAGTTACAAAACTAGAACACTGATTTCAAAAAGATGACTCCCATCACACTACCCACCTGTGTTGTAATTGGATCCCATGAGAAACAAGACAGCCAGAAAAAATATCACTTGAAATGTAAGCTCTGTTCTGCCAAGCCAAAGACAGGAAGTAAAATGACTTAGGGTTTCAAATACAGAAGGTAAACAATAATTAGGACTAAACAAACAGCCCCCCCTCCAAAACTAGGTGGCAACTGTAATGGTTTTAAAGGGAAGCAGTGGTGGCTGAGCCAGGAATGCGACCACATGACTCCAGAGAGGCTGATGTTGGATCTCTTGGATCCACTACAATCATGAATGTAGAATGAAAAAGTGTTCGGCTAGAGGGAAGCAGAAACCGCAGAGCGGAGGTGGCCATGACATTCTTTAAAAAAAGAAAAGAAGAAGATTTATGGAGAATTCTTTATCGCTTACCAGTAAAGGCTTTCTGGGGGCAGGGTAAATAAGTTTCCACAGATTCCCCAGTACTCGTGTCCAGTGGGGAGTGGCAGGATAACGAGAAGTCCCCCAGAAAAAGCGGTTAGCTTTGTGGGGCGGGTGTCCATCATAACCACACAAAGTAAATAAACAAAAGCAACGCCTTGGAAATAAGGCGTGCGCTTCAGGCTAATCTAGTTGTTGGTTGGTGACGGGGAAACCATTATTACACTTTTTTTTTAATTAAAGAGGCAGAAACGGGAGTCTGCTGGTAGCTATTACAGCACGCCCGGGTTCATTAACATTACGAGGGCTTTGTGTAGCACGTTACCTCAGCAATTTTGACGGTAGCTAGTCCCAGCGAGACTCCAGCCACTGTAAGTCTGACCTGTACTGCTCCTTACACCATTATTTCCCTTGGCGACGGCGCTTTAATAAAGACATTTTGCTGCTCCGCGAGGTTTCCTAGTACTGTGCAGCTTAAAAGGCTTCCGGAGTCACCGCGGTCCATTTCAGTCACAGCCCCACAAATGTCCAGTTTTCCTCAGCCACTTGTTTTCAGCCGACATGTTTTTCTTTTTACTCATTTTAATAAGTCTTCTTTGGATGTTTTGTGGAAGTGTGGCTTTTGCGGACGGCGGCGTGGTCTGGCTCAGCAAGTTAGGCCACTGTGCTTGTGATCGAAAGGCTGGTGGAACAAACCCTCTGGCCAGCAGAGGAATTTCACTGTTGGGTCCCTGAGCAAGACCTATAACCCATGATTGTTCCAGGGACTGTCTGACCGAGCTGTTTTTAAAAAGAAAACACCTTGGATGAAAGCTGCTGCTGAATAAATGACATGTAAATTAACTAAGCAAATCAACACAGGAGATATGGGAAACAACGACTGGCCTTTAATGTTGCCAGAGGTTTGGATGGCATTTTGGGCACAGGGTTGAAACGAAGGCCTCCTATTGTGATGCTCCTGTCCCTCAAGCTTCATTGATATTTAAAAATATATCCCAAACTGTGAGGCTGCAAGGATCACAACCATGAAAAGCAGCAGCAAATACTAAGTAAAAAGCCAACAAGGTTCCATCAGCGATGCCGCTTGGACCCCAAATTATTTTTTAAGAGTCTGACTATTTTCAGGGGATTAGATTATTTAGATATTAAATAGGTGAGGTACAATTATATAACAACAACTAAACTTTAATAAAAGAATAAACTGTTTATTTGGAGAACAAAGAAATGTTTCACTCAATTGTGGGTAAGGAAACATTTTAATGATCCAGTGCTGGATTGAATTGGAGTGAATTGAGTCCCAGGAGATGCAGGACATGGGGGAAGGTATGCTGTGGATGGGATGGCGGCCCATTGATGACACAGACATTACAGGATATGTAGAGCCACTGGTATTCTAAAACCATAGCAGGAAACCAGACTACCTAGAGGAAACCCACATGAATGTGGGGAAAAGATGAAAACACCATACACACTCACTCACTCTCACTGCAGATGTTGTATAAACTGTATAGGAATAAAAAATAACAATACTGTGATCACATGACACTGCTTTACTCACTGCCCCGTTATATTTACTGAATCAGAATGCGGGTGTTCTTTGTGCATTCTGTAACACCCCCACATGTCCTCCAGCATCCCTCAAGGTCCTTTAGCAGGCTACACCGATACATCTCTGTATCATCAAAAGTATAAGCAGGACAGGTCAAAGGTTGCCAGGCAGGAAGGCTCTCGCTGATTGGACGAATGACTGAGCAACTTACAGCCAATTGAACACAAACCTGCAGTCACCCATCAGCTCTGTATGGTGGCCAGGTATCATAACCAACCTAAATGCTCCCCCCTGTGGCAGAAAGGCGCCAATAACCTCCATCTTGTCAGATCTCATCCCTATATTTTTCTTTCAGGTGTATGAAATTTATTAAAAGTGACAAATGGCACCTTTTATCAAAAAGATTGGTATGTTGAAGACATGACAGTAGTTTTTGTAATTAAATGACTAAATACTGACTTTTTCTATTTATTGCCATGATGATAACAATTTTTAAAAAATCAAATTTTTGACAGATATTACATAAGAAATTCTTTGGGTTAGCACTGTAGTTGGAAGGTTGCCGGCTTGAGTCCCAGGGTCAGCAGAAGGATGCCGGCATCAGGCCCTTCAGCAAGGCCCTTAACCCCAAATCCTCCCGGGGTGCTGAATGCCGGCTGACCCTGTGTTCTGACCCCAAAACTTGCTCTGTATGATATATGTATATGAATACTTTTATTAATGAAGTGCGTGTCTATGTATATCTCTGTAGATATATGTATGTGTATATATAATATATATATATATTATATTTTTTTTTCACGAGATGCAGTAAGAGAAAGAAAATAGCTACCTGCCTCAGTATGCTCTCATATTAAAATTTTAAACTTTTATTAGTCAATCATGTTTTTCTCTGCCTTTAATGAAATGCTTCTTGCACAGCTCCCCTGGTAACCGGCAATGAGTTATTCTGAATAATATTTGGAATGTGCCGGAAGCAGCACAGTGCTCTGGCTTTGCAAGTAGCCTGCAAACAAAGGAAATACACACAATGCTATAGCTACTGCGCTAATGTAGAAATTAGCTAGAAATTGTCTATGTTTAAAACAGCTTGAGCCGTTGCTTCTGCTCCCTCACACCACTGGGCCTGGAGGCACAGGTCCTGTGTGTGTGCAGGTTGCATGCTCTTCCAAGATGCACGGCTCGCCCATAGGCTGTGTACCCTGATGCGGACTGTCATCCTGTCCACAGCGTAGCCTTGCTTTGCCAGCGATAAGCTCCAGGGACACTGTGGTTAGAAGATGTTTGGATGGATTTTGTGATTTAATAATTCAGCGGTTTTATCTAGAATATTCTTCACAGTGTGTGTATGTGTGTGGGGGTCATATATATATTATATTGTGGGACCCAAACATCCCCAAAACGCGATAAAAACCTGTATTTTATGTCGTGGGGCCACCTTTTCGGTTGCCACAGGGGAACCTCAATTCTATAAAAATTTTTGACTGCAATCAAAAAATTGAAATTGACAAAAGTCACGTGTTTTGTTTACTTACTTGTCGTTAAGTTTAGGGGTGGGTGGGGGTTAAGGTTGGCAGTGTTGGTATATGATTTTACCGCCCCCCCCCCCCCAACCGAAATAAAACCATCCATTCCTACTTTCCATTTCCTGCAGGGTTTGCCCCCTGCTGGTGGCTCAGTGCATGTGCAGCCTGCATGATCACCCTCTTTGTGTGGGTTTCCTCCCATAGTCTGAAATCGTGCGGTTAAGCAAACTGACAGCTCTAAAGGAGTGCATCCTCGGAGACAGATAGGCCTCTTATCCAGGGAAAAGCTTCAGGCTCATTTTGACTCTATACTCCATAAATGGTATGGAGATGCATACAAGACTGTGCAAAAGTCTCAGGCGGCCAAAGCAAATGATGTTTGAATGGTCATGTTGGTGTAAAACCATGATATTATGTCTGTCGAAATGTATTAGCTTAGCCATTTCAAAACCTCCCCCAGACCCACAGCAATATTTGCAATAAACATCCAATATATCCACACATTTGCTGACTTGACCACTATAGCCTACCATGTTAGGTTAACCAGTACCTTATGAAATGATAGTATTAATTAAGCATATTAATGACTGATGATGAAAATGAACAAATATATGGAATATACTGACCGCCTGGAAGAGAAACCTCTAACACTAAAGGTAGGTATGGAAGAAACTGCTCTGTTCCAGACATGTTTTCGTCAAGAACTAAACCAAACATTCTGTTCAGGTTAATCTCCATGGAGATTAACGATAAATACAATAATATGGATTTGTTACAAGGTACTGGTAGAAAAATCACGTCAGCTTACACAGCTGAGATCTTACAGCACTCAAAAATCCAAAAGGGGTCTACTGTGGGGAATCGCATGTGGTATTAACCCGTATATTTTTATTATTCGCATAGATATTTCTCTCGCAAAGCTGCCCACTTTACAGTACTGTCAAGTAATCGAAATCAATGGAGCAAGAAAATAGGGAATGCTGTCTAATAAATAAAAAGTGTAAAATATATAACGTGAATCGCAAAAGCAATGGTTCATCTATTCTCGCCACGCAGACCGGAACAAATCCATGCATGCCGCGATAATTATTTTTCTTTGTTCACTTGTTAGCTTGTTTTTCTTCCCATAATGCACCCCGTCTTTGTTACGCTTTTTCCATTCAGGCGTTATTAAAAGGCAAGGGAAATTGTCCCCCAGACGTCGTAATAGAAAGCCTGACAAAACGCAGTCCCCATGCTGAGTCGAGCCAAGCCGAGCCTTTGATGCCATTTATTTTTCTTCCTGAGCGAGAGGAGCCGGCAGGCGGGGCGTGAAGGCCGGCATGGCGACGCTTACAGAAGCGGCCGGAGTGGCAGGTACAGCCGCTCGACAGTCCGCAGCTAGACAGTAAAACTCATAATAAGCTGGGATCGTCCGTAAAACTGCACGCGTGTCAGTAGAGAAGAAAAAACCACACACACAGATATGTAAATGCATTCTCCGATAACCGAGGCACTTTTAGTGCCACATATAATTAAATTCTTCCAGTGCAAAATAAAGATAAGGACCCCATTAGACCTTTAAAACATTCCCGGATAATGGATTTTTTTGTGGTTGATGGAGCAGCTCATGGGGGACAGATGGGATTTACTCTCCAACGGTGTGCCGGTGGCGGCCCCGCAGCTCAGGAAGTCGCGGGAATTTGATGCGCCATTGGCACCACAGGCAAATGAGATTACGGCTGGAATGGAATTTACTCACACGCTGACAGATATACAGATCCCCACTGGATATAATACGGGCGCAGGGCTGTAAAACCCATCATCTGTGAGGTGAATTACACACGGCTCAGGACAACTTGTTTAGTTTAGGGGATCTGGATGGCTGCGATGATTTACCTGCTCGGCCCTCTTTTGCCGTCTTGTCTCCTCCTTTCCAAGGGCGAAGTGAAAAGGGCGCAATGTCTGCCATTTGTTTGTGTGTATTTTTTTTTTCGTTCCTCACCCCGTTCCCTTGCCCCAGGATTGCCTTGGGAACGCTATTTTAGCGGACTTCCTCTCCCAACCCCCCCGTCCCAAAACGCGGTCAAATCGAGACTTTCTGCCTCAGCTGCATGGCACATTACATCTTTCTCAAGGCGTTTACTTCTTCGCCTCTTCATTTCCTGTGTCCCATGAGCAACAGTCTGCCCAGTATATTTATAAACATGCCTCCGGTTCGGTAGTAAATCTGTCACTACAGCACATCATATTCATTTCACTTTAACCGTCAAAAAACACATATTGCCAACCGGGAAACCGTAAACTATCCAATCAAATTACACCATTCTCTCATCTTATTGAATAATCTTTAATTATTTCTTTGTTGAATAACTGGTTTGTTTGTTTTATTCTCACCCTAACCCTGCTGTCAATGTTTGAAATATGTACTTAATTACATAATGCGTCCACAATCGATCTCTGTGAATTTACACCCACTGATAACCGTTCTCTTAAACCGAACCACAAAGATTATTGGAAACTATCGAACAACACATTTACCATGTCGAGGGCTATCACGATGGCGCTCGAGAATTATAACACTTTACGACCTCCAGCACTAAATTGTGCATCAGCTCAATAACCTGCGTCTTCAAATTGCATTTTTGAGCAGGAGAGACGTGTTTTTCATGCTCTCGACCACCATTAAGGTTCCACTCCAACTTGACAAAAGGCTGCAGAAAAAAAATGGTTATAACTCAGTTTTCATGTGGCAATTTCCACAGTGTTTCAACAGTTTGCCAGCAGTTCCAACAGCAGCCTTCAAATTGAATGCGATCAATTTCAGAAAGACGGAAAGACGTGAGTTTTGAAATGAACTGTTTCCACAATTTGCTGTTTTTTTGAGACTTCAGCAAGGGTGGCTCAGTGGTTAGCATCCTATATCTCCATGCTTGGGGGGCTGAATTTGGCCTCTGCCCTCTCTCCCACAATCCAAAGACATGCAGTCAGGTTGATTACTGTAGCTTCTCTGAATATCCCACAGTATACGACTGAGTATGTGCCCTGTGATGGACTGGCACCTCAGGCAGGGTGTACCCCAGCCTTGCACCCTATACTACCTGGGACAAGGGCAGGACTGAGAGGTGGGGCAGCTGGGACCCCAGGGCACCACCAGTGACATCAAGGGCCTCCCTCTGACTGAAAACTTCACATGTACGCAAAACATTTGCAAGAGCTAACATCATGCTTATTAGATAAACTTGTGACATGCTACTTTTACATTTCCCATTGTTATGTATACAATGGTGGGAGTCAAAAATAAACAAATAAATAAAACAAATGAATAAAAGTTGGTACAATACATAAAACAATGTTGAAATGTTGTAGTTTGTAATATTTTGTAGTCAAGCTATGTTATCGAGGTGTGTATTTAATGAAAAAAAGTATGTTTATGGAATTCGCTAACTAATGCAGTGCATGATGGGTAAAAATATTTGGAGGCCACTTAAATTTCATCATCTGTAACCGTTGGCACTGGCGTAGGCAGGCCCTAGGTGTGAAGATGGAAAGGGAGGAGTGGGGTGGTATAGTCCATTTTTGCCCCAAGGCTCAGTGTTCCGCCACTGGCCTGGAATGCACCTCAGCCCTGTGGCTGCCCCCGTGACCCTGACCAGGGCAAATGGGTGGAAGATGGATGATTTTAGTGATATTGCATATGGTTGCGTCTAAACTATTTATTTGCAACACCCTTTGAGCTTTCTCTGATATATTATGATGAATACAGACACATGCATTCTGCAGATTTATGTTACTGTGCTCTTTTGATGACTGCTTCAGAATTGCCCAATTTATTAAAGACACATCTAATCATTCTAACGCAACACATCATCCTAACCGAGGTGTTTACCAGTCAGACAATTGTTCGCAGCCACACCGTGTTAATATTACACTGCGCCAGCTCCAGATGCCATCAGCGAATAACGCGCCGGCTTTCATGAATTATGTAATAAACAAAGTGAACCGCGCTGATTTTTAAAAGAGCAGAAATGCAGTCAAATATTAATGAACTATGTGGGAGAGGCTCCAGGATCTAGCCGAAGCTGCCCCGTATAAGGAATGATGGAAGATGCAGGAAAGCAGGAAATGTGCTTGGCTTCCGTATTAAAGGGAATATGGCCTATATATGAATTAATAAGGTAATTAATTAAGCACTTTGGGGAGAGAGAGAGCACATATCAATCTTTAGTAATAATTGTTAAATAAATAAATAAGGACCCAATCCTGGAAAAACATTTATAGAAGATGAATGGCTGAAATAACTTTTTCATTTGTGGTGGAAATTTCTCAAGAAAAATTTACTGTGCTTTCTTAACAGTAATAAAAAACAGTATCCTAGTGGGAATTCACCCTATATTTACAGGAACTTTAAAAGATAACATTCTAAGAGGACTCTGGAAACTTAAGTCAGAATAAGCACTATGGGAATATTCAGACAAATGGCCTTGAGGGGGAGCTCACCTTTTCAGAACATACCTGTGAATCTGGGATATGGGACAAAAGTGCTTTTATTCTTAAAATAAACCTTAAATTAACATGCCCTAATAATTTGGGAAATATGCTAAACAGGAGGACAAAAACACTTGATGTATGGGCTAAAGGGAGGAAAATCTCTGTGTGATTATATGGGAAAAACAAAAATCATTTTCTTGAAGGAAAATGATGGCACATTGTGATGGATCCAGATAGAAAGATATCGCCTTCCCAATCTTACAGATGCCGGATACATAGTATTGCCCTTTACTGGTGCACCACATGTGCCTTTTATTTCAATCTTACATTCTTAAATACTTGGCGTGGTACCAGTTGAATTGTTAATTAATTGGTTAATTATTGCAAATATTAAGATTTAACATGAATTGGATGTAATGGAGAACTAATCATACATAAATTAGGCGATATGCTCAAATGATTTAGAATCTAAGGGGGTCATATTACTACGGGTGGGGGGGAAAAGAGTGGCTTTGTGGGGAGCAGTAGATGAATAACACTAGTCAGCTAATGAATGGTAATGGGGGGTGTGATTTATTCATTTGTGTGCAACTTTCTGAAGCACTAAAGTATTCTGTGCAGTCTGTGATGCTGCATGGCCTTAAACAAGAATGTATCACATCCGCCTTTCCTGTAAATGCAAATGCAGTCATTTTATTAGATTCCATGTCTCCCTGACTGTTATTTAAAAATATACTTCTTGTCGGCATGGAGGGAAAGCAGGACGTCCACTGCCTGACAAAATGCCCCCACAGCACGGAATACCACGCGGGGGCCGACAGCTTTGAAATCAAAGGTTACATGAAGAAAGGTATCTCCTGCTCAGAGAGGTGGCGTTTTCACATTTTCACCTTTGACACCTCTTGAAGAGATTTCTTGATGGTAGACTTTTGCCCACCCCCCACCCTTTGAAGATGAGAACACCTACCCTCGCTATTTTCCCGCAAAAGAAATCAGTCGGAATCAAACCGAATCTCATCCAGTCCAGCTAGTGTTTTGAAACAGCAAACTCGTCTGTAT
>JABFEB020000104.1:17778277-17790913 GCA_019775895.2 Stomatorhinus ivindoensis | reverse complement strand
GAGATCGACGCTGTGATTCATGCCCGCTGTTCCCATCAGGATCAAGACCTTGTGTTTTCACCACCGGTCCATCTGAGAAAATGATCCTGCTCTTTCAAACGTAAGATATTTTATTGATCGCTTGATCACTTAACACCTCTTCAAGGGCACTACGCTTGTCAGATTCAAACGATATCAGCTTGTATTACTGCAGAGAAAACCCGCCAGGCAAGTGTAAAATAATATAAAATATTAGCTATCTTCAAAAATATGTACTGTTACTACAATCCTGCATCATAAATATAAAAAATATATAAACAAAAAACCATTATAATTCATAAAGTATCTATGTATTATTTGAATTGAACAAAGCCTTTCTGAGCTGTCCTTTGCTTTGTCGAGACCAAAAGTGTTTTGGGGTGTTAATCACATTGCCAGCATCCAGCCAATCACATCAGAGCACGTTTCTGTCTGACAAAATTGGAGCAGATGGTTTAAGTAACTCAACGATGCAAACCCGGCCATTCATATTTCATCTCCTCCATTCTACCAACTCGTGTCCTGCTATTCATCAAAAAATATGCACACACAAATATCTTCCGTCAGACAGCCCTTCACTGGTTTCAGCCAATTAGGGAAATTTGTGGAAAATATGCATTAAGTTCCGATGCCTAGAAATCTGTCTTTTGGAACAATAATATCCATTACAGAAGTCAGTTTTTCACAGCTAATTAAATCTTAGTGGCAAAAAATGAGGTCGGAAATCTATTTTTAATATTTGTTATAAACAACGCAAAGCCTGTACAGTGTGGACTTTTAGGATGAAATTCAGTCTTCTATTTTTTTTAACTATTTAACTCCTTCAGGGCCATAATCTTGTCATAAGGATGACATCACAAGCGATCAGCTTAAGGTTTCTGCATCCCTTGAAGCTAGCCCCAAAAATCTTGCTCCCTCCTGTTTACTGCATCTATTTTTAAACCGCCCTGAAAGTTATGTCAGTTTAAACACAGCATACTATTTCCCCCATCAGCACACAAACTCAAAGCGGGAACTTTGTAGCGTTACAGCTCAGCTATTCCTCAGCGCAGTGGGATAGCAGAAAGCTTTTCTGATCTGCCTGTTCATGCTGATTACATACTCCCTAATTCCCCCAAATCAGACAAATCAGTGGCAAGGCTTTTATATAGTATAGAAAGCCTTTTTAACACAATATAGAAAACTCATTGGATAACTGCTATGCTGTGTAGGTTCCCTGTGTTGTTGCAGAGGTGCCACTAATGAATGGCAGAGGCTAGGAGATAAACGGGGGGAAATACGAGAGTGAAAAAAGTGAGCAGCTTCAGAATGAAAAGCGCTATGTCATGTCAGGGGGATGCACAGGTATCAGGGAGGGGGGGTAAGGGGGCGCGGCCACAGCTGATATTTCAATAGGGTAGGATTGTATAGGCCCAACTAATGTTTCTGCCATTCTATGGATGCAGGGGTAATCATTCTAGCATGACTGATTATAGCCTCTATAGACAAAGGTAAGCTATATGAGCACAGAGGGTCACCTTATTTACAAAAACATGATGAACTAAGCTTAGACACAGTCAACCCTTTATACTGCTATATTTATTGTGTTTTGTACTTTAAAGTACTATGAAAACCATGCCTTCGTTACTTAGTGTTTGAATTCTGAAACCATGGTGCTGGAGGAATGTTATTTCGTGCCACTGTATACTTCTATATGGATGGTATGATAATATAGTCCACTTGACTTGAATAGGGTTAGAGGCAGAATCAAATACAGTGTTGGGGAGTTCAGAAACACTGATTTTCTTTTTATGAAAACTAGGAGCCGTGCTTACCACCATCGCCCTACGAGGGCTCCAAGAGGCCCTTTCTGAGGTGGGGAATCTCAGCAGAGTTTGGATGGGCGATATGTTTTAGTTATGAGATCAGTGAGCACAAAATACATTTTCTGAAAAGTACAGGGTGAGAAACACACACAGATGTATCAAAAGACTGTTTCAAGGAAGAAAAAACAGGGCATAAGCTGAGGAGAGGATGTGAAGTTGATAACAAACAGACATACGATGCAAGGACAAGCCCTGGAATGGCAGGTGCAAACATTCCTGCTGTTAAAAACAGGTGGCAGATACTTGAATTATCCATTCATTCATCCATCCATCCATCTATCCATCCGCTATCCATCTTCCAATCGCTTATTCAGTTCAGGGTCGTGGATACAGTAATTATGTAAGATCGAATCAAGCTGATGCTTTCTGCTGTAATGACGCGAGGCTTGAAACTAGAGATATCTGGCAAAGCATTTTCTTCTACACAGGAGCTGCTTATGACAGAGTTTAGTATCCAATTGACAGTGACCTTGGAAAGCAAAGCTTGGTTTCTAAGTGGTGTCACATGTCTGAAACTGAATTCCTGCAAATCCACGACCGATCAGCATAAAGTCTTCGTGCTGCTCAAGGGCAGAATTTCTTTGATCCTCTGTAATATTAATTGTTACACACATTGATATTTTTTGGAAATTATAAATGACCTTTTTGCAAGTGATGTTTGTAAGCAAATACACTGAATGATATGATTCTGCCATATTGTCAGAGTAACACTGCTGTTGGCTGGGCCTTAAACAAGACGCAGTCAAACAAGATTTGTCCATGTTCATCTACATTTGAACAATATTCTTTAAAATTTGCTTCCAAAAATAGCTAAAAATCCAAGAAGCTGTGCTGACAATATCCAAGAGGTGTCCAGGAATCCATTTTTCATAAAATCATTCTGCCTCCTTAGCACGTTAAAGGTGCTTGTCCTCCGCCTTTCAAAAAGCCTGTGACGTGATTCTGTTGGGCTGCTCTCCAAAAACCATGTGAGCAGATCCCGTAGCCCTCCGTGTTGTTGCCGGGCGTCACCAAAAGCCCATTGGCTGTCCAGTGATGGCCAAAGCTCACCCCCAGGATGCAAAATTTTCCTTCTGCTACTGCCTCGAACCCCCGTGATGGACTTGGGTGAAGCACTGGGCAGTGTCAGTTAGTCTGGGAAAGGGAATAGCATAGCAACAGAGTTTGGAAATGTGATTGCAGATGGACAGCAGACAACAGGGAGGATTTATATATAGTCCGGGTCCGGTTTCATGTCCCTTCGGAGTATGAACACACACAACACCCACAAGAAAAGCCCAACATTCAGAATGCCTTTCATCTCAAAGGTCAGCTTCACCAGGATACATGAGCAAGGCTGTTAATGTTGAAGGATAAACCAAGGTCAAGTCATGAAGGAGAGGATTCACATATAAGGCTACAGGGGATGGTTAATTGGCCTGTTAAAGATAGAAACAGGTCACCCATGTCACCTTCCGTCATAAGGGGTTCTGCGACCTGGTCAGCTGAAATCGCTACGTTTCAAAACAAACGAGAAGGGGCCGCCACTATGAAACGCCCATTCCGATGGGCATCTGGACAGCTCCGGTATGGGCCGGTGTTTTCCTGAAGGCAGCACGCAGCCAGGTACTGCACATTAATATAGAGCAAGCCTGGGTAGATAGGAATCTCAATACGGGCAACTTAGCTGGACTTCCTGACCATTAGCGGGACTCTCGCTCTTATCTTCTGTGATAAAAAGGAGAAGATACAAAAGCTATGGCTGGACTTCAAATGAAAGCATCCATTTTACTGAGACAATTTAGAAGGATCTTTATAATCCAAGATCTAATAGGTACAATCTCTATAATGCACTGCATTTAGGTTTACTTTAAAACAGATCAAGACTTGGCTCTGCTAACTAACAATCTTTAGCCAAAACTCAATCAAGCATACAGAGGACTGGCGAGCTACCCTGGACTGGTATTGTCAAACAGAGCCTGTCTGTATCTGTGTAAAACTGCAGTGCTTTGCTAAATCGCTGCCATATTCTGTCTCAACGGCTCTTGGCTACATCTATCAGCTTCCCAGCACGTGCACCACTGTCCATTTGCTAGACAGATTTGCTAAGGCCCCAAATAGATATAGAGAGTAACTGTAAATTTTCATAAAGTCAACCAATAAATTGTTGAGGATGAATGGTTGATTGGTGCTGTCTAGATTTCTGGGGCCATTGTTTTTTAAGCATATCTAGCATTGTGTATTAATGTTATTATAATGAAAAAAGGACTTTTGTGTGTGCAGCATACATGCATTCTGGGAAATTTTAAAAGGATTTCAAGTTAAGCATTAATGACATAGAACAGAAATAGATTTTATAAGAGACCTTAATCATTTTGTTGCTGGGAGCACTGCTGTTACAGCCCTGATTTTGGAACTTAACCTAAATTACATCCGGTGTTGTGCCCTATTACACACCATGGGAAACTCCGTAAATGAGATCCATTTAAGATCACAAAAATCTCCTGCTGGACCGGTGAGAGCTGAAGCTTACACAGAATCTGAGTGTCTAACGAATTGATTCACATGCATTAGTAATGAGCATTAGTATAACACGACCCTGTGTAATGATCCGGGCAGGAGTTTCAGCGAGGAGATGGCCGTCAGTGCCTTGGTGACTCACAAAGTGATGGATTACGATCCGCCATATTTTCTCAACAAAAACCTACAGCAAACAGAGACTGGCTCCATTAGGTTAGCCCAGTGTTTCTCAACCTATTCTGTGAGGACCCCCAGATAATCCACATTTGTGCTCCCTCCCTGCTCCCAAGACACGTGAACTAAACAATAAAGAACACTGAATACCTGGTACAAGTGTATTAGAGCTGAGAAGGAGCAAAAATGTGGACTATCTGAGCACCCCCAAAGACTAGGTTGAGAAACACCTGCTTAAGTCATTGTTCTACCTGTTCCTGGATGTGATGGTCGGGGGGGGTATATAATTAAATAATGATTCTCAGTACCAGCAGCCATGTTGGTACCTCTACTTCAGCTGATGTTAACAGTAAGGTGTCTGACACCACCACATCTTTACACTCAATGGGGAGACAAATTTGAGACTGCAATTACACTTAGCTTGACAAGTTACCACTACACGCCATCCAATGTAACTACTAGCTACACAGCGTTTACCCTATTATTCAAAACCAACACAAAGAATGGGCCGGCCCAGCTCAGTACGCCAACAGCGTGCTGCCTCCTCTATAGCCGTGGCTGGGCACTGGAGATTTCTGCAAAGGATCTGAAATTAAAATGAGTCAAGAACCCAGGAAGATCCAGGCGCCATAAATTCCCAAACCGGAATCAAAACAAGGTTAAGGGCGGTACGCCATAATCATACATCACAGGCGAGGTCACGGCTATCAGCATGTTCTCCCTGGCTGCCCTCGCGGGTCGTCTACCAGGATCTTTGGCTGAGACCAAATCTTACATTAAAGACACGGTAATACATTCTCATGCGCTGCTGTGAAATTGACATCACACAGAAAAATAAAGAAACGCCTTCCACTGCCCGGGCATACTACATATCATGTCTGCCTCATGGGAGAGAAGCAGAGGTTTATGTTCTGCAGGTACTTTAGTGAAAAAAGAACATTGACCATTAACCTGAAGGTTACTAGTTTGAGTCCCTAGAGTATTTTCATCAATGGCACCTGTGGCTAAGATACTTATTCTGAATTGTTTCATGGAAAAAAAATCTAGCTCTATAAAAAAGGGGGAATAAACAATTAAATTTCTCTGGATAAAAGCATTTCTCATCCACCTTTTCATTCTTTATTAAGTGTCAGATTCACGCTTTTAAAAATGATAATTCCACATCGCAATCTCCAGATTTTCCCTTTTGAAGTTACATATTTTCCATAACGTTTGCAAAAATGTGTTCATGTTTTTCGTTCTATTTGTTTAATGACATTTTCAAAGTAATAATTTCCCCTTGAATAAACCTGGAATATCTGAAACAGACATAAAGGGTTGGACAGAATATTGGAAATAGCTAACATATATGAATAATAAGTAACTAATAAAAAAAGGACCAGTGTTTACAATCCTTTCTGAAATGCTGTCATACAAATCCGGAGCTATGTGTACAGGGATATTGGGGCATTATTCAAGAAAGAATATCTTTCTTTGGGGATGTATATTTCTTTGCTCACTAGGTACCAGAATTTCACACGAAGGTTCAATGATGATCTGATTTCGCATCTACAGAAGCCATGAAAGTCGACTGACTCCATGCTGGTATCCATAAAGCAATTCTTGAAATTGTTCATTAGCACACATGAAGATGGAATAGTGTATAAACCACTGAATGCACCTGCTTTTGCAAAAATGGCATCACATCTTCTCATGCTACCACGCAGAGTGATCATTGGATCTGATGACTCCTTGGAGAGAGCTGCAGATGCACAACCACGTTTAACAGTTGGCGACAGCCGCCGTAGGTCATTCCATAAAGCATCCTTCAATTTTCTCCAAACACAAACCCACCCATATTGTATTATATTCTTTCTATTGTTCAGGTGTCCAAATCCTCACACATTACCCACCTATGTGACTTGACCTCGGACACAAATGGGCTCCAACAAGCTGCCCTGCCATAAATACCAGGATTACTAAGCTCACGATGTGCAGTTTTTGATAAAGTTGGGGTCACGGCAGCGTTTATCGAATTCCGTGGTGAGTCCTGAGGCCTCCGTGTCCCATGTGCTTCTACTGCAGCCGCCGTTCCTCTTTCCAGATGCGGGTTTTTTCACTCTGGCGCGTACTATCATGATTTTTGACACCCTTGCCACATTTAATGAATCCGCGGATCTTCCGCTGATGCAATCCGAGCTCTGCTGTCTCTTCGGAAGGCTGCTGGGTGCCTCATGAACTGACATGTAAGAATGCTGATTGTCATGCCCATTTTATAGTTGACACATACTGCTATTTGACATTTCGCTTAATGTGACTCACCTGTGCAACCTGTGTTTTTGTCCATATTCTGCCTGTTTATCCTGGTCAGAGACGAAGGCAGCCTGGAACCTATCCCAGACACCATAAGGTACAAGGCGTTGAAAAATATTCTAGGTAGTTAAGGAAAAAGATAATTGGGCTGCATTTTAGGAAACAGCTGATTGGGCTGCATTTTAGGATACAGCTGATTGGGCAGTAGTTTAAGAAACAGCTGATTGGGCAAGGTAGCTAGCACATGAAACCTTCCTTCATGTAAGATTAAACATTTTTATACGAGTTTTGCAGCTGCATTTGTTATGCAACATGAAGGAGTTTTCCTTAAATTCCAGGGGATTCACAGCCTGTTCACATGCTTAGAATTCATCATGGCTCTGAGGTGCAAAAGTCACAACTAGCAGAGTTCCTTAGACCCCGAAGGAAAGAAGTTAAACAAAGAGGAGCATCCAGAGCTAGATCCTAATATCATCCTTGCAGGAAAGCTTATATGTCAATATTTACTGTTTCGGTCACTGTTTGCAAGGTCTCGATAACTATGATGATAGAACAGAAGTCGTCTACAGACTGTCATTAACACTTGAGTGGACCTCCTGGTACATGCTCTCTCCAGAAGCAATGCGTGAAATTATCTCCCAGATAACCGCCGACACCCCCCCCCCCACTCCGCTTTCTCCCCATCTGTGAGCAGCGAGACGAATAAGGCTAAGTAAATCGACCCGCAAGATGCAATCATTATCGCACCAGTTAACGGCAAGTCACAGCACCGAGAGAGGATGTTTGCTTAGGATAATGGACCACTTCAACTGCAAAATAATAAAGAAGATCCACCCTATAACTGGAAGTTCAAATGATGCTATGCTACTTCAGATTATAATGTTCAGAAAAACAGTTTTGGTGCCTCTCAAAATGCACAGCCAAAGAAGTCGATGACGCCAATAAGCAAAAATTAGCATTCTGGCCCAAAACAACGGGGCAACGAAAAGAGAGATCCGGTATCAGCGTAAGTCCCACTCCAGCGCCAACACATATTCTGAAACTCCTCAAGACAGAAGATTAATCAGAAACTTTTTGTTCCACTCATTTGTGTGTTAGTCTGCCGGTAATTGATTTGATGGTAATGAATCTAAATTCCTCTAACAGATTTTGGCGCATTTACTCCAAGATTTAACTAATAACTGCAGTTGATAACTAATACATAGCTTAATATATTTTAATTGAGTGACGGCTCAGTGAAGAATTCTGGAGTTAAGAAATCCAATAGTAGGAGGCCAATAGCAAATGCCAGAGGGGGGCAGTTCTTTGTTCTGTTCATCCAAGGTACTGATCTGCACAGTCAAGCCTGAAACAAAAGCATTGTAACATTTAGCAGGCAGTGAGCCATGCACGTCTCAAGATTCGAACCAGACAAGTTAAAAAAAGAGATATTTTCTGCTTGATATCAGCAACAAGCCTTTTATTTAATTGCTGTTTAATAGCATTACGCTCCAAAATAATTTTTTGTGGTCCATCTGCATGCCGTTTAATTACAAATACGAGCAGGAAAACATGGACGCCATCTGTGCCGGCAGCAAAACCTTGACACCAGGTCCCAAAAACCTCCTTCATTGAAATGAATGTTGGTTTTTAATGGGAGAGATATCTGACGTTAAGCGACTAGCCAGTCAGGAATAAGAAACTCTCTGCGGTTTGGCCCTGCCCTCGTCTACGAAAACAGCAAACAGGTCAATAACCCATCATTATAAAACTTCACACCTCACTGCCTGCAAATTGACTGCCTGAAGGTCCATTTTAGGGATTAAAGAAAACGAGTAATGCCGTTTCGGGAAATGAGACGACATCACTCATCTTTCCCCCAGCCAGCTGAACACTGTTCGAGTTCTGAATGGATGTGGAGAAGCACGCAGCCATGGCGACGAGCCCACATGCCTCATTGTCTATGTAAAGACTTTTCATCCACCCCGAATGGCAAATCCCTCCGACTTAAATCGAAAACTGGAAAAAAAAACACACTCCAAGAGTCAAGGTCAATACACAGCGTCGCGCCACCTTTGGACTTGGAGCCATAACCTGCTGTCTCTTTAGTCGTTAAAAAGTCCTACAGTTACAACTAGAAATTAACTTTAACATATTAAGTTTCTTGCCGTGATATGAGGCTTGAACTGGAAAAGCTAGTAGATTAAATTTACTTTTATTTATATAACGGAAGCTTTGGCTTCTCGTGTGGGAAAACTCAGGGGTCGTGGGGCAGCGCAGGTCAGCATTTCTAACAATTATAATATGAACCCATGACCTTCTGAATACAGACCCAGGTCCCCAACCCACAGAGCTGGGCACACACCCTAAAGAGAGTCTCAGATAACCTAAGAAAATCTACGATACATCCCCGCTTAGCAGAAGTTTAAGAATGCTGTCAGGATCTTGACATAAATTTCTCTTATTTCCATTTAAAATGGTTTGAGCAGCTAAACAGTTGAAAATGAGCTCAGTATCGACACCCAATATAATCTTATCATTTGCTATTCTCCTCCACCTGCCCTGAATCATCTTTGCCAGTCTTTACAAAATCATCGAAGCCTGCGATGCAATTGCGGTGGAAGGGTTCAGCGTTCATATCGATCCACTTTACTTTTCAAATGTTAAACAAGAAAAGATTTAACATTCTCAGCGCGACATTTCATCGACCAATTTCAGTCGACATGCTTCAGCGTCGCTTGTCTGATGCATCTGCATTGTGGTACGCAGGAGGCTGTCATCTGACCTAAGGCGGTGCTAAACTCATCTATGTTTGATCTCTCATCTTACTTTACTCAGGCATTGAACCAATAGGGGTGATTCTGGGATTATCCAATGATATGCTTCGAATAAAAGAGTGATAGGGGAGGGGCATCCTAGGGCAAATCAGCATTCAGCTGGGGTCAGTGCCATTGTGGCATCAGCCCTGTATAAAGTACACCCTTGCATTGAGCTGTTTATCCAGCTAATGTTAAAATTACCCAGAAGACATCCCTGGATGCATAGGGACTGAAAAAGTGTACAAGGATTCCAAACTCTTCACTGATCAGTTTAGAAGGAAACCAGAGGAATTAAGCCTGTAGGGTCACTGAAACCCCAAACCTCGAGCTGTGGTGACCATTGTGTATCAGCACGATGCACTAAACATGCACGTACCGCACGTCTTCATCAGCTTCAACACGGCTAACGGCGAAGCTGTACTCACATCCGGATCAGTATCCACTTAAGGGTTTGCATTCCCCAGATAGCTATGGAAACCCACCAGTGTGGAATAGGAGAGAGAAGGGGAAGAAAAGAGGAGTTGAAAGAAGAAGAACAAATATTTCCTCCAACAGCCAATCCCAAAGGGCTTGACGAGAGGGAAAGAAGAGTATCAGTCAATACAACTTTAATACTTCGGCACATCCCGGGAGAAGGCCTGCTGATTTGCTGATATGATTTTATTAGCTCTTTGAGGCCTTTACACGGCACTGCCTGGCTGACTTCTGGGATTAATAGAATTCCAACACTGGGCCTCATCTCTCCAGTTTGATGGCTTTCTGACAGGCTTTGATGGATCTGCGGCGCCACCGGGCCTTGTGACGGCATGCTGCCGCACGATGGATCGCTAGATGAGACAGGCACACAAAAGATGCCACAAGCCAGGTCCGCCCCCCTCCTCTCCCAGCCTACCCCAGTCCCCCCCAGCCAAACGACGTGATCCAGTTTGTCGACGGAGCCGCATTTGTCTCCTGCCGGATTGTCAACAATGGGACAGAGACTGACCAGGAGCACGGAGATTAAAATTACGGCCCCGTTACTTACTCTGTTGACAAATGATTTTATAAGCCTACCGTCACATATGACGTTCACCAAAGACATAAGGCGACCCAAGCCTCTCTACTGACAACAAATGGTGGGGAGGTATAATTAACTAGCCAAAAAGCAGAAAGTTCTGGAGATCTGGAAAGAACATTCTAACACTCCGGATCCAGTTGAGCATGGGAAGCAGAAAAATCCCGAATACTTCCTGGGAACTGTGCCTCTGCAATCCCAGTGGGATGAGTGGAGAATTCTCTGGCGAAACAATGGCAGATTCTCCCTCTGCGATCATAAAGGCCCTTAGTTTAGCAGTCTGCCAGTGTGGCTTTTATTAGCTGGCCAGAGCAGATGGCAGTGGCCGCGTCCCGTCCCGACGCCTGGACGGTTTCGGTCTGAAGACGCGGGATTAATGAAAATGAGCAGGAACGGAGCCTGTTGAGCAGCCGCCACCCTGCGGATAGCGTAATGAGGGATAGCGCAAGCGTAAATGCCTCCCTTGCTATCGACGCACAGAAAAACCCCAGCAAGGCAACGTGACCCAAATATCTGTCCACTTCAAGGAGCGCAACTCCAGCCTGGATCCATCGCTCTCACTCATAGGTGAATTTTCACTTAGATCTGTAGTTCTCTTTCATTGATCCATCCATCCATCTTCAAACCACTTCTCCTGCTATGGGTCATAGTTAATTCTCACCCAGCACAATATATTGCATAGTACAGGACATTTATATTTTGTACCCGCCCATCCAACATAAATAATTCAGTCTGATTCAAGGAAAGTTATCTTTAATAATTTCCATTATGGGGAAAAATAAATGCACATTGTTATCCTGAAGGGCTCGTTTAATTGCCTGTGATAGCGCGTTAATGTCCCAACTCCATTATAATCTACAGAAATGTTATGTTTTATACTGTAGATGAAATATGAGTCACTGTCTATATGATGGGATGAAAATTGTACCCTTCTTTCTATCTAAGACTGAGGAATAGGGTAGAGTGAATAAAAATGAATAAATATATAGGTGCTTTGGTGCCATACTCTAATGAAATACTGTCAAAACATAAATGTCAAATTCCCTGTCAACTCTTACTTGGGGGAAACATTTTCATTCGCATTTTCACACTTCCAGCACGTTAAATACATGGCTTTTTTTTTCTTTTTGCCAAAGTACTAGTTTTCATCCTGATTAGTGTCTATAAAAAATAAAAGTGGCAACTCACAGCTTGTACTGAGTAATGTGTTTTCAAAAAATAAAAATAAATAGATGCTGCTACGTTTTCGCACGTTCGCTTGTCACTGTTACAGGTTTTTAAACCTAACGTACAGAGCACAGCTTAGCTTTCAAATGACTGGAAGGGGAAACTATTTCCATTTCAAAGAGCTTCATCTGGAAAGGGTTTGGACCACAGTCAGACTAGAAGAGACCCATATGTCTTTTTATACCTAACTCTTTCAATACACGTTCCTCACTCTGTTGAAAACTGGTGCAAAGAGACCATGTCCATGTCCAAACCTGTCCACAAACACTACAGCAAACCTTTGTTATGGAAAGATTATGCCATTCAAAATGGGGTTTTGTTGAATAATTCACTTTTTGTGAGCAGAAAAGTCTGTTGTGGTTCTAGCTTTCAGTTCCTGCTGTGTGTGTTTGGGTGAGCAGAGTTTGCATATCTGCATATCGTGTTGCCAGGAGGGCCGAGTGGCCTGGGGTGGGGGCTCAAGCTTTGTTACCCTACATCAAAATGGCGGTTCTAGTCTCTGCTTAGAGGTGAAAGTTTGAATCAAACTTCTGCATATCTCTCTGTATAGTTCTGTATAGCTAACGGCCTGAATATCCATCAGGATAGTTCTGTATAGCTAACGGCCCGAATATCCATCAGTATAGTTCTGTATAGCTAACGGCCTGAATATGCATCAGTATAGTTCTGAATAGCTAACGGCCTGAATATGCATCAGTATAGTTCTGAA
>JABFEB020000104.1:17753215-17771957 GCA_019775895.2 Stomatorhinus ivindoensis | reverse complement strand
AGATTTTTGGTCTCCATCCGATGAATGAGCACAGATGGCCAAAGGGCTAGGCTGTACCCCCCCCCCCTAATTAGGAAATGCAAACACAGTCCAGTGCCGTTCCTTCCCCCCCTCCAGCCGTGTCATAAGATATGTAAATAAAGCTTAAGCAAATAAAAGATGTTATGACAATAGCTCACCCTGAAAATTTGGGGTGATCTTTTTGGGCACATGAAAAACATACCAGACCCTAAATGGTTAAGGGCCTTGCTCAAGGGCCCACCATCACCCACCATGGGATTTGAACCAGCAACCATTGGGTCACACACCACCCCCATTTTGTCCTGCATGAATACTGTGCAGATTTTTCATTATTTGCAAAAAAATCTTCCCTCCATTCTTTTTCCCATTCTGGAATGGTGAGCTAATCCCACATCCGGAATAGCTTCCCCTTCGGAGCACATGGCAGCCAAAGGGGGGGGGGGGTGGATTTGAAGAATTGCACACGCCTCCTCCAGTGTCTGTGCTGTCAGCCAAGCCACCTGCTTTTATTTTTTGGTCTATGGCCTTCATCCTCTCGGTGGAGACCTCTATTCGCACGAGTCTACCCCTCCCCCCACCCTCAGTGGGCAACCATCCAACAGACATCACTGATGATGATCAGGAGGGGGGCCCAGCTGGCTAACCCACCTGATGGCCAATTTCCTGTCCTGCTTGCCGCATACAGCTGAGGCGACACAGCAAGGCTTGAACCCGGGTCACCTGCGCTGGACACTGTTATGCCGCAGAAGAGGCATGAACCCCTTTAGAATCTCAGATCCTCACGCTCAGAATGACTAATTATAACACACAGCTACCTACGCAGGTGACATCAACAAACCCTTAAATGGGTTTAACCTGCCTGTTGTGACAAATGTCAGGTGGATCCACCTACGGATGTACTTGGAGTAAATGCATTATACATGCCTGAAGACGCCAGCTGGGAAGTAGCTCTTAAGGTCATCACTTACACTAACAGTACTTTGGGAAAAAAATAGGTTGATTCTTACTTTTAATATATCGCCTGCATGTCTGGATGTGGCTAAACTGGTTTGAGAAATAACACGATTGATGTTTCCCTGGTTAACAGAAAATTCTATGAATGTTTTACTATACTTATAAGCTCCAGAGTACGCGATCACACTAATACCATGATTACCATCTAAATAGCAACAATACACACAGAGTTATGTGTCCCAGTACGGGCACACTGGATAAAACCTCCGCAAAGGAAATTACAGGGGGGTAAATGTTCAGCTTAAGTGTTG
The DNA here is from genome assembly GCA_019775895.2 of Stomatorhinus ivindoensis. NCBI lineage: Eukaryota > Metazoa > Chordata > Actinopteri > Osteoglossiformes > Mormyridae > Stomatorhinus > Stomatorhinus ivindoensis. The sequence goes on along the minus strand of JABFEB020000104.1, from coordinate 17,770,671 downwards.
GGAGTTAAATAATCCCATATTAATAACATCGTAACTGCCTTTGCAGATAATTATACTAGATGCAAGGCCACACAAACACATAGCTGCCCCCCCCCAAACCAAAGCTACTACTATTCATGCTTATACACTCATACTGGGGGTAAAGAAAATCTACCCCTTTATGGAAGGCCCTGACTAGATCAGTGCTTTTTGAATGTGTATCCATATCAACAATTTTATTAAGCAATACAGCATCTTACGACACATTATGCATGTTTGTTAAATTTGATGTGCAAATGCATGCAGTTTAAGAGCAGAAGTGCAGAACAGACCACGGACAGGAAGCGATTTAAGAGCACAAGCAGATGGGACACAATCCCCTTTCGGATTACATCTCTTTAATGTGAGCAAGATCTTCTCATTTTTAAAGAACTAAAGTCCTAACGGAGAAGAGAAAAAATAGATCAGAGCTGCTTATTTCACTGCTCGTTATATGTCAGCCAGCACAAGTGACATTATAACGTGGCAGAATAAAAAAAAAAAGTCATGATTGTCCTACGGGGGGAAGAGAGATGTGATTATTCTTAGGGACAGTGCTGACTTCAGTCGGCTTGTTTGCTGAGAGAAGTGGCTGAGGGGGACGTCTTTGTTACGGGACAGGCAGCCGTGACACAGAGCAGTCAGCCCTTTGATCGAGGTGATTTCCAAGTCCGTGTGAGTTGCTGATGAGGATGGCGGCGTGGCATGCAGGGATAACTTAGTAATAATATTATGGGGAAGTTCAGTGGGAATACTGCAGATGTGCAGGAGAGCAGCCACTATGAACAATGTGTGCAGCACGGCTTGTTAGGATGTTGTGCTGGTGATCTGAATGGTGTTGATTCGAATCCCAAAGACAGAGTGATTTTGACAGTTGGGCCCCTGAGCAAGGCACTTAACTCTTGCTCCAAGAGCTGTCTGACCCTGTCTTCTCCAAATATATATTGCTTTGGCTAAGAACATCTTAAAAAATGTAAAATGTTTAACCCAAAACATCGCTACCAGTTGTCTGATCCTCTCCAATGTGAGATTTGACAGTAATCCCTGCGTAAACCTAACTACCAGGGTGCACACTTTGGTTTTTCGATAATTTCCAAAAGCAGGAAAACCCCATGAACCAGCTGGCTTCCATAAACAGGCAGGAACCCATGAGCAAGAACCAGCTAATTTCATAAGTACCTTAAGTAATTAGTGAAGTAAATTCGGAGAAATTATGTGCATCCTCTGTTTCCCTCACTAATTTTTGCTTTTTTTGTGAACTTTTGGCCTAAAAATCAGGGCACATGACCATGGCTTGTTAACAGGGTCTAGCCAGTCTGCATACACAATCAATGTACATTTCCTATATTGTACCTCAGTAAATGTACTGATTATGGACTGTCGAAGCCTTTTAACAGCCTCTGCACCTTTTAGTTTAGCACATTCACAAGGTTTGTGTTAAAACTGCGACTCACTATCCTAATAGACTAATTTACCATGTTTTCAGATGCCTGTAAATGGCTGTTCCAAGGGGAATTCTCTCTCTCTCTCTCTCTCTCTCTCGCTCTCTCTAAATAACTGCTTCTGTGTTGCTGCTGAGAAACTACTCAGTGATACTGTCTGATCCTTCTTTTCTCTTTATACTACAGGATTCTTTAGCCACATTGATTGTGACCAGAAGCCAGTGTCATTAAAACAGTTTTTCAGAGGGAGAAATGGTCTATGGATGTACAGTTCCAACCTCTTTAGCCGACGACTGTGGCAGCAATGAAACAAATCAGGAGTTAATGACTCAAAATCCCTCCCTATCAATGAATGATGTTTTTTTTAAATCATTTTCCTAGAAAAAACAACTAGTTATTAATCATGATGCAACAGAAAAAGATTTGACGTGATTTTGTTAATCTGAAGTATTCAGCTTGACGTCCGCTGAAGTTAAATTATGCTCTATTTGCCATTTGTTCAGGTACATTGGAATTCTTATATCTCATCTTGCTCTTCAAACACACATATAGAAGTGACAGTGAGCTCATGGGAGTTTCACTTACACAAAAATGTTCTGAGGGCAGGACAAAAAAAATGATTGGTTCAGAGAGATTGGAATTGGGTCCAAGCAACTAGAGGAGATGAGACTAACCAATCAGATGCGTGGTTCCGGCTCCTCTAGATGCTTGAACCCACCTCCTCTACAATCTGATTAGTTATCTCTCTGAACCAATCATTTTTTGTTCTACCCTCAGAACATTTTTGAATAAGTGAAACTCCTATGAGCAGAGAATGAAGCTAAGGCTCCAGGTAGCCGTTTATTCAGCACGTCTGCAGCATTTCAGGGGGCTGAGGTCCCTTGCTCAAGACGATGTGACTGTTCCACAGATGATACGAACCAATGACCTTTCAATCACAGGTCTAACCCACTTCGCTGTAAAAGCAGTACAGATATGCAGCTAACGGGATATATGACATTAGATGATTCCCTAATCTTTGTGATAAAGCACATGTAACAATCTAAGCAGGTGACACTAGTGTTCTTTGATCCAATACTTATGAACAAACAAGCCTAAATCACCTGTCTTAAGGCATCTTAGTCTCCAAGACATCATTTAAGCCACATTTCTCTCTTTTTTGACACAACAGATAACATTGTTTCCCAACAAACTGTATAACATTGTCTGCGAATACTCTGGCATTTAGTATTCAATATTATTTTATTGTAATAGGTCACATCATCATATTATTAATATTTATGGAGCTTCTGGATGATTTCCATTACAGTTTCATGACTTTGTATTATTTTCCCGATATTATCGACAACTTTTCTGTACTTCTGCACAGGAATCAAATCACTATATTTCCCAGGGAGCAGCGGCGGTGTTACAGTGTATTCCATGCTATTGTTTCGCACTTTGTGCTATAACAGTACAAACAGCAGACCCACACAAAAAGCCCAAGGCTCACATTATCTGCGGCCTCAGGTTCAAAATTCCAAAGATGAGGTCAAACACAGAAAGGCATCCATTACATCCACCCATCCATTTTGCACAATTGCTTATCTGGCACAAGGTCACACACACTATCGTACCGTAAGTGCAATTTAGAGTGGCCGATTCGCCTAACTGCGGTATTTATTTTTTGTTGCCGGAGGAAACCAATGTACCCAGCAGGTTTCCACACAAACAAGGACAGGACATGCAGAACCGAGGATGGTGTATTGCTCAGTGGGTTGGGTCTCTGTGCCTGTCATCAAGAAGTTGCTGGTTTGAATCCCATGCTTGGCAAGGAAGCCCTTGAGCAACATATATTACCTCTTGAAAAATGTTCCAGGGATGCTGGATGGAAGGTTGACGCTACATCAGACCGCATGTTCAGGACTCTTACTCAGGGGGCGTACGGCCCAACAGAAATGGTTGTCAGGGCAGGGAAGATGGCACCAGCGATTTGTTGGTGCACAACCCAAAGACACTCCAGTGGTTTGTTGGTGTACCCCCCACAGACACATCAGTAGATTATTGGTACGCACCCTACAGACACATCAGCAGATTGTTGGTGCGCACCCTACAGACACATCAGTAGATTGTTGGTGCACACCCCACAGACACATCAGCAGATTGGTGGTGCGCACCCCACAGACACATCAGCAGATTGTTGTTGCGCACCCTACAGACACATCAGTAGATTGTTGGTGCGCACCCTACAGACACTTCAGCAGATTTGTGGTGTGCACCCCACAGACACATCAGCAGATTGTTGGTGCGCACCCTACAGACACATCAGTAGATTGTTGGTGCGTACCCCACAGACACACCACTACTCCTTAGTTTGGGATTTTGCTCTTCGATGTCAGCCTGTACACATTCCAGTGCTGACAAACAGCTCATTCTTTTTTCTTAAAAAATACCCAGTAGGCCAGTGATTCCCAACCTTTTTTTGGCCTGTGACCTCATTTCGACATCACAAAATTCTGGCGACCCCATAGACATCTTTTTTCTAGAATTAGTTTTTGATCATGTTTGTTACACCGTGTCACAGATACAGAGTAGGCCAATTAGTGCACAAAATCACATTTTATTTTCCCAGATCACATGTACAGTTAGACGAGCTTGACTTTACAAGGCTGAAGGTGATCACGAACATTTTATTTGAACTCATTTATATTTATTTATTGATATTTATGAATGTGAAAGAATACAGTTATTTAAGATTGTATGTGGTGTTTTAGTCATAATCTTTAAAAGAATAATAATTAGTTGAAAAAAATACATTTTATCTGTAATCTTTTTATCAATCACAGACGACCCTACGTGGGGTTGCAACCCCAAGATTTAAAAACACGGCAGTAAAGCCATCATCAGTCACATTAACAGTAATGAACTGTTTACATTTTGTTTATTCTCTTTCGTAAAGAAGACGTATGCTAAAGCAATGTAAAACCTCTTCTGTGATACCCCACATAAAAGCTTCCCAAAGAATCCAGTGGAGTTAATGATGGCCAGAGTCAGCAGTCTGTCAGTCTCCGACTGCAACCCCGACTCCTGAGAAACGGGAGAGAGGAGGTGCGGTGCCATGCCAAATCCAGCTAAGCGACTGCATTGATCCATCAGCTGAGCGGCAGTTTTGGGAGCCGTGGGAGGCCTGGGTTTGGCCCAGGAGATCTGTGTCAGTCCCCCAGCTGATTCATGTGGATCCACGTGATGGATGTGGCCCGGGAGAGTGGGGGCGGGTAAGGATAGGGGGAAAAGCCCATCAGTCTGATAGCTGCTCTGTGACGGATATGAGTAGCTATTCCAGTTAGAAAAGCATACGACTACATTCCAGAGTCACCAGTAAAATGAAAAAAGCAAAAATAAAAATATATAAATTAAATAAATAACATATTCCAATAAAATATGCTAAATAATACTCTGAAAGTATGCTCATATTCGTAATTAGAAATCACATAGCGCTTAAGAATTTATAAAGTGTCTCAGTACTTTAGAGTCAAATTGTTTGCTTTATATTTGTTTGAATAAATTTCTTTAGTCGAGTATCAGAATGACACGTTCCATTACTGATGCACAAAACAATTAAACTGTCACATTTTAAGAATGGCGTAAATATAGAACTGTAGTAATACAGAAAAATATTTATAGAAATGTATATAGGAAATCTCACCATTTATACCAAAGCCGTCTGTATTGTTTTATTATAAGATGCAACTGATGTCATCTTTACTCTTCTCTCACACCTGGTTAAACTGATGTCAGTATTGGAAACACAAGGCCAGAAGTTGGCCATCTAAAAGCAGTTTTGATGAGGCTTCATGAAAACCTTTGAGGTGCAGGGGTCAGGGCGGCATCATGTGACACTATTACCTCACAGCCCTGGGACAGGTGACCAAGATCACCCCTCTTGGTGTGACTTCATCTCCCAGAACATGTGGTTAGGTAGACTGACACGAAATATACGTCTTTCCCCTGTCAGTGTACTTCTTCCGCTATCTTGCCTGCTCTGTGAGATATATGTTGCTCCCTTAAAACATAATGTCTGTAATTCTGAGATTTTTATTGAACACGGCTGCATTATTTTGAATATAAAAGGTATATACTGGCTGCTGTTTTCTACCTATTCAAACTTGGATAAAATGGTTGCTTGTCTTGTAAACACGATACCTGTGTTTTTATTGAGGAGGAAATAAACTGCATTTCCTACTTGTGTTGAACATAAGATAAACAAGTATACACCTGAATTATTACACGAAAATGTCAAGTCTTTGGACAAGCGGTTTATGGTTGTGTAACCACATCTGTTTAAAAGTTCTCTACTACCATCCAGTGGCCAGAAATTGTATTACCTCTTGTGGTTTCATAAACACAAAATCCTGTGATAACCGATCACTGCTGACTGGACTATAAACATAAAAAAGCTGTGTGAAACATCTCAAAGAGATCTGAGAGAAAACGATTTCTTTTTGAATTCCGCTGTGCTGCATGCATGCTGTTATGCAAAAAGCAGACCTTACATACAGGATAATACTACTAAAAGTTGGTGCATCAGCATACCCACTATAGAACTGCTTAAATCAGCACCCAGTCCCCCGTTCTTTGTGTAATTGCAGTGGAGTTTTCAGTCAGGAAATCCTTGACCTTTTTATTAAAATATTACATTATTCAAAAGCCTCTGGGCACAGTTTAAGAATTCTACTCTCACCTCCCAATTATCTATAATTAAGCAGAAAGCTAAAACTAATGACCAGGACAAACTCACGAAATTATTCTGACTTTTAAAATGCCCGAGCCAATTTTTTAATACATTAAACCGAGCACCACATGTGCATATGATAATAAAGATTTGGTGCAAAGGCACATATTACAGGCTTAATGTCATAAGGTGTGTTTCCTTAAGGGAGGGGCGTCTGCGAGGCAGCAGTGTGTGTTTCCGAGTCGCTAAAAGGCTGCCTCTGCAGGGAGCCCCGGCCATCCTTTAAAAGCCAGTGAACAGAAACGGGGTTTCAGCCCCTAGCCCTAATTACGTACTCCACGTTTAGCTGGCCAGTCAACAAATACCACGCTCACCTCCCCTCAAGGAGTTTCATTTTGCTGGGCTGATGCATTTACCCAAAGCGACTTGCAATTTTCCCTACTATTCACATGATTCCATTTAAGCACCTAGCTCTGGGCTACTTTAGAAAGCGCCCCCCGCCAAACTGCAAACTTTCAGGTTACAAATCCAGATCTGCAGCCAATACCCTCCCCAACACGGTGACATTTCTGATAGGGTTATGAAAAGGACTTAAACGACCACAGCAGGAGTACAAACATTGATGCTTTTAAAAGGTTTGCATATGTTTTAGATACATATAGGGGCATCTGGATTCTCCACGGGCTTTCTGTAGCGCTGTTTACCAACCCCTCAAATAGGCGCAGGACCCCTGCTGGCCACAGATCGTCACTGCGAGAGGCAGAGACCCCCACATGACTTTTTAAGCGGAGCCTTAGAAACAACAAACCCGCCCCTGTCTACACTGCAGTGGACATTTGTTCCAGCCTCCATCAAGGAATCAATGACACTTTAAACTGGATAATCACTTTAAAACACAAGATACAAAATAGCAGCCACTTTAGACGCAGCAATGCAGTTTACATAAGTGCATTTTTGCAACGAAATTGTTTTGCCATGAAATCTGGCTGTCAAACAGGAAAAGGAGTTTTCATGGGGAGACTGACTGTATTCATTGCTGCATTGCATGGCGTTACTACATTGCGTGCTGTTCCAACCTCTGATGGAAAACACACACCAGGCCAGCTTAGTGATAACACTGAGTAGTGTAAAGTCCTGTAACGGGCTTTCCCAGGAAAATAAGGGTCAGTGTTTGTGCCCCAATGAATCAGTCCCAAATACTGCCATGGCACTGGGCAGCAGGGAAAAACTTCAAAATGGAGCGGGGGGGGGGTCCAGGCACATTGAAGTCCTTGGCTCTGTGAGCCAAGTGTCCTGCTGATAGATGCTAATGGCTATCACTTCACTGAACCTCTCTGCTGTTTCTGGAATTAATGAAGACAGGCTATCCAGAGACTGGGGTTTCCATGAAAAGCACCCCTGAACTGTGCCATTCAACGCTCAAGATTCTTATTGGCCATGCACAACAGGTGCATTGGAATGCCTAGTTGTTCAGCTTCACTCAGTTATGAAAGTCTAAAGGCAGTACAAAACAACACCAGACAGTGTAAAATCACGCATGATAGTGCAAAACAACTCAAGACAGTGCAAAACTGGACGATATGTAGTTAGTGGCTGATAAAGTGCAGTGCTAGATCTATAAAGTGACAGAATTTCGATTGGTTTGAGGAAAGAAGTTGCTCTTGAATCTTGTACTCAGTGTTCTGATGCTCTGACACCTCCAACCTGAATGCAGTGGGGTGAAGAGTTTGTAGCTGGGTTGGCTAGGTCCTGAATTATTGACTAAACCTTGCTACGGCAGCCAGTACAGCTGGTCAGTGGAGGGTAGCTCAGTCTGTGTGATCTTCTGAGCAGATCTGTATCGGCTTCCTGTCATGAACTGCTGCTCCGCTACACCACACCATGACATCAGTGGTAAGAGCACCGTCAATGGTACTATGGCAGCAGTAATGCCCCGGGCACAGCCCTTGAAAAACTCAATCATCCTATTTAGACAAATACTTAATCTTCATTTGAAAAGTTTTGACATGGGTGACGTAATGTAACAAAAGCAATGAAATTTTGAAATCATGTATTTCCCCAGAAATGTATCTTTTCTCTGTGAGGAGAAAAAGTAAGCCTTACATGTAGTACTTCGTATTGCCTCCTTTGGCAGATACAACCGCTGAAGGTGTATCACATAACTGTGTATCAGTTTCTTACATTGATCCATTCCTCCATGCAGATTTCTTTTAGCTGTGTGATGTTGAAGGGAATTTTTAAAATATACTGCCCTCTTAAAGTCCCCGTATCACATTTTAATTGGACTAATTTGACTTGGCTATTCCATAACTTCCTGTTTCTTTGTTTTGAAACATTCCTTTATAGATCTGCTTGTATGTCTCGGGTCATTATTCTATTAAAAGACTCATTTATGGTTCAGTTTGAACTGTTTGATGGATGATGTTGAATTCTAAGGAGCTCTGACGACAAGTTGGCCGGGCCCAGGGGCAGCAAAGCAGGCCCAAACCGAAACCTTCCCGCCGCCAAGCTTTATAACTGGCATGAGGTTCTTTTAATCAAATGCTGATTGGTTGATTTCTGCACTTGTACGCGGATTGTGGCAAGAACTGCCAATAGATCCTTTGATGACACCTTTGGGTTCTTTGAGAATTCTTGATGCATCTTGAGCTCTGCCTTGGAGCTGGATTTAGTGAAACAGTCCGGCCAGTTTTAGAGTGGTCTGAAACTTTCTCCATCTGTAGATTATTTTACAAACAGTAGAGTGTTTGACGAAATAGCCTGGAATAGGCTTAAAATCCATTCATAGGCTTATAAACATCAACAATCTCCATTTTGAGAGCCTTGGTCAGCCCTTTAAATCTAGGCAGAATGGCACCATACACCTTAATGGCTTAAATAACACATGGTTCTCAAAGATGTTTAATAACAACCTAATTATTTGCAACACATTTTGTGTATCTGATTCTATTTTTCAGGTTTAATATAAGGATATGCTGACTTTACCTCGAAAGAAATTAAAATTTTTATTCATTTTAATCGTATAAATGAATATTAAATTGAAATTGGGAGTGTAACTCTTTAAATTTCATCATATTTCTCCTTCAGAATTGTGGAAATGAAGATCTAATATTAGTCCAAATATGTTGAAAAAGAATTTCTCATGGGGTGTTCATATAACTTTAATCGGTAACATAGGGAGTGCTCAGTCCTTTATGAGTGCAGATGCAATAATAATAATAATAATAATAATAATAAAACAAAGAAACTGACTGATGGGTGATCCTGTTTTACCAGAATCACTAGACCGAAGCATTACTTCAGCCTCTGCTTTCGGTGAGAAGCCGACCCCTGAACTTCACCTGGATTTGCCGGTATATTAAAAAGCGATGAACAGCACGGTGGCAGGGTTGAGGCGCGTTGCTTAACGTTTATCTCTTTTCCAGCTTTCCTTAGTTTCCAGCTTTCCTTTCCTTTCCATCTGCCGCGTCTCAATGTGATCGATTGGCTTTGCTGTCACATTTAGTAAAAAGAAAAAGAAAAAGAAAAAGAAACAAGGATTCTAGCATCCCCGTCACCTGTCCTCGTGCTGATCCATTACTGCTCTAGAACACTCCGTCTTGTGGACACGTCCTGTTCCGCATGTTATTTTTCACACCCTGGGCCTGTCAAAACAGGATCGTTTTCAGGATTTCATCAGCATGGCCGCCCCATCAGATCCTGACCCTGGTGTCGCTCAATAACCCAATCGATTCTAAATTACACCTGGCATCCGAATCGGACCAGCCGTAAGCACGAGTCTGATCTATTCATTCCTTCATTCTCCCATTTCATAGTAAACACTGCTGTAGTTGCAGGTCTCTGCATGTTTAATAACACTGTTATTAAATAACATATAATGGATTTTAATTTTGGCATTGGTAACCTTCAGGGAACTATATCTGCAATTAACAAATTATCCAAAAAAAAACATTCAAAGTTCAATTTAATCTAATTCATACTAATAGAAATTTAATTTAATTTCCCCACAGAAAGCAGTAATTGACTTCCTCGTAGCCTAATGTTCTTAATTTATTTTCAAAATGCTAGGAAATTAAGCGGGACAGGACAGTAGAAGCAATTAAGTGTTCTTTTTTGCTCTCCTCGATAATTGGACACTCATTGTCATGTATCACGACTGCCCACTCTAAATGTGCAGCAGATGTGAAAAAATACAAACACTGTAGTTTTTCGCTTTTAAGCATAGACTTCTGCAGAAGCAGATGCGTGCTTTTTAACAATTACAGTAAAATGCATAGACTATTGCTTTAAAATCGCTTTTTGTCTATTCTATAAACTTGTTTTGCCAATTTAATCTTAACTCCAATAATCTAGCTTTATATATTCTATACTACTATGGAATGAATGATGGATCAGTGGGTAGGATCACTGAGTGGTCAGGGGAGGGCAGATCCGACACGTCTGAATGCTCTATTCTATGAAACTATGATATTAGATTTCAAAGTAGCATTGAGACTGTAACCAAGTTCTGAATAATAAACAAAATAATGAGACAATGATCACAGGTCAACTGCAAAGTTTACCACTCCCAACATTTACAGCCAAGGGGAGGAATGTGTCACCTAATGTGGCTATTGTCTTAATAACACACACACACACACACACACACACAATATGCACAGCCACACACACACACATACAATAATACACACACTCATACAATAATACATACATACGCATATGGTAATATACAGACACGCAGTAATATACGGTTATACACACACACACACACACACAAATATAATAATAAACTACAGGCAAACTGGAGACCCCTGTTAATCTAATTGCACATCTTTGGACTGCTGAAGTAAACTGGAGGAACATGCCAGAATGGCGCCCTCACTGGTGCACCACAGTAACATCAGTCAGTGTTCCCAATTTCTCAGGTAGGAGAGTAAGGCCTTATCACAGCTGAGCCAGGAAGGAGCCAATTAGTGCAGTAACCAATCAGTGACCCAATCCCTCAGGCACGTTCTGACCCCCGCCACCGTAATTAACCGCAGCAAGCTACACGAGGAAACACAGCACCCACTCCCCCCCCCCCACTCCGCCCCAGTCACCACCACCATCATATTCCATATAAATTAATCACTTTTGCTCATCAATTCTGAGACTCTGCATTACACGGCAATAGCTGTGCTTTTCCTCCTTTAGTGAGTGACGCGCAGGGGTGACATTCGCTGCTCCTTGGTCCTCCTGGTCATGGCACGGTGTGACTTAAAGGAAGGCTCCTTATCCGTCTGTCAATATTCCCGACGACCTTACTTTGACCTGGGAAGTGACATTGCAGGGATACGAAAGTAAAATCCTGACACTATAGAGTGTGAGTTATAAATAATGGATGTATGGATGTGGAAATGTTAGATGTTATACCTCTGACTCAGTGAATCCACTTACTTATTAAGTTTAAACTAGGCTTTGGTACCAGGCTGTTCATATACGCTGTTAAAGCAGATTCGGTTTTCAGGACGTGTTCTTCCTTTACCCCTGGGGTATGCTGAAACATTTTTTCTTTTTTTTTTTATTAATTTTTTTTATTAAAGCTGTTCCTTACATCTGGCAGAACATGTTTAAATAGGTTATCTATAGATCGCACCCTGACAATTGTAGGAGAGTAATACAACAATTTCTTTGTTTTATTATTGTATTATTATTGGCACACGAGTTTGGTTAAGGAATTTAGAATTTGTTGTAGATAAATCCAGAATTACTTGCATTGTGATGGTGATTTTATAGGTAGGCGAATCAGCCCTGCATCATATTACATAAAGTATTTTACAGCATACGTACAATCTAGTATTTTACAATCTAGTTCGCATTTTTTCCGTGTTTAACGAAATTTCGTAGTTTTCAAAAGAACGTTTTCTTTTAAAAATGCAATTCTACTACTGTCCTCCAGAGGCCAGCATAACTTCATTTATTCTATGACGGTAGTTTGTTGTTTTTAACCGTGCAGCGTGAGAACAGCCCCCGATTGCCGAGCTCTTTCTGCCGATAACATCGCAACGGCATGTGACAATAATACATCATTAATTGGATGCACACAGTCAGTCGTAAGACGTTTCCTGAAGTTAAAATCTTGTGGGATGCGGAGGCGGATTCTGCACCTCAGCAGAACATGAATACATAGAGACAGTGCATTTAATCTTATTTTAGCACACGAAAGAACTATTTAAAAAGATGTGTATAAAGTTCGTGTGTGTGTGTGTGTGTGTGTGTGAGCGTGCAAGAATACGTGTGTTCATATGCGAGTCTGCATTTCCGCGTCCAGAGAGGCGGAATTCCTCAACCCAGACAATTTAACATGCTGCTCATGTTACCGTTAACCCACCACATAATTGGGAACAAAGCAGTGAGAATGCTTACTTTGTTTATTATTCATCACAGCCTCCGCACCTTAACCGGGCCATGGCGACGATAAGGGTGCCAGTTAACAGTGTGACTCGTAAGGTTGATCCTGGGGGGGGCATCAGAGAGAGGATTCGGGGACCCTGGGGGACTACAGGCAGTGGGGCTGGGAGCCTCGGCAGATCCCGGGGTCTCAGCAGGAGCGGGGAAAGATCATTTATCAATACTACTGCACATCAAGCGAACCGGATCTAATGACTTAAACGCAGAAACTCCACTGAACCCATACAGAGGATCCCTAATGCCCCTTTTCCAATTAAAGCATCAGGTTTTTGAGAATAAATGCTTCCGAAAAGTTTAGCGGGTTTGATAGTGCAGTTAAAGGTACATACAGTACAATGTTAGATTTTATTTGCATATGCTACAAACCGCCGAAAAATATCCATAATCGATAGTGAAGTTCTCCTGTCTGACATGCATCAATTAATTTTCCATGAGATTTTCCGAGGTTTTTTAATTGTTCAGTGAGAATTAATTTCTTCCAGAATCGCTCTGGGCACCTGCTTAAAATAATTCACATAAAGGGAAAAAATAGCGGAAAAACAATACAAAACTCTATCACTCTAAATAGGACTCTAAACTATTTATTTCCTGTACGAATGGTTTCTTAAAATGCCGAATCTGCCATAAAACCAGAACAGCAGCACACAGGAAATCAATGGTGCTTTATCTTGTTAAATGGTTTTGAAGAACTTGAATGTCCAATCAGGTTTCATTACAAGCCACTAAAACTGATTTAGGGGATAGGCAGGATACGACACACGTTAGGGAACATTACCATTTCACCAGGAAAATTGGCAGTAATGAAAAGGCAGCTTTAATTAGAACCCTTGCTGGATTACTGGAAGCTTTAGAACAGAGTTTGCTGTGCTGCTGAGGACTTGTGAAGACCCAGTGGACACTGGAGAACTGGATCTCTGAGAAAGAGACCCTGACAGCGATCCAGTCATCAGGGTGGAGAGGAAACAGACCAGCATGGGGTATGATGCAGCAAGCTCTGCAGGGAGGTCAGTAAGATTCAGCTAGGGCAGTGTTTCTCAATCTGGTTCTCAGGGACCTGCAAAGAGTCCACATTTTTTTCCTACTGGGTACTGAGAGGGAGCAAAAATGTGGACTGTCTGCAGGAGGGAGCAAAAATGTGAACTGTCTGGCAGGGAGCTGGGAGGGAGCAAAAATATGGACAGACGGCTGGATTGGGCTAGGGAGCTAGGGAGTCACAGATGGGGTAGCCTGATGTGCGTGAATATGTGGGGTGGAGTTATGCATATATTACATTTATTACATTGTGGGGACTAAATGTTATTTGCACATTCTGAAGACCATTTTTTCACCCCTCACAGGGAAACTCAATTTTATAAAGGTCTGTGTTTGCAATCAAAAAACTAAAAATGCCAAAAGTCTCATGTTTTCTTTGGTTACTTATGGTCAAGGTTAGGGCTGGGTAGGGGTTAAGGGTGACATGTTGGCATTAGTTTTCCACATAGAAAAGAATGGAGAGTCCCCACAAAGATATAATTACAAACCTGTGTGTGTGTGTCTGGATATTGTTCATAGAGAAACATTTACAGAGTCTATTTATCATGATGGAAATTACAGGTTTACAGTGGCATGATACATTTTGATAGTAAAAAAAGATCAACAATAACAGTAAATAATACATGACAATACCTGCCAAAGAGTGTCAGGGAAAGGGCTGTGTGGAATTCCATAGTAATGGCTCAGAAATGAAGAGGGTTGTAAAGTGAACAAACAAATGTTCCGGGAATGTGCAGTTTTCATGAAACTCACTGACATTCAGTAGAAATGGCAACTGAGACAAGAGGGACGTGTCCTGCTGCTACTGTACCTTTGTAGGTCTTTTTAATAACATATGTGTGTTCCTCTCATGTGTGTTCCTCTCATCCATCCAGCAGTCCCCGCTTTATCCGTTAAAGGATCATGGTGAATCTTGAGCCTATACCACAAATCTCCTGGTCACCGTGCCTCCCATTCATAATTTATGAAATAAAAAAAAACAGCAAGTAACCCGAAGTGATGTGGTGTACCAGTGGTCTCACGTCTCTGGGGTCATGGTTTCAATTCCTGCCCTCTTGCTCGTGTTGGGGTTAGCGTGACAAACATCCATGACATATTTGGCACCCTTGCGTTACCAATATCAAATAACTGTCAATAAAAGCCTCACTGTGAAGCCCTGGATTCTACACACACTGCTGTGTTATTGTCCGAGCGAATGTCGAGGAAAAAAAATATTAAACATGCAATACAGCAGCTACAAGAGATGCAATCTGCAGTGGCACCCAGAGAAAATTGTAATCTCCAGCAACATGAATATTAAGAATTGATTTTTCTTCATAAGCCATTCGAAAAATTTGCCAGCATTCATCTCTCCTTCACTGGTCCTTCATACTTCCTTGGAAAGCCCTCCAGGATGTGCCCTGTATCCTCAGCTTGCCACGATAGACGCCACATCTCCAAGAGCCTTGCTGGGTAAGTGGATACCAGTATTGTATATTTTATTTTCCTCCATATCCATCCATCCACATGCTTTTCCTGGTCAGGTTGACGGAGGGGGCTGTAGTCTATCCCAGACAGTACAGGGCACAGGACTGTGGTACACCCTGGGTAGGATGTGATTTCACTTATATATTTGTGTTTATATATTGTGTGTGCTTTCTATTAAGTTATTATGTTCAGGCACGACTGGGTAAAAAAAACAATCACTTTTTCTAAAGCTATGTATTGACAGCTGCATATCAAAGCTCGTTAATGCAAATCTTCACTAAAACTGAAAATTATGTTTGTATTAGACCCATATCCCTCAGTCGCTCAGCCGATTGAAACGATTAGGTCTGCTGGAATCATCAAGAAAACACGCTGATTATAATTCACCTGACGTAAAATGAAATTCTTTTTTTCATTACAAACACTTCGCAAGAAGGAGAGAAGAAATTAATTTAATTTATTATGCTTCCGTGCCTGCTAACGATCCTCTAGTTCTCTATTTTCAATTAGCATGCCTTAAATTGCAATGGAAGGGTTTTTTTTTTCTCTTTTTACAGAACAGTCATTTCCAGGCCTCCTGTAAAGTCAGGATCATGAATAAATCATGGGACAGAACTTAGCACCAGTTCTATCCTCTTCAGCAAAAAAAAAGATGACTTCACCGGGCCTTAACACATTCAGGACTCAGACCCCAGATGAAGTCTGATAAATTCCAACGCCACAAAGGTGCACCAGCGAGGTTCCAAGCTGGCCTGCCTAGGGCCATCCTGGGGGGCGACGGAGGCTCGTTCTGGAATGAAGCACAAAGCCTCAGACTGGGGCTGTACCTGTCTGCAGCGAGGGGGGGGGCAAAACACCCCAGACATCCTTTGAAAACCGTTCAACGGTTCAGCTGTGCCAAGCTACGCACCGTACGTTACCAGATTAGATAAATAGGCTGTGAGTGTGTGTGCGCACACGCTTGAGTCTGTGCGCGCGTGTGTCTGCCCGCACACTCCCTTTTGTTGTTGTTTATTACTGGAGCGTCTCCCTGTGGGAGCAGGTGGTCCGTTATTAGCCGTGATCAGAGCAGATACCAAGGCAGTCAGCCGGTGACATGGTGCCCAAACGGTTATACGGTGGCAGCCTGCTGCTCATTTTGACAGCCCGTTCAGATGAAACCTGCGAGCTTTCGGTAGAGAGATATATTCCTCCCAATGGTGTGGAGTAGCATCGGAAGGTGAATAGGCCTATTTTACTCCACCAAGAATCCAGGCCACAGCGGATGACTCATTATTCCGGCTCAGCTCAGTATTTTGGGGGGGTCACGGTCACCGATAAGCCTAGGATACTTAAATGTGAGTTACTCTGACACAGATGAGGGTTGCGAGAATCTGAGCCCAGACTTGTTATCATCAACATTTCATACCGTGTTTGACGTGAAACGGGTAAAAATAAACACCTCACTGAGCAAAAGAAGCGTATTTGATCAAACACCCACAATTGGGTAACAGTGGGACTGCTGAATGTTGTCAGGGAGAGTTTGCCTGCCGCCAGTAAATTATGCAGGGTCTTATCAGCACTGTCTTAAAACAACGACATGTGTGATACATCTACTCCAGATGACTATATCAAATCTGTTCTATGTTACAGAGCAGGATACGTTATCATTACAGAGATGGAAATCTTCGGAAATCTTCTCTTGAGAATTATCGAATCTTGGGGCACTAATCTTGATAAAAATACATCTTCGTTTTTACAGCCTGGAGATCAGCAGGCAGTATATCATTTAAATAATTTAACGAACAAGTGTGTTTTTTTAAACACACGGATGTTACCGTAAGAATTAATTAGCTATTAAAACGTTAATAACTCTGCTGGCTATGAACAGCTCGTAATCGTGCTGCAAACATCTGCAGGCAAGCAACATTGACGGTTAGGCTGATATCTAGGCGACGTGCATAATTTAGCATCTGCATTACCACCAGAGTGGCCTGGGACTTCACCAAGCCATGCGACGTGATGTAGAGCATTACACCCAGTCGCAAAAAGGCACGTTTGACCAAGAGACGCCAAATCGTGAAAAACGGGAGCCGAGCCCTGTCTGACGACCCAGAGCGGCATAACAGTCATCCATAAATACTGTCAAACGTGCCTTCCCGAGACGTGACACTTAATTATCCTTGCCAAAAATACCCCAGGTTCATGCAAAGCCAGTCCCCGATGTGTCCAGCAAAGATGTCGACATTCTAGAGGTGCAAGACCCCAGGCTCCTAATTACCTTCTGAACAACCTTTGAGCGTAAAACCGTTCCCCTTCCCCATTAACGGCTCATGTGCTACCTTTGATTACAAAAC
>JABFEB020000104.1:17740834-17753115 GCA_019775895.2 Stomatorhinus ivindoensis | reverse complement strand
CCTTCTGAACAACCTTTGAGCGTAAAACCGTTCCCCTTCCCCATTAACGGCTCATGTGCTACCTTTGATTACAAAACAAACGACAAACAAACACAGGCCAGGGCTGTTATGAACTTCGAGTCTCAACATAAAGTGGTGCATGTCAGTGTACTTAGTGTGTACGCTTGCTGTGATGGAGGGGCACTATTTTTAGTACTGAACAGCACAGTCTGACCTCCCCCAGGCATTAATTGGGCTGTTAAAGGGAAGCATTAACAAGCACAGCAATCCTCATTTGTGTTTGCTTATAGTTTAAAACCCATACAGCAAACATCTGGAAACAGCTAGTATGAGGCACAACAAACCATATTCTGCATTACTGTACTGAGGCAATTAGGAGTGGATTAATACAGAATAATATTGTGCAAACTAATGATTATTAAAAGACTGTCTTGACAATGCTCTACAAGAACAATAATGCATTTTCCCTCTTTTTAATGTTACTGGAACAGGCCTTTGTGGTGTGATGTGAGTTCCACAGTGGGAAAAGGAGAAAGCACACATTCTTTCCTCTGGAAAATTATTTTAAAAATCATACTGGACTGATGAACTGGAAAACTGAGCCATAAGTAGGACCATATTCCATATTACATGGCACAGCAAGACAGACTCCAATGATCGTTTAAGATGTCATGACACCATTTCAATCAGCTTTAGCTGCATAAATCCATACATTTAACCTCGTAACGATTTCACAAAGCACTGGGGAAGTCTGGGCCAGCGTCTTCTTTCTGGCACCCTAGTCACTTGTAAGCAGATGTTTCGAAAGCAAAATGAATGGCTAGCAAGAAGAGCTAAGAAAAAAGTAAATATATGTGACATAGCATGACATATAACATATAGCTGGATGAAATGGCCAGGGAGAGGGAAGTCGGGGTTTCCCTGCTGAGAGACCCGACCTCGGATAACTGGGAGATAATGGATGGATGGATAGCATAACACATGTTAAATGTTTGAAAATGAAACCCAGAGAGGGGTGCCTCAGTGGGTAGCACTGTAATCTCACTCCTTCAGGGGGGTGGGGCAGTTTTAATCTTGCCTCAGCTCTGTGTGTGTGGAGTTTGCTTTTCTCTTTGTTTCCCCCGTGTTGTATGGGGTTCCCCCCCGCAGCCCAGTGACGTGCAGCTAGGCTAATCCTCACCCTTAAACTAGCTGAAGGGTATCTACGCTCTGTGATGGACTGGCATCCTGTCCAGGGTGGATCCCAGCTGCTTGGGGTGATTCTCGAGACCTGTACTGTAATGAAGACCTCGACCAGGATGAGTGGTTAGAAGATGGATAAAAAAAATAATAAAATAATGGATTGCATAAGTATTCATTCTGCTCTTGGAAGCATTTGCAACAATCATAGATGGACTCTTGGGGTAAAACTCTACCAGGTTTGCATGCAAATGTCTAGTGCTTATCACAGTAGGGCCATCCCTGCAGGACACCGACTCTTCTTGTTATTAAGCTATTCCAACATGGCTTTGTCTGCATGCTTTTGTCTTCGTCCATGTGGGAAATAAATCCTCTCCCAAGCCTCAGGTCTGCTGCAGACTGCAGTCAGGTCTCTTGGTGTATTTCACCATCCTGTTTGCTTTGCAGTCCCTGAAGCAGTGAAGCATTCTCATAATGCCACACTGCTGCCAATATGTTTTACGGTTAAGAACAGTGTTTTTTTGGACGCTGCGCAGCATTATGCTTTCTCAAAACACACAGCTCGCCTTTAAGGCCAAAAAAAGTTCCATTTAGGTCTCATCGCAGCACTGAATCTTCCTCAGCTTGGCCTCATAGTGTCCCATATTATCTTTGAACAAACTGCAGTTCAGGGTTTTTTTCCCCCCCCAACAATGGTTGTCTTTTTGACAACGTTCCCTAACACCCGGCCATAAAATTTCCCAAGTTTATACTATAAACGGTGCCTCGTATTTCTGTTACGGAAGCTTGATGTCACAAGCCTCCTGGTAACCTCTCTTCTTGCAAAGATACTCAATTTATAGATGCTTCCTGACTGAATCCTTTCACATTTGCTTGTGGTAACCATGTGCTGGCAGATTTCAGTATCTGTGAAATGTTCTTATATCGTTTTTCCGACAGGTGATGTTCTGGAAATTTATCCCAGGATTGCTTTGACTGTTCCTTTATAAGGTACATTTTATTGTGTTTTGTTACAGTATCCAGCAGACAAGTATATAACTGCCCATTGACGGAAACCCTTTAAACAACCACGTGACTTATGAAGATATTGAAGATGTTATTGAAGTTAGGCGTGTTATAGTAAAAATTAATTTAAAGTACCTTGTTTAAAAAAGTACCTAATTAGTAATCACTGTGATATTAACAGTACCATGTGTTCATGAGACAGATTCTAGCTTGATTCCATGTTGTGGCACAATATCATTTAGAAACGGTCAATGGGGATGCGTATCTTTTTCACAGCTACTTCAGAGTCACTATTTACACTCACTGGTTTCATGGCACAATGCCTGAGATGTTAATTACAGCCGACAGAGGTACACCTAAAACGCCAAGAAAGTGTCCCTCGGATATCCTTCCCGGCAGATGCCACACGGATGAGTCATGACCCCCTGAACCCTTTTAGTGGAGGTTGAGGACTCACTATAAAGGCACCATAAACAGTAATGTCACTTTTAATTTAGCTACCATTCACACTCAAACTCATCACATCTGCTCTTCTAGGATTTATCTCTGTGTAGGTACTCTGTGCCATTGGATATGTTAGGGGGGAGCAGGGGGTGTCAACGCAACCCTACTGGCAATATAGTTTGATAAATTTCTGCCAAGATGAGATCATCAAATGCCTTCCAACACTGCACATATAATTAGAGGAGTGTCATTAATCATGCGTTGCAGGGCTGTTTGGGGTAATGAGATTCCAAAAGTGGAATTTATTATGCTGGGATGGCACTAAGCACTCTGTTTATTACATAGAAATCTTGACTTCATACTCTGAATCTAAAGGCTAGGCCCAAGTATATACCCACTTGCTGTATAATCCAGCAAAAACCAGAACTTGAATATATAGCCTGTTTTCTATTTTTTACACTGACTTCCACTATTTAAAGAACTGACCAGTTTCTCACTAAACATTTTCCCTTATGTTGGTCTGTTGTCACATCATTATTATCTAAGACACACCTAATAACCCAATCAAATCACAGACGCTGATTAGGGTCTGCCGGAGCACAGATGTTAAATACGCGTAACATTATCGCCAATATCTGTCCGCTTGCGATATGATTTGCTGAGCATCCGGGTAAGTTTAAACGAAGGTGTTTGTGAAGCAGGCATACTCAACGGGGCATACAAAGAAGACATGTGGGGGGGGCAGCGCATCCCTGGATCTGGCAAGAAATCGTGACGGCGACACACCCCCCCCCCCCTCCCCCTGCAAGCTGGGCAAGTGGGAGAGGACAACCACATTAGTAGCTAAATACATCGTTTCCCGCCACAAGCAGAGGGACAGAGTGTTAGACAAACAGGCAGGTGCCTCCCCCACTCTTAATGAGGTCTGATTAAGAGAAACAGGGAGGGAGGGGGGAGAAAGGGAGGCGGAGAAGGAATATTCCACAGGGAGAGGAGCGCTTGGTACTTTTACACTGTTGTTGTTTGTTTCAGCATTTTTTATACGCTATATATTGCTACCGCTTTATTTATTTATCTATCTATCTATCTGCATGTCACACTTCAGCAATAGCGAATCCCATTTCTATCTGCCCAGTGAGGCTCATTTTAAATGAAATCTGGGTTATAGTCACTCTCATATTTATTGCAATTTAGGATATAGGCATTTTATTCTGCATATTTCACATTTCGAACAGTGTATTTTTGTGGGATATAAAAGAAAATAGATGGCTGATCTTATTCAGACGAGAACAAACTTTTTAGAATGACTTTCTGAAGTTAGAGCCAACATGGAGGTCTAATTTAAAGCAGAATTTAAAGACATCTGTTTGCACTGTCAGGGATTTTTCAGAAATGTAAATCACCTTTAGAGAGGGAGCAATTACTGCATGACCCAATTTGTTAATTTAAATATAACTTATTTTACTCTGCTGGCCTGGGTAAATATATACACCTTTACTTTCCTGCAACCTCCAACATGGTATTGTTAAAAATTAATTTTAGAAATTAGAAATTCCTGCTATGCTTGGGAGGTTGTGATATGTATTTTCCCACATTTTATCCACCTACACGAAGCATACATAAGTAAAATACCGGCAGTGTTTAAGATACATTCTGTACTCGCGCTGCTATACGTTCTGGGGATCACACTCGTGGTATCTGCTTACGTAAACTCTGTAAGGCCAAAAAAAATCCCTTCCTGCTGAGTTTTTGTCGGGTAAGCAAATACAAAGTTCCCAGATACTTCATAAGATTATGTGCTTGCCCTCTTTATGAAAATAAAATTATACGATGAGATGTTATTATGTCAAGTATAATTCTGAATATCTTGCATATCTTACACTGTAATGAATTAAAGATAATTTGGCCTAAAAATAATTTGAAAGTATAATGTCACTTTTCTCAGTACCAATTACAACACCTAATTAAAAATGTAAATTTTTTTATAATATAAAAGAATCACCGGGGTCAGCTTCACAGCTGCGGGGTTGAAGGTTCAATACCTGCCCCAGATCCGTGTGTGTGTGCTGAGTTTGCATTTTCTCCTTGCGTTTGTATAGCTTCGCTCTAGGCAATACAGTTCTGGTGAACTGGCTTCTGGAAATTTCTCTTATATGATTTAATGTGCTCCTTGCAATATTGTGATATCCCATCCAGAGAGATCCGCCCACTGTGCTCAGCCCTGTAGTGGATAATCAGTTATGAATGATGGATGAAAGTATCTCAGAATCAACTCATTATAACCTCTCTGCAGGTGTTCAGAAACCCTGAAATTATATTTTTCCTACCAGACAATCATAACATAAAATATAAATATCATCATTCATAACTTAAATGTGAATGATCTCTAATCTAATCCGTTATGATGCTATATGCATAATGGTTATTTTTCCTATAAGAATGTTAGTAAATTGTGATGCCACCACATTACAACGCTAATTTTGTTGTGGGCTGTGATACAGTGGTGCGGTAGTAAGTGAAAATGATATATAGGGTTGTTTGTATCGATACCCCAAGACTGAATACCAGAGCCCAACCAGCTATGAGCTTTGAGCCTATTACCAATCCAATTTCTGGGCCAACCTAGCCCAATAAATAATTCATGCAAAACTATTAAATCACAGAGAGTATTTCACTGCTGTTTTGTAAGCTGTCAAATAATCCTTGAACACGGTTTCAATGCAAATCTGTCACAGCAAAACATCAATGTTCAATGAAGGGTATAACATCACAACAAAACAGGGAAATAAAGAACGATCATTAAGCATTTATGGCTTTAACTGTTTGACTGTTTCTCCTTCATAGTATTGGCTATGTAAAGCAAACGCAGTAAAATGGGACACGTGCCACTAAGGCATGCTGGGAATTTAGCACCGTGGCAGCACTGGTCTATCACATGACGGCGTTCCTGCTTCTTCTGTACAAGAAAAGCATTCAACAGTTCCAGATGTGGGAGTATTATGCTGACTTACTGGCATCAAATACAAGGTGCTCCCATGCCTTGTGCTCCCTGGGTTAATTACCTCAGAAAAAAAGCGCTTTTTAAAGAATTTTTAATAAAATACCACAAAACATCAGAGTTTGCACCCGATCTGTAATATTTGCAAAAATTCTGATACTAAATTTGCAGAAGTTCTCCTTATCGTGATGTTTGGCTTATCAAGCATCCATCTGTCATGTATTGAAAGGCAATAGCATATTTCAATCAGCTAGGTCATTTCTGGGGAAATGGGCAATACAG
Organism: Stomatorhinus ivindoensis; assembly: GCA_019775895.2. Taxonomy (NCBI): domain Eukaryota; kingdom Metazoa; phylum Chordata; class Actinopteri; order Osteoglossiformes; family Mormyridae; genus Stomatorhinus; species Stomatorhinus ivindoensis. The sequence goes on along the minus strand of JABFEB020000104.1, from coordinate 17,747,207 downwards.
AGAGTGCATAAAAATATCCAAGATGCTGGGAAAAACAAATACTGCACTCACTTGTACCCCAGAGGGTTCATTTCAATATATATTTCAATGCATATCAAATGTGTCTTTCACAATGTGTTCTTAAATATCAGCCGAACTTTAAACGTGAAACACATTCATCTATTATGCAGGACGCAACACACCACAGGGTCAACATTCGTGGTGAAATGGGCTGTCAAACGTGCAGGTCATGGAACTGACACCAACGTCCATGCAGTGACAGCTGAGGGGTATTGCTACTCGCAGACAGTTACATCCCCTCATTAAAAATACAGCCACTATTTGTCCTGTATCCATTTATAACCATCTCCACCCATTATTATTTGAATAATTATATATCATTATCATAAAAATTAAACCACCCATTCTACCGGGAAAATAACACCTGCTTTCAGGTTTTCTGTGAATAAAGACCAAACTATGTTTTATTCTCTTCATAAACATGAATGGGTCATGATTTACTGACCTGAGATGCATATTAGCTATGATTACTATATAGCATTTTTTGTTGTGCTCTTGTATGTAATCAGGCAGTTACATCTATTTAATGCATAATTAAAGACACTGAATGAAATGGTACTTCTCGGTGAATTTAATTTTGAATTTTGTGTGACAAAAAAAATCTGTTATTCTGTTATATGGAAGGTTGGCAGTGCAGTTCATTGGTGCCACAAATAGATGATAACTATGCGTTCGTTTTGAATATGAAAAGGAGCTTTTCCTGTATTTTTGGCAGAAGATGATTGTATTTGTTTTTTTTTCCTATTTTTAGGAACAAAATTATAAACGAAATTCAAATAAGTGACATAAAAAAACAATAAAAACGAAAATAAAATCCCTTGCTGGTTCTAAGCTTATTGACAATAGTGCTGGTCAGACTGATCAGTGGCATATAATTCTAAATTAGCTTTTAGAATTTCTGATTTTCTAATACGTGATGAAGAAAAATGGTTCTGGAAGTTCCTCCTCCACGTTCCATTAAATAACAGATGATTCCCCCTCTGTGTCTGTCTTCGCGTCTGCATACTCAGAACAGGGCCAGCAGAGTAGCTGGCGGCTGGACTGGCGCCTCACGTCTCACGGCTGGGAATCGGAATCCGGCCCCTGCTCAGCGTGTGAGGACTTTAAATCTCCTCCCTGTGTCGTGCTGCTGTCCCCTGGTCCCACCCGCAGCCCAACGCCCTGCAGATATTCACCCACAGAGTGAGTATGTGCCTTGTGATGGAGTGGCACCCCATTCAGGGTGTACCCCAGCCTTGTGGCCTATGCACCCCCCACCCCCGTGACCCTGAGCAGGAGAAACAGTTAGGAGATAAATGCATATTCAAAACACTACAAATGTGTTTGATGAAGCTGTATATTCCATTTATTTCACTCAGATCACTTGTGCACCCATTGAATAGGTCTGATTGGTTAAGAAACGGCTGAGAAAATACACTCGTCTTGCACAGTCTTTGTGATTGCTGCACCACAAGTGTCATTAAAACCATGGTGACTTACACTTCATAAGCTTCAAATCTGATTCACAGCAAAAGAGAGATTTCAGCCGTAAGTGCAATGGGGTCGTCCGTGGGCCATCTGTGGTCAAGTGCTATAATGGCTTTTTACAGTGTTTCCTACTACGTGCAACACACTGGAGCTACGAGAACTATTCACTGAGTCCAGCCCAGAGCCTCCCAGGCGTCTGCACGGCCTCATTGGCATGCTGATCCTTCAGCACAAACCTTCTGTCCTGGTTTAAAACGACACACACTGATTAAGATCAAGCCTTTTAAGCTCTAAGCCCAAGATCTGTCCTGCGATTTTTAATCAATTTGCGGTTCTTTCCTTTATGAGATCAGCAGGCTGAAATTTATGCAGCAGTTTAACTGATAAATGCAACCCAAATATTTCCAATAGCCCTAAATAGTCCTTGCAGTCATAATTTAGCAGGGGAAAAAATAAAATAAATTCTGAGAATAGATTTTTACAAAAAATATCCAAAACATATACAGATCAGTCATAACATTTAAAACCACCAGCTTAGTGTTGTGTAGGACCCACTCCTGCTGCCAAAACAGCTCTGACCCGTGGAGGCATGGAGTCCACAAGACCTCTGAAGGTGTCCTGTGGTATCTGGCACCAAGATCCTTTAAGCCTGTAAGTTGCGAGGTTGGGCCTCCATGGATCGGACTCGTTTGTCCAGCACATCCCACAGGTGCTGGATCAGATTGAGATCTGGGGAATCTGAAGGCCAAGTCAACACCTTGAACTTTTGTTCCTCAATGTTCCTCAAACTATTCCTGAATAGTTTTTGCAGGGTGGCAGGGTGCATGGTCCTGCTGAAAGAGGCCACTGCCATCGGGGAATACTGTTGTCATAGTGGGGTCCACTTGGTCTGCACCAGTGTTTAGGTAGGTGGTACGTTTCAAAGCAACATCCACAGTAATGGCAGGACCCAAAGTTTCCCAGTAGAACGTTGCTCAGAGCATCACACTGCCTCTGCCGGCTAGCGTTCTGCCCATAGTTCATCCTGATGCCATCTCTTCCTCAGGAAAACGACACACACTCACCCGTCCATCCATATGATGTAGCAGAAAATATGACTCATCAGACCAGGCCACCTTCTTCCATTACTCCATGGTCCAGTTCTGATGCTCATATATTTACTGTAGGTGCTTTCAGCAGTGGACAGGGGTCAGCATGGACATTCTGACAGGTCTGTGGCTGCACAGCCCCTTATTCAGCAAGCTGCCATGCACTTAGTGCACCCAGTCATCTCGACATCACAAATTCATTCAGATCCTTACACTTGCCCATTTTTCATGCTTCCAGCAAATCAGCTTCAAAAGCTGTTCAGTTGCATAATATATAATGGCACCTTTAACATACACCTGACATTGTAATCAGATAATCAATGTTATTCACTTTACCTGTCAGTAGCTTAATTTTATGGCTGATCAGTGACTCATACAAGAAACATATACAAATGCATGCAAATACATAGATAGTATTAGCATGTATTGTCAGAATTGAAATATATATTTATATAGTAGTAGTATTGTTAGAATCAGTATGTGTTTATTTATATATAATGTCAACACGTACTAACTGAATTTATAGATGCCAAACTCTCAAACGGATTACACACATGCCGCACAAATAGCTACACCTATTCAAAGGCACTCACGAAATCAACCGAACTGCAGTATGCTGTTGAAAGAACTGCATCTTCAAGGAGTGTTTTGATGACGACGGTTCTTGCATGAATCCACAGTGTTCCTGTTATCTTGATTTCAGCGTGAAGCAGGGATCACTTCACTCCTTTCGTTCGAATCAATTTGTTGCAACAGTACGTCAGGTGTAATTCTGCGCACTGTCCATCAGGGGCCGGAGCCAGGTGAAGGTAAATTACTACAAATGTAGCCTAGCCTCGTTCTCTATTCTGCAAGGAGCTGCAGTATTAGCAAATGGGATAACGGCAAGGTCTGACACAAAGACACAACAGTCTGTTTGTATTCATATTCCGGAAACGTGCATTAAAACCCCTGAACGAATCATAAACAAAACTGAAAGCCAGCCATTATTCTGATGTTACATAAAAGAAACCTCCAACTCGAAACATCAAAATCAGAGACCATAATTATTTGCAATTTTTCATTCAAAATGAGTATTATAATTACATTTTACTTATTTTGCAGACACTTTCATCCAAAGTGATGCAGAATTGAGACCAGCCGGTTCCTGGGGCAATTGAGGGTTACGAGCTTTGATCAGGAGCTCAGTGGTGAAATCACTGTTGGATTTGAGCCCAATCTTAACCCACTGCGCCCCAATCACAATTACAGTATCGAATTATAATGTAATACAATACAATAGCACTTTTCAGTAAAAACCTAAAAAATAGCTTTAGTTTTATTTGTGAATGAAAACTCTTTGGGTTGCTCCATTCCATGTTACACGCCACGTGACGTAAACCAGCCTCCCTTGCATAGCTAACTCTGCAACTTTCTTATCTTGGTGCGCACAGAGTCGGCTTAGAGCGCTAAGGCGTCGCGCGTGAGCCGCTGTGCCGTGCCCGCAGTTTAAAGCGGTTTACAGACCTATAGGGATTGTTTTCGGGGACCGCTTGGCCCTTTTGTTGCCCCGTTAACATTTAGGAGAGCGGGAGTGGAGCAGATGATTTACCGGCGCCGCAGTATGACGGAAACGGCTGCAATTAGTCCCCATTATGCTAACAAATCAGCTCTATGGTATTCCGCTTAATGTGGTAGGTAATGAAGCATATTGTGAGCAAAATGGGGCCAGTCATTATGTCGCACTTCCGTTTGGAGTCCCACGGGCGAGAGCCAGTCCGCGTAACGCTGGGCATCGCCCCGCTGTCGTCAAAGGGAAATTCAGGTCCCGAGTCATCAAGCGTCTGAGGCAACCTGTGCCTGAGCGGACAGATGGACGGGAGCAGCTGCTGTCCTACAGCTTGGGGATGAACCTGGACCAGGACCAGGTACGCAAACGAAAAGTAATAACAATAGTAATAATAAGGTATCTGAAATGGCAAAAAGCCACATTCTGACAGCAAGATGAGGAGCGACTGCAGATGGGCAGACAGAAATTGCAGATGGGTGATGCAATTATAGCACTTTGAAGACCTTAATAACAGCATTGCTCCCCCCTCATTGCCTGCCCCCCCCCCCGGTTCTGCAGCACTAGGTCCTCCCGACTCGCCCCCTGGCTCTGCGTTTCCACGGCAGCCAGCCCCGACACCTGACATCAATCCTGCGTCGTTCCAGTTTGTCCAGGGACTCCGAATGTAATCCCAGAGTCACACTAATTCATTTTCTACAGGATTGTGATGCCGGTTCATGCAGTGAGGCATTCGGACTCTCTGACTCGGGGATATCGACTGCCAATACCTTGACTCGACCGTCGATACCTTGATTTGGGTGTGTTTTGCTCTCAGCTTATTTTGAGCACTGATAAGCGCACATCTTTAAAAAAAGAAAAAGCCAAGCATTAATGGCTTCTTTGGCCCCCCCCCCCCCCATGACCTTAAATCAAGGACACTACTTGCTACTGACAACATCCTTCAGAAGCTTCAACATGATTTTTGTCTCACACGGGACATGGAGATAGTAATGGATGTAGGTATATGAAGATACGACGACTCTTTTTTCCTTTATTTTATTTTATTTTTTTAAAGGCAGGTCTCTTCCAAAGGCTGGAATCAATGAAACTTTTTGCCTCAGCCGACAGGTTAAGAACAAATGAAATAAGCATTTTTGCACTCGATCTCTTTTTTTGGCATGTCAAGTGAATTTCAAGTGTCATCAACATCCTGTTTCTTAAAGCCCGTAACAGCATTGCTTTTATAGGTCCTTATATTTGGAAATGCATTGTAATTTATGAGATTAAATTTTGTTTGATATTGCTACTAACAAACCACAACCCAGATCCCAGCGTGAAAGACAAGTGTAATTCTTTGCATTTCATTAGAAATAACAGTATTAATGAATTATCCAATATTTGACATGTGATCTGACCCAAGCAAAAAGTTTATAAGTCATTAAACCAGCTCTTTTGATCATGCAATCCATCTGATGTGGAAATATTCTACGTAAACAGTCAATCACTCACAAAACACACTACGATAGCACACATGCTGTGTCAGTCCACAAGGGGAAGGATTGTTTAGCATCTGAGAGCTGGGGTTCTACCGGGGGGTACAGCTTAATTTTGAGTTGAGAATCCTATTAAAACTTCCCATGACAAAAAGGTGACACTATGAATGGTACAGAGTAGAGATTGTTAAAATAACCTCTGTCCTCACTCGGGTGATAGTAATTCATTTATTTACTGCCGTAAGATGTAACAACATAAAATGACCTGTTTTTCATTTATACTGGGATGCTTTTATCAGAAACAACAGATTTGTGTGAAAGCAAGGTCAAAATTTGATGGGGGGATTTGAATCAACAACCTTCTGGTTAGATCCCTAGCCCATTGGGTGACACACAGCTCTGTTCACGTATTAAAATAGCTTTTTCAGATAACCAAATTAATCATTAGCTTTAAAACTCAATCAGGGTTAATTATGTTGACAAAATAATGAAGAAAATAATTAGCTTCTTTAATATCTATGCATGCCCCAGTGTTTATGAGTAATGTAGTGTACAATGCATTTTGATTTATGGATATCAGTAAACTACTGGAAATCACACATTAAGGCAGCAGCTAGTTTTAAGTTTGGTTTGTTTTTTGCCAATAAAAAAACAACATTAAAAATGCATCCAGCTCCACTTCTCAATGTATATTTCTGTACATTAAATTAGAAATTCCATCAGCTAGTAACGAAAAA
>JABFEB020000104.1:17715448-17733288 GCA_019775895.2 Stomatorhinus ivindoensis | reverse complement strand
CCCCCCCCCCCCCCCCCCCCCCCCCCCCCCCCCCCCCCCCCCCCCCCCCCGGGGATGCTTATCAGCCAGTATGCAAACTGCATCTCAACTTAGGAGCGGATCTGTGACCATACTATCTGAGGCACGGAGACCTCTCACAGGCCATGCACTTCAAGAGCGGCTTGTGCTGCAGGCTTCACACGCTCACCTCATAAACGATTAGTGTCACACTGTCAGACTCCCGGCACAGACAGTTCCCGTAAGGGCAGAGATTCAATGCGTCTCTGAAGATTCTGACATTCTAGAGGCACGGAACAGTGCAGCAATCTAACTAACTTTCACACCACGCTGATCCGCTTCACTGTGATGCTGCCAGGAATATTCCACAGGTTTATATTGTACTTCAAAGAATTAAAGAAAAGGGTACTTTTTACCTGGGAACATGTTCCTATGGATGACTGAAAAGTGTGTGTGTGTGTGTGTGTGTGCACGTGTGTGTGTGAATATACATATTCCCTGCAGAAAGCATTACATAAATATGCACAATTCTTAGACTCTATAGAAGTATCTATGAATTATGACATTTAATGTCATGATTAGAATTCAGACACACTCGTTCACAATTGAACATATGACATGGTTATTTTCAACACTTGTATTCACTAAACTAAATAGTGTATAGAATTTGGTTAAACCATCTTGTATCTACCAGATATCTGATTCCACTGCAGCCACCATAAGAGTAGCATTTATTAAATGCATATGACGAATAGGAAAATGTGATGACATTGAATTTGAATGAAATTATGCAGGTGTAAGAATTAAGTCTTTACCGCGCAAAACTAAGTCTTACTCTGAAAGGCCAGCCATTATTTAACATTATACCCAGGCACAGCTGAATTCATGAATCTGATTGGTCAGAAGGGTGTTCATTCATTTTCTATAACACACATATAGCGCCACTTTAGTGAATCACAGAAGTAAAACAATGCACTAAAATCTTGAATTCAAACTGTAAAATTTTACAAGTAACAGAAACTACATTATGTTAAATTATTAGTGGGAAAAGTAGTTCTACCAATAAAAGTGTTTTCAGCTTGTAAACGTGAAAATAATATCTTTAGCTATAAACTTGTAAGGCACATATATATTCACACATGACGTGGTTCTTTGCCCCTACAGCCACGCCCTGTGCATTAACCTTTACATGTCATCACTCCACCTATCGCCCTTCCCATGTAATTATAAAGCAGCTCCTGGTAACTGTGTGATGCCTATTATACATTAATTAATAGTGTGGAAGTTGCTGGCTGAGCACTAGATTCACACTGCAAAGGTTTACCGTTTATCCAACTGAGGGCTGTAGCCAGACATGACAAAATATGAAAGCACGTGCTTCCAAAAAATATCAAAACTCAAATACCAAAACCACATAATTGAAAACAAGAAAAACGCAGATAAGTCCTCCTTTAAGATAATAACAAGTGAGGCTTTTCTCTCCAAGGGAAATGGATCTAGAAGTATTTGTCTTCAAATGTCATGCATAATTAAGTCACACAGCATCGGGTACATAAGGGATTTGTTTTTTAAAACAACAAAGCCAACAGAACTCTATAAAAGCTGTTCTGTAAATCTGGCTGCAGTCCCACTGACGGCCCCAGATGTATGCCAGGTGCATCACAGAGGGGGGGTATGCATTAAAACACAGATACAGTCTAATGACCATGAATATAAATGTATAAACGCACTTCCCATTAGGGCATGTGACCGGCTTCCAGGATATATCATGTATATACAGTACATTGGGAGTAGTATTGGACACATCACAATATTATCTGCATTATAATGCCACAAATATCACCTAATATGTGAACATCGGGGTAATATGACACACTGTGATTTAGCTTTTGTAAAACGGGATAAGGGCGTGGGGATGGGCATGGGTGTGTGCATATGCATGAACGTGTGCATGGGCGTGTGCATGGGCGTGGGGGTGTGCATGGGCATGGTGTGGACGTGCGCATGGATGTGGGCGAGTGCATGGGCGTGTGCATGTGCATGGTGTGGGCGAGTGCATGTGCATGGTGTGGGCGTGTGCATGTGCATGGTGTGGGCGTGTGCATGTGCATGGTGTGGGCGTGTGAATGTGCATGGTGTGGGCGAGTGCTTGGGCGTGGGCTTGTGCAAGGGTGTGGGCGTTTGCATGGGTGTGTGCATGAGTGTGGGCGTGTGCATGCGTGTGGGAATGTGCATGGGAGTGGGCGTATGCATGGGCATGTGCATGGGCTTGGGTGTGTGCATGGGCGTGTGGGCATATGCATGGACGTAGGAAAGCAGGCCAGCATCAGGTGATGAGCCTCTTCATTGACTTGCAGGCAGTTTATCTCCTTTTTTAAGTTTCCCAGCCAAGACCGAATAGAACAAAACAGTGATACGTTATTGATCCCCATGGGGAAATTGTCTTTTCTCCTCTGCCATCTTACTCTCCATGAGACATAAAAAGGCTTGGGGGTCATACTGCAACAGGGGGGCCACTAGAGATTGTGGGCCCCATGACAGCATGTCATACTGGGCCCCCAAGCCAGAGCAATCCAGATACATTCCAAATTTTTTGGGGCCTCTGAAGCAATAATGGACCTTACTCAGAAGCCCAACAGTGGAATCAGTCTTCTGGCCCTGGGATTTGATCCAACGACCTTCTAATGAAAGGTACAGCATCTAATCCTTGACAAGACCACATATTGGACACTTGTATTCCAAGACCCACATTGCTTTCCCTGCTTGTAATCCTTTATTCTACTTCCTCTCCCTTTCTGCTAAAACCCCCCAATCATTACAGAACTCCATGTACCGTCGCACCATCTCTACATCACACGGATCCTCACGGATGGTCCCAGTGGATGGAAGCCTCCCAGGTCCCTTCAGGTAAAAGCATCAGAAAAGTAATTATGCTGCACTTCAAGGTGCTAAGAATAATGAGAAAAACCCCATTTGCATTTAATAAACATGAAAGTGTAGAATTAAAAGCCAGAATGAAAGTAGACAGGGGACTGACTCTCCTACGGCACATTTCTCTGATACCCAGGAAACCACAAGAAGCCATAGATTAGCAACAAGCTCTGTAAAAACAAAATGCTCCTACTGAATGAAGAAACTCGGATTCAATAAGAAACTAAAATTAAGAATGGACAACCTATTAAAAAATTTTTCAAAGAAAAGAATATCATTACTGCTCTTGCTTTTTATCAAAACAGGTTTCCTCTGAGGACATCTCTGCAATAGGAATACAGAATACAGACAGCATTTAAATGTTTTTATTTTAGTTTTAAAAATTTATTTTGTTTAATTTTGGCAGGATGGGTAAAATTAATGTTATTGTATTCTTGATTTTTTTTTCATATGAAAGGGAAATAATACAATTTTCAGTTGGTGATTTAATTTGGCCTCAAATAATAGATGGAAATACATGTTAGAGACCAGATATTTTGAAAAATAAAGTCTTACATGTTAATCATTTGACAAAGTTACACAAATAATATAATATAAATGTTTTTATACTCATATCCTCCTGAGACCCCACCCATTCATTTATGTTCATTGTAGTGGACATTCTGTTTTCGCATCCATCTTTTCACTGATGTAAGGAAACATATTTATTCCTGTTTACATTAAAGAGGACATGCTGTGAAATCAAAAATAAAAATAAATTTGAAAAATCTAAATTGTAAGACTTATTTCCTCCAAAGAGAAATAACTTAAAATTGAAGGACACTTTTTTTCTTTGGGTCACAAGTCTGGACTCATACTGAAAGTCATTTGTTTCTCAACCAGATAATGACCCTAAGCACACCCTGAGGTTCTGTACTGTATTATCTTGTGAACAAGGAAAGAGATGGAGTGCAGTAACACGTGACCTGGTCCCCACAATCCCCCAGCCTAAACTCTACAAAGCTGATGTGGGATGAGCTGGATCGAAGAAAAAGTGTCCTGCACCCAACTTGTGCCCAGAACTTGTAGAAACTCCTTCAAGACTGTTGGAGTAGCAATCCAGGTGGCTATATCTGGAAGCTGGTGGCCATCAAAGCACACGAGGGCTATTTTAAAGAGTATATTTTTTTAATTAAGATGTGAACACTTCTTTTGGTCGTTACATTATTTAATACATTATATAAGTCCATTATATCATTGCTTTGCTAGCTAAATTAGAGTCAAATACATCAAAAGCAAGTGTGCCCAGACTTTTAACTGACACTATAAGTTCACTTGTAATAAAATTACAGCTTCAACATAAGTGGAAAAATATTGCTTTTTGTTTTTTACCGTAGCTTGGTCCAAAACCAAACCAAGAGCTCATGTTGATTTGAGGGTTCCAGTGAATCACATGCACACAGTGATGCTACAAAGTTTGTAAACCCTTTGCAATTTTCTGTATTTTTGCATAAATAATAATAATAGGATCACGAAGACACATACTCTCTAAGTAAGTCAGCGCCTCCCACCCTCACACCTGAATGTCCTCCCATTCACTGAAACTCCTCAGTGTAATTTCCACTTCAAATGAACTAATAATCCGTGTACTTTTTTACATATAAATATACAACATTAAATAATGTAACCCTGTCCGTTATAGCCGAACAGAACTACAGCTAAAAGTGGCGCTGGGAACAAATTCTTATTCCGTTATAAGCGAAATTCCAATATATGCGAGTTCGCTATATCCGATGCTTTTTCTGCATGATCTTATAGGAGTACAGCCGGGACCAGCGGACCTCGTCCGTTATAGGTGATATCCCACTATAAGCGAGTTAACTATAACGGGATTTTACTGTATAGGTTATATTTATGCAAAAATAAAGAAAAACACTAAATTAGGAATGCCACTGTAAAAAACACCAGTACTGCATGCACAGTTAATTATTGCATAATTGTGTTTGTTCTGGAGTTTGCGCATGGCACTCTGTACACGTAGCAGCCTGACACTGGGCACAGCAAGATGTAAGAGATCTACTAGAGCAGGCAGCTAGTGAGCTCACTATTTTCCTGCTTTTATTATTGCAGGTTTTCTATACTCGTTTTCTTCATGAAATTAAGGAAAGGTTTATTTTGGTGTTCCTTTTATTGCTATAGACAGGAATGCCAAATAAGAATCACATCCTAGATCCTCAAACTCTACCTGTGAAAACCCGACCTCAGTGTACCAACAGCACTGATACAAAGAAAACAATGTAACTCATCTTTGTTTTAAAATAATACAATATATACAGGCTGTTTCAAAAAATTAGGTATATTTAGTAAATTCCCCATAGTTTTTTGTTTGGTACATACTTTCAATTGCAATAAAAAAACATTAATTTGAGCACTAAACAATTAAATCAAATTAACTTTATTTATATTCCCTAAACTAAATCAACTATGTTTATGTTACAAGTGAAAATAAAAGCACTGTAGTGCAGACATGCTGTGCTTCGCCTGGACATACAAAAAATTTCCTTTGGTAATTAACTTTTGTTTATTTAGCATCGGCTCATTAGCTACACAAGATCGGACCAAACCTGCAAATTATGCAAATATTAGCATGTGTCCCACATCTGTCGCCTTGTTATACATATTACTAATCAATGTGTTCATGTGCCTGTTTGAATGGAAAGGCAATATTAAGAGGTCACATGATGACAGTCCTGACACTGTAGTCCGGTATACAACACCCTCTGTCTCTGCAGGTATATACAGATCCAATTACTAATCACTACTGAAGCAATTAAGGACTTGATTATCCAATCAGGCTGCAGGGTGGGCTGAATGCCCAGCTTCTTATAGATCAATGTGCCTCACCAAGGATCTTTAATGACTTTGCAATGGTTTGCATAAGATATATAACAAATGGTATGATCCATGCATTGGACCAAGGGAATTGATTTTGTTGGGACAGAGAAATGTCCATTATCGGCCTAATAACACCATCATTTAGCAGCACAGTGATTTTCCTATAAGGGCTTCACGTCTACCCAAACTCATTAAGTCCACCCTCCCTGAGTCAACACAATGCTAAAAGAAAACACGGCAGGATTGGCATGCAGGCTGGCAGCTCTGTTCCATTACCAGGCAGAGGCTGTGATGGGGCCCTCTAGAGTTGAGGAAGACCAAAACTATCCCTCCAAATCCCATTTACAGCAAAAGACCTTGAAAAGTCAGGTGTAAGACAAGAATAAGTAAACATAACTTCTTATTCATTTAGTGTATTGACATTTTTTAGGGATGTTTATGCTTTGTATATAAAATTTTTATCTTTCATTCCTCCGTTAGATGGGTACAAGGTTGCTCCCCAACTGACACAAACTCCACCTTATGAATGACTTGCTGGAACAACATAGGTTACACAGAAAGAACCATTTAAAGAAGAACTGCATTTCACATCTAAAAGCATAAGTCTATTACCATTTTTAATTAGCAAAATCTAATAAGCAAATATAATTGAATAACCTAACGGCAAGTCAGAAGGTCAAAATTATAATTGCCAACAAAAACATTGTGAAACAGGTTGACATTTCTGAATGTGAATAAGGTAGATGGTCTCAAAACCCTGCAGACAGTCCTCTACGAGTCAGGCCTCATCTATATTCTGGCCCACGCTTCTTCCCCAAATTTGCCCTTGTCACAACGTGTAACTCCGCAAAGGCCGCTGCACGTCAGGCCAGATTTGAATTCACACATTAAGGAGTTACTTCATAGACCCCTCTGATCCACGCATAAATGACCCATTTAGTCTGACTCAGAGAGACACGGAAGTTCATTAACGGTTTCACCGTCAAAGTGGTTGTCATATATAGGTATCTATTGCCACGGTTGTGCAGAGACACAAGATGTGGAAATGATGTTATAATTTGACTATTTTTAATGCGTGTCCTCACAGCTGAATTTCTGAAGTACTACGGAGATGGAAATGGCCCCATCTAAACCAGCCCTCTCAGTCATCACAAATAAAAAAATACAGACACTTTAGCATAATTTTTAATAGGACAGTAAATTATATAACACACCTAGATGACTCCTTATATATTTTTGACTGCCTTTTGAAAACTGGTCCATTCAGCAGCCTGAGGTTTTCAAAAAATTAAAAAGGATAAACCACCGTTTTCGGTAACGCAGCTCTTCTTATTGCAATGCGACCAGTCCTGCTGAATTGCAGCTTTATTATGCGCAGGGGACAGTGGCATGCAGCACACAGGCTGTGAGCACGGTAGCATGAAAGATTCAACAAGGTCATGTACGTTTCAAACGACCTATGGGTGAAGATCTAATGAGATCATTCAGATCAACTTGCGTACTTATAATCAGGGATGCACATGATTGGTGGGCATGACAATAAATTACGATGAATTTGAAATAAGGCTGCCACTAACGACTATTTTTTATAGATTAATCTATCAACTATTTTATCGAATGGTCGATTAAACGATTAACTTTCCTCCAGAAGAACTTGACCGTTTAAGTTCATTTTATTTTGACGACAACAAACTGTATGCCATTGCAGGGCCTTAGATAAAAATATTAATGAGATGCGTATTCTGATGCACAAAAGTTAGTAACCTATACAAATTTGACGTATCCTCATGTTTAATAAATTAAGTTATCGGAGCATGCCACTTGGTACACCAGCGATAAGCACTGAAGTCGCAATGAAGGAAGGGACAGATTAGCAGCCATAGCACATTTTAAATGAGGAGATATTGTGTAAAGGTGTTTTTTTTTTCAGATTCAATTTTTCATTTTTTATTTCAGTTCAATTGTCTTCTATTATTTAGTGTTCGTTGTCGTTTGAGTTTTAGATTATGATAAGGACCCCGGTCCTGGCAGGTCCAGTGCTCATGCATATAGCGCTATAGTACCGCCGTGGTATGTAATCACGCTTTGCACCGTGGAAAAACCACCTTTTTCTGTTCTCGATAATTTGAACTACTCCCATAATTACGTGCGGATATTAAAGGATTTCTTGTCATAACAGCTAGATGCATATATCGTATTTGTGCCATTACGTTAAGAAAGTGCCGCGTATATGGCGTTATATGGCAAATGCATATTTATTTATTTATTTTTTAATGACCAGAACTGGTCTTAAAGACATTGTAGTTACATTATCCAACAGATTAGGTCCCATGTCAACTGTGAAAACCCTTATATTTAAAAGCACACAGGCTCAGATATGCTAAAGATGCTGCCCCTTCACGATCGCAAGACTTGCAGGCACTTCCATGCTCAGGAATGGAGTTCCTCCAACTGGCAAGGATCACCCATTGAATTAGCGACTCATTTCCTGAACTGGAAGCAGTTTGCCTGGCTAATCGCAAACCAGACTAGTGGTGGTTGCACAAAAGCTGCCCTGATTGTTAAACACACATCCATAAGCCCCCGGCATTTATTCAGCTGTGATATTCCACTCCCCCCCTCCCAACTTCAAAACAATCCATTAAAAAAGGTGACGGAATTTCCCTCTTTCTTATTCCTGCCTGGCCAAGGCTACGGCCACTGCAAGCCTGTCACTAGCGTTACAAAGACCCCTTTGTGTCTCCGCTGGCTCCGATGGTAAGAAAGTGTAAATAATCAAGGGACATTTCAAATAAGGTTTGCGAAAATTCGAAAGAGGTAAGGTCTTAATAACAGAGCAAAAACTACACTACCCATGAACATTTAAGGTACCAATACTTGGATAGTGGATAATGGGTGAGTTTTAGCTCGAGCTGGTATGACTTGTATTCAGTCTAAAAACTGGGCTGCTTCAGACAGCGGGTATAATGTGGCTGGGCAGCAGAAAAAAAGCTGCAGTGTAGTAATTCGGCTGTTTACAGGGCCCTTATTGTACTCTAGCCAAAGCATTAAAGGCCTGTTTTGTATTTACACAGAAATGCTGATGAGGCAGTAAACTAGCCAATCAGGCACGAGAACCACACAGAAGCACGGAGAACCAGCCTATTGCGCAACAGTCGCGAAATCATAATATTATATCAGTGGGGATTCAAGGAGGTCCTGTTTCATATTCTGAAGCTTCACCGTATTGCAACTATGCATTAAGACAGTTTGTTTACACAGGGCACCCAGATAGACAGAAGCGGACACTGAAGAATCACCTCTTCGGAAAGTGGAAAGACTTCAGCGCCTTAAACCCCATCCAAGGGTGAAGATTCAAGCTCCGAATGATTTAAGCTCACAGCTCCAGAAGGATGAAATTAAGGTGATACCTACCAACGCACTGTTCCTCTTCCCATCAGAATTACAATTATGCAATAACTAACCATGCTCGACAGCAGAAGCAGCAATCAAGGTTTTTCATGTAAATCTGCAAAAATAAACACCCAGTGGCTCAGTCATGACATGGTTACAAACCATAGTGAACAATCCTTCAGAAAAACTTGATCAAATTAGTTTTTTTTCACCAGTTTAATCTCTAGACTCCACAGAATTCTGAGTGTGCATGCTCCAAATTCTAGATAAAGACTGAAGCAGTAACCCTCCACCCTTTACCATATTTTGATTAGTGATCATCCAGAGCAAAATTAAGAGATTGCTACACTGGAAAGAAGTATCGGTTCACACATACACCAATGAAGAAAATAATATGACAGGTTTACCTCTATTTTAAAACATACATTGACATTATGTTTATGAATCCTGTGCCCTAATTCTGAACGATCAGCCAATGTGACATTACAACATACAATTATACAAGGTACCCTTATCACCTTAAATGCAATCACCTCCTGCTACCATCATGTTCATTTAAATATTAATTGCATTTGAATCAGCTATGCAATGGAAATTCTGTTACAGAGGATGGATGGATGGATGGATGGATGGATGGATCGCCATGTAGTTAGATCACATAGGATAGATAACAAAAAAATAACAAGATAAAATAAACTTTATTGATTTTTGTGCATACAGCAATAGTGAGGCTAAATTATGGTACAATAAGATATCTGTTGAGAAAAGTGATCAGTAAACCCATCAGACTCTCAAAACTTGCTGGAAGGAATTTAGCAGGGTTTTAGCACTGATCCTCAGAACATGCAAAGAGGATCCCAGCCTTTATCCCTCTCAGCTGCATGTAAGTGAGAGGTCAACCACTCAACACTCAGCGCTGTGTCTCAATTAGGCGGAGCTGATGTCACTCCAGTGCCTAGCAACCGATGTCCTTCCGTCACGTCTCTTCGTAATTTAGTCTGACTGCAGCTGGCGACAGGACTTGTTTCAGCACAGGTGTGATATTAACATCTGTTGCACTATTGTTTTTGCACATTTTCAACCTAAATATTTCCAAGATGTCATGGTCTTTTTTTTTTTTATCAGCCACAAAGTAAGATCAATCACTCCTGATTTCTGAGTACCAACACTGGTGTTTAAATTTCAGCCCAGTAAGACAAACAAAATCACAGGGACGCTTCTCTTAGTAGCAATCGATGACTTGAAAAGAAAAAAAAAAAACCTTTAACTCAATTCCCCTTTCGCATGCAAAGCCGCTCTGGTGGATCTGACCTTCAGACTGGAGGGGTAATGATGAATTTTTCAAAACCTCTTAAATTATTCATGGTGTTTTAGTCCACATCATTTCCATCACTGATTCATATGTACTTGAGAGGCAGTTTATGGACTTGCTGCATTATTCATCAGGCCAAGAAGATGTCTCCATCTCTATTTTACAGGAGTCAAACACATAAAGAGGACATAATTATATTACTCAGTCTTGTAATAGGTATTTGGTAAATAAAATCTCTTGCGAGAACAGGCACGTATTGTACAATGGGGGGAGGGGTTATCCTGGGGAGGGGTAAAATCAGGTGACGCCCACTCAGTCAATTCATGTGTTTCTTGTTCCCAGTCATTATGTGACACTGAAGTGACCAAGTCCTCACCTCCATGACCTGACCCCTGCAGGGGCTTTGGTGCTTCCGACCATGTTTACGCAAAAAGCCTTTCGTCATGTCCTCCTCACCCATCCTCAAAGTCCCTGTGGCTTACTCCCATTCCTGTGTCACATGACTTCACATATGTCACACTAAAAGCAGTTGCAGCAGATCTTCTCAGTCCAGACCAAACCTTCACTGGATGGCGCAAAGAGTGATTCAGTGCCATCAGTCATGCACCTATCAACTGATGTTTGCTGGTCCACCACAAACATAATTAACTAGTTACAAAGTGCTTGCTATTTTTACTTATTGCTGCTATGTATTTATTCTTAATTATGTATTTGGAACCACATGCATGCTGGATTACCCAGTATCTTAATCCTTCATGTGCATGTTCAGCAGACTTAAATACATTTCATTGTTCTGCTACATATTGGACTACATAGTCGTGGATTGGACTTGTCGGTCCAACCCACCCAGCAGTTGCTCAACACCAGGTGACCCTCCATACCAGCAACTCTTGCTGTCACCATTACTCTAAGATCCAGTTCCGATGCCTGTTTGCTCATTTTAGGCAAATTCGTCGGGCACTCTGATTGGCCGGCTCTGATTAGCCTGCACCTATATAGCCCAATGTGCAATTGGCCTCGATGCCCTGTGTGTCATGACACACTACCGCTGTGATCGTCAAAGAAAATCATCTGGCATTTGTCCTGATGACATTTCCTGCCCGCCAAACACCCTGTCAGTGGTTCACGGTCTTTCCCTCTTTTAGCCATTTTCAGTAGGTGCTCACTACGGCTGACCGAGAGCATCCCACAAGCCTTGCCATTTCTGACACGCTCTGGCTCAGTTGTCTGGCCTTAATAATTTGTCCCTTGTCAAAGTCACTCAGATCTTTATCCCTGCTCATTTCACCTGCACTCAACATTTTTACTATGAATATTGACTGTTAGCTTACAATCTAATATACTAAACCTCAACATGCACCATTTCTACAAGACATTCAACTCTATTCATTTCACAAAGAGGCAAACATAGATTTTTCTCCAACTTTTATTTCTATTTATTCATTGTATTTGTCATACTCTTACAGCTATTTGTTATGGCTACTTCGTTGTTGCACTTCACTTTTTCTATGTCACAAACAAGTATTTAAATGCAAAAAAGTGTCATGATTATGTGTGGATGAACTGCTCTCCACCGTCAAGGTAACAGGCACTTCTGAACTCCTGTAGTGAATGAAACAGAGAATAGATGGTCATGTGAGCAGTACATGAATGTCATGTGGGGGGTAAATGAGTCTGTCATAACAGGTTATGAGGTTGTTATTAAAAGGAATCCTATGCAATGATTCAACTAAGTTTCATCACATGAGGATATACAGTATATGCCATATTGGTTGTCTTGACGATCAACATATCTAACGTTTTAAGATAACATTTGTGTATCTTGATATACAAACTCTTTGGTTTAGTGTTTCTCATCATCCATTTAGTTATGAGAAGTAAATATTAAAGACTAAACTATGTTAAGTTGCCAACGGGAAACAGTGCAAACATGCTGCCAATGACCCAAAGACCAGGAAATCAACGCATGAAAAAAACAGCTTTTGCTAGTTATTTAGTCAAGAGTCCCCCACCACAATAAACACAAAGAACAGCATGTAAAATTACCATAATTTGCTTTGTGCGAGTCCCAGATAAACGCGGTCATCTGCCATCACAGGATGCCCCCGGGATCAGCTTGGACGAGGCACCGCTTGAGCGCCGCTGACTGGATGGGACTCAGATCGGCACTCCATTGACGCCCTTCCTCACGGCACAATGCCATGCCTTAGAAGTCTTTCATTATCGTTGTCGCTACCGTTTCCAAAATTAAAACCAAAATAAAGGGGTTTTAGGGGTGCAGGCCTTCATCTTCCCATCTGCTCGGCCCTCCTCAGGTCATGTGACGCTGGCTGACGGTGACGGTGGCGTTGGGCTTCCTCTCCCTGCCATCTGGCCTGTCCCATTAATCCAGCTCTCTTGCTACAGCCGCGTCTCGCCCATAATGCCATACTTATTCTCTTCCCCTTGCCTTGCCAGTTGTCAGCTCAGTTTATAACCGCCTGCTCTCATCGCGTCCACATTCCACCTGCATGGATCAAGATGGCCAGCCCCTGCCTTAGCAGAAACAGACAGGCAGTGGCCCCCACAAGGCACGGCCGATGAATCTGGTTCATTCCTAAACCTGATAAGGCCTTCGGCATGACAGGCACGTGCCGTACATATTCAGGGAGAAAATAATACCCAGAGATGGTTGTGTTTGCTTGGTTCATGACAGATGATGTGAAAACTGGCATTTGAAACAGGCTAATTGATAAATCCATGGTATATTCACAGTGCCTGACGCAGGGTCAGCCTGAAGCTGCTGTCTTTCCCGCTGATAGCTCTGAAAATGCAAATTCTGACACCTGACGTCAGTGTTAGATTCATTCTCGTGTCACTGACGAGCCACCAACTCGTGCTTTCTAAAAATCATGTCCCTTCTCACCCCCAGGCAGAATAAATAAATAAGTAAATTAATGAATAATGGAAATTCGCAAGAGCCAGCAGCTCCGTCCGAGTGACTATCTGTGGGACGTGCCATGAGACAAACTCCCTTCGTTTCTCTACCCACAATGCACTGGGCAGCACCTGGGGAGCCTGAGGTACTGTTAGAGGCAAAAAGGCTGAAGAAAGCAAGCAACATCACAGACAAGAGGTAACCAAAGCGCTTTGTATATTCCAGCAAGAGCGACATAGAGCATTTAAATATTCACACACAGGGTTACAAGTCTGTACATCAGTGAAGGGCAGTCATTTTCAGAGTAAGCAGAACTAATGTTTGATATATACTGGCAGTTGAGCCTGGCGCCCAAAAAGGAGAAATAACAACAGTATGTGTCTAATGTACAGCATGAGTCCATGTCTGTGTCTGTTTGGTGTTTACAGAGAAATAAATTCTGCATCACTAATGGGTGAGATCATTTCTCCATAAACCTTATGGCCTCATAAATTAAAAACAGTAACAATATTTTAAACCACAATCTTTATTTGTGGCATTTTTAAAAATAATGCACATTTATCGTTGCCCCTGACTCTGTACTGGATAAGTGGAGATCAGAGGATGCATAACAAAACTCAAGGGACCACAAAATTCAAGTTATATTGGTCATGTGCAGCTTGTCTCGCTGCGGTCATGAAAGGCTGAAGACAGTGCAAAACTGGACAATATGTAATGCAGTAAGTGACCTATGAAGTGAGTGCCCATGGTTTTGGGTAATGCCCATGTTGCATCATCCTGAATGGTAATAAACATTTGACATATGACTCATAGCTAAACAGGAACCTGTCTGCCTGTTCTTTCCCGCCATCCTACTCCAATGTACTGTAGCCCTCCTTCAGTACTCCTCCTTTGCTCCACTTATTCTCATTAGTGATGTCAAGTTCAGTGCCAAATGCTGGGACCTGGGCAACTCTGCCAACCTCGCACCCGCCATACCCCTCTCTGTGCCCCGTTTTCACGTGCCCTCCATTCCTTCTACTCCGTTGTCTGTCAGTGCTGTAAGGAGCCCAAAAATCAGACCCCCCCCCCGCTGATCTTTCTTTCAGGCTCGAGGCTGGAGGGGGGTCTCACTTTTGTTAGATTCTGATGAGCATAACAGGGTCTTTAAGACTGCAAAAGTGGCTTCCTGTTCAGCTCTCCCGACCATCCAGCTCGTCTTTGCACTTGAATAGTCAGAACCTGCAGTCCGTCCACCAGGCATCACTTTGGGAATTCAAAGCCCAGACCTTCCTGTCCGACCGAATGGGTTCTTACCCCGCACCACTCGCCATTCTCCGCACGCACAGCCCTAGCACTAGTAATCTATAGTATCTTCTTGGCAATCACCCAGTGATGAACAGTACAATCCCGCAAAGACCTCCGAGTCCAAGAATGCATCAGCTCCTAACTATTGAAATGATGTTAGCAGCAGAAGTCTGACAAATGCCCACCTGAAACTCCATGTACATCTCAAAGCCCATGTCAGCTGTATCCATTTCTGCATCCCTCCAGCATTGTCATCCACAGGGAACTGCAAACCCGAAGACAGTTCACCAAACCAAAGTACCACCATAAGCATTCATGCAAAAGCTTTCAGTTTCTACCTACTGAATCGTCACATTGTCAGCATACAATTCCATTTCATTTTAAGTCTAGCATTGCTCCCTGCAAACAATAACACATTAAACCAAAACAAACAAAAAAATTACTGTCATAAGCCAGTGTAAAGGTAAATCATAGTAGGTGTGTGTCTTTACTGATCTCTTCGTTGCAAGCAGCCAACTGAGCTGCTGGGCGCTTCCTCTAATGAGAGGGAGATGAAATTCGTTTGAAATGCCAAAGGAATAATGCCACGGGTGTCTGCACTCCCAGTCGTGCCGCAACACTCCAGCAAGCCATGCAGCCATGTTCCGGATGGATGTACAACACGCCAGGAACGTCCTGTCAAAACAGATGCCTCATCAAGCCGACAAAACGGGACACTTCCAAGCTAGCTAGCAAATTGTTGTAATCGCGCTACAATTTCTCTTGTGCCGGCGGCTGTATGACAAGTCGCGAGGCCGGGCTAGTAATGTAGGGTGCTGTGCATCGTCTTCTCAAAGCAAACTCACAGAACTCACAGAACTACAAAGCTCAATATCAGGCCTCCATCGAGGTGTCGTGAGCACGTCCCGGCTACATAGCTAAACCTTCCACGGCGAGGAAATGCAGCAACGCAAAAGTATGCGATTCAGGCCTCCTCTGAAAGTAGACTTTTCTTTTTCAAATGAATGTTCTTTCGCTCAAATCACAGGAAAATGGGGGTTTGCTCGGTGGATGCCATCTGGGCCTTTTAACGGAAGTAGCTAAAGTTCAAATAGCCGGCTTCTTTGTTCCGCCGGCAGCCGTGAAATGCGGCGAGTTCACGAAGCTGAGAGCGGGACCTCTCACCATCAACATTTAATGAGAAAACACTAAGCGCCTCAGGCTTGACTCATTCCGTTTTCATTTGTTCCTGGGATGCAAAATTGCATTTATCTATTTTACCTTGCTGCCATTTGCCCAGATATTCTTCTCTATTCCATTGGATATGCACGGATGCTTCCCCCCATCTGCCTCCTGGGACTCAGGTCCAGAGATGACAGTAAATAAGGAGATACAAGGACCCGTGCTTGATGCGATCGCACCCTAATGGTGTTTGTGCTTCCAGCACACATTTACCCAGCAGCGCCCGTGGTCATCCGAGCGGGACGCCTTCGGACAGCATTAGTTTTACTACGGGGAAACAAAAAAAGCTGTTCCTCTTGAACTTATAACAAATGCATCATACCCGTTTACCTATAGCTATAATCATATACACCCAAATACCCATCAACCTTGCATAAGGACTTTTCCAGTGCAGCGTTGCAGAGAGTCTGGTGCCTCGGCAGAGAGGTGGACATTACAGGTCAGGAACGTGAAAATCCAATCCAGGATTTTGTTTCAACCAGCCAGTTGAGTACTCTGTGACTGTGACCCTTTATGCTCAACTGGTTGGTTGAAACAAAATCCTGGTTTGGATTTTTACTTTCTGAACCTGAAATATCCACCTCTGCCTATGCTAGGATGTACTGATCCATCCAACCCACGTCTTTACCCCGTCGAAGGAAAGTTATGCTGTATGTTGGTGTAATACTATTATTGTAGCATATTATGTGTCCAACTCCGCTGTTCATGTCCAGCCTGTGCTGTGTTTTGCATTTTAAGCAAAAAAACTCCGCTTGATTGTCCGGCAGGAACACTATTTTGTGTTACTGTACACCTATATATGGATGGCGTGACAATAAAACCCATTTGACTTGACTTGATAGTTGATTCTGCAGAAGCTGGTCTTTATAATTACCTTTATTTCAGGTTAATGTCAGTGTGACATCCATTAAATGGTTTAATACCATCTGCTACAGGTTAGTATTTATGTACCCTCATAAATATCACTTTGCTTCATCTTATATCAAAGCAGAATAACTACCTTATGTGCCACTACAGTCCCCTAACCCTCCCAAATCCAGGACTGCAAAAACAAATCATTAAAAGGAAACAGATATACAGACAAAATTCTAAGGACATATTGATCAGTTTTCAAATTTTTTTTAGAAGTTACAGGGTGCTCAAAGGAATTCAAATGAAGTTGCGCAGGTTACATACAATACGCGGTAAATAAAACAGGGCCATTGATATTCAAATTCTATGGGTGTGATCAAACTGCTTCCAGTCTTTATGTGTGGAGAAAGAAGAAAACATTGGGACGAGTCTGAAGAATCTTCATTCACTTCAGGAGGATGACACCATCACTGCTTACAGAGAATGTATTTGGCTACATTTCAAGGGAGACGGCAAGTGATTTACTGTCGAGTCCATTCAGACTGATGCTAAAATGCTGTCACACGGCACGTTAACCAGCTAAGGACTAAACCATGACAGCTTTGAAGGGCAGTACCGAGTGGTGGTGTACATGCATACATAAATACAGTGTGTATATATACTGTGTGTGTATATGAATGTATGTATGTGTACAAATATACACACACACACACACACACATATATATATATATATATATATATATATATATATATATACACATTGTCATATACACACACAGAAATATATATTAATACATTTAATATATATATATATATAAAATAAAAAAATATATATTTTTAAAAATATATTTTTAAAAAATAGGTTCTAATATAGGTCAGAATGATTTATAGTGAATATGGGTTTTTGCTGACGTTTTCTCAGAATGTTAGACTGGTTGAAATGGGATAAAGGCACAGCCAGACTGCTCTCGTACAAGAGCACTTTGGGTTCAGTGCCTCACTCAGGCCTTCACCCAGGGATCTGTAGAGCACTTTGGGTTCAGTGCCTCACTCA
>JABFEB020000104.1:17692997-17708597 GCA_019775895.2 Stomatorhinus ivindoensis | reverse complement strand
CATCCCTCCTGCCCGCCCTGTTGCCTGTGATGTCCTCTTCGGGACTGCCCTGTATGAATAAGTGGCTGCAAGGCAGATGGATGTCATTTTCTTCATATTTACACAGCAATTACATAAGCAGACAATAAGCATATAGCGATTAAGAATTCAAACCAATCAGGAACACTTGAAGCTGACTGGCTTTATTTTGAAGCTGTATACTGAAGCACTTCTAAATATTTAAACTAAAAGAACAAAGAGAGATCTTTCGGGTAAACGGAGGGGATCCGCCATTGCCATTACCTATAAGGAAACTGCAACAGAATCCATCTCACAATAGAGATCCCAAAGAAGGAGAGGGGTACAGGATGAGTCAAGCCTTCAGAGTCCTCCACGGAAGCCGTAGCAGCATAACAATGAAATGAAACATTGCAATTCGCAGTGTTTAGCAATCCTCTGGTAAGGGGGAACAATTCAGCAGCGGTTTCTTTTGTGGGTTCACAAAACTATCTGGAATTACACGTGGAGTAGTGCTGAGTACGGAAATCATCAACAGTGTACGTTGAAGCTTAGAAAGCACAGCGTGACTCATTTTCAGGAGTCTGGCTTGACTCATCGTTCCCAGACACTGGCCACGTCGTCATTTTCCTTGTTTTCTGCTGCTTCATATGAAACCATCTATGTAATTTGCATTTTATTTAATATCAACTTTTATCCAAAGAGATGCAGATTTTTTTTTTTGGAGGGGGGGGGGGAGCAGGGTCAGCCAGTCCCTGGACCAAATGGGGATTAAGGTTCTTGCTCCGCATCACAGTAGTAGAAATCACTCTGATAACCCTGGGACTGGAACTGGCAACCTTCTGAGCATAGGAAGAGTGCTCTAACCCATAGAGCCTCACCGCACCCTCTAGAGTGATACATCTGCCGGGATCTAATGTAAAAGACAGAAGTGTGAAAATTCATTATGGACATGAGCCTAGTCATTCTTGCCATACATCATTAAGCACATTAAAATTCACGCTGTGAAAAGCAATCGGAGATCTGCCTTCTCTGGCGAGGTCCCGGTGTGCCCACAGAAACAACCCGGCTGCCCCTCTGTGGGGCTGATTTTTTATGACCGTCGCATGGGGAACTAATGGCAGGTATGGATTTGCCATGACAGGCACCAATGGGACGTTTCGACCAAACATGAGAAATTTTTGTCAAATTTACCACAAGCATGCTTGGAGTGCCAGAGGCAGGCTGGATATCGCTTCGGTGGAATGGTCAGGTCTAAAGATAGAGAAAACTGTGACAGCAAAACGAAACGGAAGCCGTTGAAAAAGTGGACCTGTTACACAAGGAAAAATGAAACACAGAGGATGAAAACAAAGGATTATCACAGCTTTCCGGACCACAGAGTGAACTTCAGTCTATTAAAACATTTAATCGACATATGGTGACATTATTGAACGCATATTCTTTTCACCGGAAGCCTGACATCTGGCTGCATATCGTGAGTACAAGAAGACTGTTTAAGTTTTCCGGAAAAGTCTTGGCATGGGATATCGAGTTACTGACTTAGTCATTCCAAGCCCAGTTGCGATGACAGTAATTTTTCTTAACATTTTGAGTGCTCAGCAATGCACTCTGTCAACCAGTATCATGATTGAGAATTGATGCTTTTTACATTTTTTTAGGTATCTAGGCTTGTCTGGAGAGTAACGTCATGAGAATGAAATGTAAATGTAACCTGCTGAAATGTTCTGAATATAAATATTGTACAATCCTGGGTAAATGACACCTTTGTCAGGTGACAGCCTGTCTGTGTCATTCACAGCATTTGCTCTCAGCATTTATTGTATTGTCAGTCAAACTCATCTGGCTCTCCATCACGTTGACGTCACCATCGCAAGAGACCTTGCCACAAGGCACGCGTGACTGTTCCCGACTGACACAATGCCAGGTCCCCGACGAACCTGACCATCCCCACCCATGCCAGCTGATTGAAGAGATGACTTCAGAGCCTGCTATTAGCAGCACCCACCTCCATCCGTTTAACCGAAGGACCTTGGGGCTGTCCGTGACGCCCGTCAGAAAAGCCACCCATATGCGCTGCTTGTTTTTATTAACAACAAAATAAAACTTTATGCAAATGGCCCAGAAGGTCAGTGGAGCTTAATGTCCAAACGTCAAACTATATTCTAAAAAAAAAAAAAAAAAACACAACAACACAATAATCTGGGCAGCAGTGACAGCCTTCCAGGAGAAAATGTACATGCTGCTCAGGTAACTATAGCAACTGCACAACTTACCGTTTAACAAGTAAACGCTTCTTCCTACTCATAATAGGCTGCAGTCACCAGATGCCAAAATGGTCAATTCACAAACATATTGTACACGCCTCTCCACCCTGACCTTGCAGTTAGAAGATGAACAGGTGCATATATTATGTACTATATAAGTAAAGGGTTTTTCTTAAGTAAATATGTCTAACAGAGAACTGACAAATAGTTACAGAACCAAAGCTTTAGAGCATCTGAGGTTTGCAAAATGACAAACCATTTCTAACTTACAAATATGAACGGAATCCACCATTGCAGATGTGAGCCTTCTTTTGAAATTTAAAAAAGCCTGATGTCATTTCAACTCATCGTTAAACCGGCCTAAAGTAAACCTCCTGTACTCATATATCTGCAGGCCTGCATGGGATCAAAATAAAATCAAGGGGAAATTTCTCGCCTGGAACACAGTGTAACATTCCCCATGCTTTCTATTCAGTCAATAATCCACTGTTTAAAAACTTTATCATACACCCTTTTTCATGTTTAACAAATACACATCTGTTGCTAACTGAACATCTGTGCTCATTTGCATATTAATGAATAATTATGCTAATTTCACAAAAAACAGGTTAAAGCTGTTTTTTTTTTTAAATAAATTACACTTTTATAATTATATGTACATTTTATATAGTACTTGAATAAACCCCACAAAACTGATGGATGCATAGTGGAACATTTCAATACGTGCAAGGAGTGAATTTGTTATTGTCGCATAGACAATAATGAACACATGCAAAAAAAAGTGTAAAAATTTCCCAAAAAGTTAATGATTCTAAATTTCATAAATGCCCAGGTTCCACTGTTTGCATTTTGACAAAGGTTTAAGATTGGATTTAGCATGGACCTTATAAAGAACTTAAAAGCCTTACTTTGCATTCGAGGTGTATACCTACAGTATCACTGCTTACCAACAAAATCCAATGTCTGACGGAAACAGTTCCAAACATTGGTGAAAGTTTCTTGTGAAACTCTTGACCAAATACGGTGGTACATCTGTGACAGCTTAGCACAAAATCAGTCCTCCAATTTTTTATTTCCTGATATAACTTTCTGTCTTTGCAGTTACATATTTGATTTGACATATTTAAGAGTACAAAACAGCCTGATTGAAAATCGTATTTCTCACTCCTAAATCAGTCCTCCACAATTTTATTCTGTGACTAACTAGCTGCCACATTTGCTCATGCCATGTGTATCTGATACCATTATTCACAGAGAATGTGTCATCCACCCAGGACCTGTCACCTAATAGATACCCAACAGCTCCAGAGAAGGTGGTTAGGGGGGACCGCTGGCCAGAGTCGGGCACGTGACGAGTAAATCTCTGGGGCACCTTCGCCGGCGGAGCCAAGGAGGCTGTCTGCCAAGCACAGGTGGCAAGAAGGAGCAGAGGGAGGCTTTGAAACGCAGGAACAAAGAGGAGAAACAGTGCAGTTAGCGGGATTATCGTACCGTACAACGAGCGTCTGGTCAATACTGACAGGAACATCAGAACCAGACAGAGCTACCTGCCGAACTTCAAAGGTGAAATACTGAAGAATCCATTAATCGCAAGGTCTGCCTTAAATTTCTGAAGAACAAGAAAAACATTCTTCAATCTATAAATATTGTATAAATTGGGACAATTACCAAAAAACCATCAGAAGACAAACAACTGGGGGCTTGTATTTACCAGGTAAACAGTCAGTTCACATTTTCCCTCCCAAAGGTTCAGTTGTTGTTTAAGCTGTCATCCCTTGACAGAGACACTCAGCATGATCCCCTTCATAACATTCCATTGTATTAAGACGTTTCTCCTTAAACCCAGACATCTATATCAACACAGACAGCAGATGAACCCCCCCAACCTGTGAGACACCCCCAGACTGCCCTGCTCATCTATCAGAATCACACGGAGAACGCAACAAGGACAAGGTGTCCGATCCATTAACGGAGATACAGGGAGATACTTCTTGGGAAAATGCATAAGGCCCGGATGGGGGGCAGGCCGGCCATCCCAGGGGTCTGTGTGCCAGAGATAGGTGCACATGCCAGGTAGGCTGAAGGATTTTCCGCCACTGGGGAGATGGATACCGTAATAGGCAGGCCGAATGTCAGCGTGACAGAGACATGTGGCCCTTGAGTCGAAGCCATCCCTAGCTACTCCCTGAAGAAAAGTATTAACATAAGGAGGACAGGCAACCAAGACCGAGTCTCAGTTGAGCCGGTGACAGATCTAGTCCACTAGATGCGCACCGTGGAGCGGCAGCCCACGGACATTTCTCAGCTGCACCCGGCGAACAAAACCAGCCCCCTCATGCCGACCCCAAAGCAGCTGCTGCTGCCCGCTCTCGCTCCATCTACAGGAGAAGGGGATCAGCTTTCATCAGGCATCAAACCCAAAGATCAGTGGTCGCGAGGGGCTCCATCAGTAATGTGGTGACATTGCAGGTCCTCTCTGGACTGAGACACCCCGCATTTCCTCTTCAAAAGAACCCAAGTCCGGCTTTCAGCTGCATCACCCTTCCTGCCTTAACTCCAGGTCTCAGTGCCGGATTCAGTTTCGCACCCAGTCATTTCTTGTAAATAGATCCGTTGAAAATTTGGCAAAGATGACTTTCACTGTAACTCTTTAGAGAGTAATGGTTTCAAATTCAAGCCAATGGGGTAAGTTTATGGACTTTGTACATTTAATCGCAAAGGCCTTCCTCTTCTCTTGACAGTTAAATTGAATGTCACTACATCTGGGAGTGATTCTTAGTAATGCTATTGACTCACATAGATTGCAACCAGACTCATGGTTCAGAGTATGGATACCAAACAGCTTTGTTTTATTTAGGTCTTATTTTATGTATGTCTTCACATGAGTAAATAGTTCATTAATGGCACGTTGCAACCTTTTTTCTGTTCCTTATACGGTTTTTTAATGATTAATAATGATGATAAATGTATAAATTAAACATTCAAATTGCAATGACAAACAAACCCATAATAGATCTCTATCTATGAAAAAACAATAATAATGAAATGCTGCATTATTAATATGTATATTCATTCTAATCTCTGGCAAAACAAACATATTGTCTGTGTTTTTATGCATTTCTCCTTTCAATAAAGAGTTTCAGTTGTGGCAGGAAATCATGCTGGGAGGATTCTGCATTAGAACATAGAATCATGTGGGTATTATGTGAAAAGTCCTACCCATGCTGTGTAAAATCATTTGTAAGCTGTGGCTATGAAATTTTTCTTAAAATATCTTTCCTGTAACTCCTATAATGGATGGCAAATAGTTTCCTTACATAAACAAGTCTTAGCTGAAATTGTAAATGGAGTGCATTTGATTTTATGGACAGCTAAAATGCCTGAAATCACTTTCAGCAAAAATCATGCGAAATATGAAATTTATATGTTATATGCTATAAATTAAAGTCATCAAATGTTTAAGCATGCATATTTGAAATGTTTATTCAGTGCAGGGATGGGATTCGAAGCCCCAACTTGTGAGGTAAAAGAGCTACACACTGGTCCACCCAGCGAGATGGGGACACCTGCTTTAAGCATTTAAAGATTTAGCTACATGCTACAGTAAATGACAGAGGAAGGTCTTGATTTGGTTACCAATTGGGCGACATATAAGAAAAATAACCCTCAGAAATGTTGTTGGGGGGCTGCAGGGGGACAGAATTTCCTGTGGACCAAATGCAATATCAACAAAGGGTCAGACTCAGTTTTAATAAAAGCTGGGTGTCAGGCTCAGTGCTTTGGCTGAATTTCAGTTCCATTCAGAAAGCCACAGTCGTCATTCAGCATCAGTAACTGAATAAACTCCTCATGTCATCCCTAGGAAAGGCAGCCATCGTTGTGCTGCAAAATGGGCACCTTGCAGCGTGCACTCTGGAGCCTAAACATTGGCAATAAATAAAATCAGTGCCCCGACTGTGAACTTCACCGTTTCTCACCCTCTTCTGTTCTGCAACTGTTTTTCATAACAATTCCCTACAAAGAAAACCTGTGTGTTGCACGTTAGCCATGAACATACCTCAAGTGGATCCTATGTTACAGAATCAACAATGGGGGCAAGTAATTAAGATGTTATGGTGCAGACAGACTCAATCTTCATACCCTGAATTTTGCGGACATACCACAAAGTCTATTGATACATTTAATGTCCATTGTTAGGTCAATAGAACAGCTTCACAAAATATCCTCACACCCAGACTGTATAGTTTCTAGAAGTACAGAACACATTGCTGGGAATTTTTAGGATGGTTAGTTGGAGAAACTGGGGTCGTTTCCAGGGGTGACAAGGACATGGGGAAAGATGTGACTGACAGCACATGAAAAGACAACTGGCATTTCTGGGTGAGAGTGAAAAACAGCCATTCATGACGGGGACAGGAGAGGGTCGACAGGCAGTGTGATAAGGGTCACTATGGTGAAACCTTATCCCAGGTTACTAAGAGCCAAACGGAACATCCATCCGTCCATCCATCAATCCATCCATCCATCCATCCATCCATCAATCCATCCATCCATCTAGCCATCCTCTAATTCTTATTGTGATCAAAATTTCAGAGCCCAGACAAAAGAAGCACACAGAATTCTCAGTGTATACATAAAGAATTAATCAACACGTCAAACCCCAGACACCAGAGACCGCTTCAGGCTACATTCCCTTCCGGCAAGTTCCAACCTTGGTACTCATGAGACGGAAAAACAGACATTACCATAATCATAAAGCCTTGCTGGCTCACCAAAAAATAATAATAATAATAAAAATTGAGAAGAGCTCCCAGAGGGAGGGGAAAAAAAATCAAAGCATTTGACAAAATTAATATATGGCAGAAATCTGTAACTTCCAGTCTGGGGGTTCGGCTGGAACACTGCTCAGTGTATTAAATACGCACTTTAGCACAGGCATTCCCAGGTGCATCAGCCAGAATTGATTTGGCAGCAACACTTTGGGAATGCCCCGGGTGCAATTTCTGTCATTATTCAGCAGGCAATGCTGCAACAGAGAACACTATGAGCCCTCACATGGGCATTGGCACATCTCTCCAGTCTCCCCCTCCCTCCCTAATCTCCTGCTTCAACTCCGCCCCCACCCCCCGCCGAACTCACAGATCCAGAGAAGCTCAATAAGATGAGTCACTGTCCTTGTCATCGAAGAGCGAAAGCATAATTCATTAAATTGTCTTTAGGGTCGTGCAGGTGCGTTCACCTCTTCACGGGATCCTAAGCGCCGCCATGAAATATCGAAATTGTCATTTTGAGGAACACACATCTTCTCTTGACCTTGTAGGGCAAAGACATCAGGGTAGCTGCGCGAGACACAAAGATGTGGCTAATTTTCAGAGGAGTGAAGGCTAATATTAACAGAAATTCTTCTGCTTTACAAATCGCAAGTGCTTTGCCAGCTGAGAACGAATACTGCGCTCCGGAAAGAGTGACCATATAATAATGTCAGTGTAAGCGTGTCAAGAAATCTCAAAAGTGCATATTGACTTCGTACAACTTATTACAGTTCAGTGGGGGGCGGGGGGTGGGGGGGGGGAATAAACAAATCTCGAGGCATTTCTTAAACGTTTTGATCTTGTGGATTTGATCCCGATCAGATTAAGAGTGGCAGCGCGATTACAGTCTCACTGTGAGCAACTGCAACTGCCTGTCCTTGAGAGTCTGAACACGTCACAGGTATTTCGAAATGCCAAGTGATTTAGCCGCATGACAGGTTAAGGATGTAATAAAAGAGCCAGAACAAAAAAAATAAATAAACAAAGAGTGTTCCCCCATATGGAGTGCTATCCAGAAATGCTGTAAAGATTTTTATTATGGAGTTAAGATTTAGAGAGTGTCTACTGCATGATAAATGAATATGCCACTGAATTGATACCTCTAGCAGTTTTCTTTGTTAGTTTTTAACTTATGGACAATGAATATGAATCTCTAAAAATATACCCAATATGCCCATATTCAGGTTAAAAAGAACGGTTTATTTCATCGTAACCAAATCTGCACGTACATATAAACAGGAACAGAGGAGATCACTGTCGCTAACAACTGAGGGCCTAATAAACTAATTTGTCATGCAGCTTCTCATTAGATGCGATTAAAGAAAAAGAGCTCTGTGCAACGTACAGTAATCAGTGATCTAGCCCTCAGCCTCAAAAGTGGAGAAGCAGCTGAACTTTGAAAAGGGAGCAGGGGGTTGTGGGATTTCTTGAGGGCAGAGAGGCATGGCTCTGGTGAGTCAGCGGGGAGAGGACTCGCAGGAGAGCCGACCTTAAAGCTGCGGTACAAGGGGGAGGGTGTGCAGTAGATACGCATCAGGCTGGGCAGAGGCTGCGTGGGATCAGGGAGAGGGGAAAGCAGATATCTCCTGCCAGGCACCTGCCCTCCTCTTACTGACCAGCCTGTTTGCCGGCTACATGATGTGGAAGACGGGTCCCCGGAGACTGACCTCAGGAGCAGACCGACCAGGGGAAGAAGTTCAAATAAAGACAGAGAGAAGGCTCACCTGCTCAGTCTAGGAGGCCAAACTCACCTGTCAGCCTCTGGCCAGGGTCTTCACCATGGAATAAGTCAGTTCTGACACAATAGATCTTCACAAAAATCCCAAGTAAAAACATTTTATTTATCTAGCTGATGCTTTCGTCCAATGTGCCGTACATTTGAGAAAGTGAGTTCAGCCAGTCGATGAAGCCAATGGGGGTTAAGGGCCTTGCTCAAGGGACCAATAGCAAAACCGCTCTTCAAACCCCAAGATTTAAAGAGACAACCTTCCAATTGCAGGCGCATAATCCCAAGCTGCTGAGCCGTACACTACCCCCACAGCATCTCACCCTTTGTTTCATGCCGCTACCTGTCGTTTATTTAAGCGTTTTCTGTAAACTATTTGTTAATCACGTTTTCAGTGAGAATAGCGTAGACATCTGGCTATATCAGCGATGTTCATGTTGGATCTTGGAAGCTTGCAATGACTGCAATCTTATAAAATGTCCTAAAACAGACAAGAATGACTGCACAAAGGTTTCAATTAGGATAAATAATTAGTTCAATCAAG
The DNA here is from genome assembly GCA_019775895.2 of Stomatorhinus ivindoensis. Lineage (NCBI taxonomy): Eukaryota > Metazoa > Chordata > Actinopteri > Osteoglossiformes > Mormyridae > Stomatorhinus > Stomatorhinus ivindoensis. The sequence goes on along the minus strand of JABFEB020000104.1, from coordinate 17,699,252 downwards.
TTCTTAAGGACTCCAAGGGGAATAAATGCACAAACGAAAGATAATTACTGGATTTGCCTTTTAAAGTAAACATAAACATACCATTAATCAGTGATTATTTGTGGAGGGGGGGTGAAGAGTTGTTTGGGAGAAGCTCAGTCCACAGGGATTCCCCTAGAAAGATGTCAGTTGGCCAGATAAAGTGCAAGCCCAGCTTGAGTCTTGTTTCAGGTCCCCAAACCGAACCGTAATGTTCCATGCAGACACCCCACCTCCACCCACCGACACCAGGAGGGGCCTCAGGAGCCCAGCTAATCCCAGAAAAGCGTCGTGGTGAGAAAGAAAACACCACAAGCTGTGCAACAGAGCTGACCAGGATGCACAGTGTGTGGAAATGTGTTCATGTTTGCATTACATCATTATGCAAACACTCAAATGTCACATGCTGCCAAACGCAGAGTAAACCAACGCTACGCGAGTGCATCTCCACTCAGTTATTCCTAGAAAATGATGGTGTTTATGCAGCACCAGGTTGCCACATAATATTAGTTTGGAGAAGTACACAGTACATATTACTAACTATTGATGCAAACTATTGATGCAAATTGATGTACAGTGATGCAGTACATAAGTTTATTATAGGAAATACTGGATTAGCCTGGCCTCTTTATCTTTAGCCAGAGCCATTAAATTTATAAAATCATCCCATCCATCCATCCATCCATCCATCCATCCATCAATCCATCCATCCATCTGCCCTCTAACCGATGTGGGCACATATATACCCTGCTATGGACTCACATCCCATTCAGGGAGTTCCCCAGCCATGTACCCTTCAAAATGAAAACATACAAAACGGAAATGTATGCAGAATTAATCGCTATTTTGATTCACATGCACTTCTGCACCCTCTTGGCACTGATCCGCACAGATCCGGACACCGAACACTGACAATCCCATGGGTGTGCTCCCATGAGGGGGTAGCGTTTCACATGTACCTGAGAGAATTATGAATGAATTATCCCGGCCGCTTGCCACCACTGCCCTGGAGGAGGAAAAAGAATTATAAGAAAGCCAGAGCAGTGTTGGGTTCCTTCATGAGGGCAAACAAGAAGCCATTGCTGATTACTGATTAGTGTGGTTATGAAAGTCGGCGCGTGCTGATGGATTGCTCAATCGATGTAACATAACTCCGGGGAAAAAATTATGGTGGGTGGTGGGAATATTATATTTTCATTCAGACTCTGACTCAGGGTGAACCTTAGGGGTGATTTCTGTGAACAGGAAAGTCATATTATCACCATATTAGAACAAACATCGAGGCTTGTATGTGAGCATTATAACAAAGATTGTATCAGAAATCAAAAAGGGACGTCTTGAGATATAGGATGTGATGGGAAATATCTTAAAACTACTTGCTTACTTAAAAGTATTAAGTCATCAATAGACACAGGCGGACAAATGCATTAAAAGCAGCATTTAAAATTTTTTTTTTTTGCTCTCATTGTCATGGATGAAGATTCCCAAAAACTGACTATATCGTGATACATATGTACATGATACTGCCAGAATAAGATGGACCCAGACTTAGCAAAGGCAGGATGGAACAATGGATAAGGGGTATGGTTCTTTAATTACGAGGTCTGGAACCAATCCACTCATGGCCAGTGCGCAGCTCAGTAGGTTAGGCTGCTATGTCTGTAATCATAAGGTTGCTGGTTCAAACTCTATAATCAACTGAGCAACAACATTGTTGGGTCAATGAGCAAAGTCCTTACCCTTAACCATCAGTTGGGACCAAATAACCCTGCGTTCACAAAGATCTATGTCACTTTAGATAAAAGATTCTGTTAAACCAGGGGGGAGCAATCTTATCCAGAAAGGCCCACAACTACCTTATTAGACTACTAATCAGAGGACTGAATGACCGAAGAGTCTGCACCTGGGTTTCATCAGCTGACCTAAAGGTTATCCCAAAAACCTTCAAAGACACCGGCCCTTTGCAGGTAAGACTACCCACCCCTGTGTTAAACAAATAAAATGTAAACATGCTGCATCGTTTCACCGTGATGGGGAAATGCATCAAACTCATACGAGGAGGGCTTTCCGCAAACACAACCTGCATTTTAAGTGAGTAATGTGACAAAGACTGATCCCTTTGTTTGTCATGCTCTATGTTTTCGCAATGCCATCTGAGGGAGAGAGTAGATGCATGAGAACTAAAGTGGCTGTTCTTCCTTTGGGAATAACAGAAAGCGTAATGGTATCAACACACTCAATTTAAGAGTGCCTTTGAACTCTGTGGATGGAAGACGGGCTTTTTGCTTGGCAAAATGCTACCAACACACTCCTTGAGGTTCAAGAAACGGTTCTGCTTTGACGTAAGAATCTAATTTACCATGCGGACAACACCGAATGACTGTGAGAGCTTGAGGCCAGCCACAGTCAAAACACATCCGGAATTAATACCCCGCGAGTGAAATAAATGGGACAATTCTGTAGCAGGCAAATCAGAAGTGGCTTTCTAAAGAAATGCTAGGTGTAAACACTTCTGCGCCAGTGATAATGAACTCTGCCCAAATCAAGTAAAACAATGGATCTCGAGGTGTTCGCTTTTGCAAATCAGCTATAGTCCTGAATGGACACCACTCATTAAGGGCTCAATTAGCAATAAAAACATTAACGAAAGGGTTACAGATTAACTGCAATGCTTTCGTATGTAATTAATCTACTAACCCTTGAAGGAGGGATAATTTTCAAATTACACTACAGTGAGTACCAGCACCTGTCTCTCAGCATCCGGAGAAGGGAGAGCGTAAAAAAAACTGTCGGTGGAATAAAATGGGCCTCTGAGCAATTAAGCAGGGGCGGGCAGACTCGGACCGCGGCATCCGAACTGGGGGTAGGGCTTGTCTTCTGGCTTCTCGTCAGACATCAAATGTGATGTCAATATTACACTTCAAATGGGGCGGGAAACGTGCAGGACAGGTTGATGAACATAAATTGATGCAAAGACGTGCAGCTAGCTCTCAAGAAAGAAGCTGATGGTTTGAAGAGAGAAGTCCAGGATGGGCAGCTTGCCAAAAGGGTGCCGTTAAAACATAGCTCCCAAACACGTTGACGTCTAATGCCTTCAACCATTAGTTTTCTAAATATATCAAACAGAAAAGCCACACTGGCTTCCTCATTAGAAACCAGCAAATATCACCCCAGAAAATATCCCTCTGTTTGTTTATGTCTGTTACCTTCTACGTGCTGCTATTTATAAATACAGGAATTATAGGGTAGCTGGAATCTATCAGCTTTCAATTGTATCTTCAAAAGGGCGAAACCTCAGGATAATCTGACATCATTAACACCCCATAGTCACTGCAGAACGCAGTGCACAACTTCATGCGTTTTTCTGTCTCCATTTCCATTTACTAGCTGGGGGGGGGGGCTGTGTGGCTCAGTAAATCACCAGTTCAGATCCCAGGGTCGAAAGAGTGAATTCACCATTGCCCCCCTTAACGAGACCCCTAACCCCCCAATTGTCCCAGGTACCGTCTGACTCGGCTTCCTCTCAAAAATGTACATCACTTTGGATAATAGATAAAAGTATTTCAGCTAACAGATCTAGTGATCCATCCTTCTTCCATCACTCCATGCATCTTCCATCCTCTTATCCTGGTCAGGTTCTAATAGCCCGGTGACCCTGAATGTGGATGCGATGTAAATATTCCACTGGCGCTAGCCCATGCTAAAGTACTTTAATACGCCGCTTTAAAGCGCTACGTCTACGGGCTCGACAGCCTTTTTCCAATGATCATCTTGGCAGGGCTATGGGGACGTGGCGTGCCTGATTCAAACACACTTCACAGATAAGCCCGCCGATGACAGAGGACGTGCGGGGGGGCGGGCGAGGTGAGATGGGAGCCGGGGGCTCCTGCGGCCTGCTACGTGCGCCGCACTCCCCACCTCTGTTTAAATAAATCACCTTGTCTCTGGGGGAAGCTCACCTTGCTCCCCCAGACACAGCAGACGGCTGGTGGGAACGCAAACGGGCACGATGGTGGCAGTGTTACCGCCACTCACAAGGGTTTCAAGATCGATCCGGCCGATATTCCCTTAATAAGGAGTTCAAGTCGGTTCTGTTTGCAAAATTTGGCCCTGTGTCAACTTGTTTGAACTTGTCGCTTTCGGCCTGAATGCCACACGGGAAGAAATAAGACTGGCAGACACTACTGGCACCAGCATGCTAAGCCAACTATGGGACGGATCTCTACAGCAGCACGGGATTGGCTCCCTTTCAAACACCGATTGTGATGTAATCAATCAATCTCCGACGACCGCCCCACAATTCATGCCACTGCTACTCTATATTCAGCCGTCTGTCAACCCGATTCACATCAAGGTGACTGATAGCTGCCCCCCCCCCCAACACACACACACACACACTTCATTCTGAGTCAACACACCTATGCCCCCCCCAACCCCTCCTCCTCAGTTCTGTGTCCACATCATTCACCTCCCTGCCCATCAAACAAAAGTCTCCTTAAAAGACGACTGGCAGAACATTCCACACCGTGGAATTCCTCCAAGTTCCACAAATTTAACCAGAATCCCCTGCAATGGGCAAAATCACTAAAGGAACGACCCCGCAAGATTCATGGCACTCTTTAAGGATGCCGCTCGATACATAAGTGATGACAGATTATACTGCTTTTCTCCAAATCACAGGATAAAGGGATCCTTGTGAAACAATCTGAGCTACCCATCTGCCAAAACACACTCATAAAATATTTAATTCACCATGGCACAAGAAAAAAAAAGTGCAAATTCTCCTTCCATGGAATGCCAGTGTTGCCTCAGCTGAATGCGGAGATCTATACAAATACACAAAGATAAGGACAAGGCTTAAACCAAAGTGCGTCTCCATCTCACTCGAGCTGCGAGAACTGCTGACTACCAGATACCCAGCACTTTGTCTGAAGTGAGTCTGGCAGGCGTGCAGGGAACAAGTCTTCATGAAGCCTTCACTCGGCGCAATATCGAACGGCCTGCAAGCACGATAAATCTAAATTGGCATGCGACTTACACAGAAGCTGGAGTGCTTTGCCCGCAGCCACAAATTAAAGGCTTTAGAAAACCATGCTGATTTGGTCACGGTTACATAACAAGTAGTTACTTTTTTCGAGTTTACTCTGGGCCTACCAATTACGCAGACTTTAAAAAGCTTGAGCTGGTTATTCACTCATGCAGTCCCGTGGCTTCCGTGGTCTCCCCGATACACAAACACCCTTGTGCAAATTAATTGAAACAAGTTGTCGTGTCCATAAGCAGACAGTCTGACCACAGTTAAGATGGACATTACAGTAACATTAATTCACACTTATCGCCTTCGCTCTGGATATAGGACTTTGTTTGTTTAAAATTGCACGGGAATAACCCAGGATGGGGAGCCAATCCATCACAGTGTACACACACCATTCATACGTAAGGGGAATTTGGCAACTCCAATTAACCTTAGCATGTCTTTGGACTGTAAGGGGAAAAAGAGCACCTGGAGGAAACACCATGACAACACTTGGAGGTGCCCAACCCCCCAGAGCTTTCACTGGAAACAAATATGGATGGCTGCAGCACAGTCATATCCAATTCTAACCCCACCTGAGCAGGCCTGCCGGTCTGTGGGCACAGTGCCTCCTCTGTCCATCCACTCAGCTCTAACCCCACCTGAGAAGGCTTGCTGGTCTGTGGGCACAGTGCCTCCTCTGTCCATCCATTCAGCTCCAACCCATCCTGAGCAGGCCTGCCAGTCTGCGTGCACAGTGCCACCTCTGTCCATCCACCGAGCTCTAACCCCACCTGAGCAGGCCTGCCGGTCTGTGGGCACAGTGCCTCCGCTGTCCATCCATTCAGCTCCAACCCATCCTGAGCAGGCCTGCCGGTCTGTGGGCACAGTGCCACCTCTGTCCATCCACTCAGCTCTAACCCCACCAGAGCAGGCCTGCCAGTCTGCGGGCACAGTGCCACCTCTGTCCATCCATTCAGCTCTAACCCCACCAGAGCAGGCCTGCCAGTCTGCGGGCACAGTGCCACCTCTGTCCATGCACCGAGCACTAACCCCACCTGAGAAGGCCTGCCAGTCTCAGGGCACAGTGCCTCCTCTGTCCATCCATTCAGCTCCAACTCATCCTGAGCAGACCTGCCAGTCTGTGGGCACAGTGCCTCCTCTGTCCATCCACTCAGCTCTAACCCCACCTGAGCAGGCCTGCCAGTCTGTGGGCACAGTGC
>JABFEB020000104.1:17670523-17686000 GCA_019775895.2 Stomatorhinus ivindoensis | reverse complement strand
CCGTGGAGAACGGCATCAGTAAGAGCCGACCGTCAGGGCAGCCGTGGAGAACGGCATCAGTAAGAGCCGACCGTCAGGGCAACCGTGGAGAACGGCATCAGTAAGAGCCGACCGTCAGGGCAGCCGTGGAGAACGGCATCAGTAAGAGCCGACCGTCAGGGCAGCCCTGGAGGACCCAACTTTGTTAGAAACCCAACAAAAGCCAGTAAAAAGGCAATCGTAGAAGCAGCTAGCTGCCGGCTGCAGACTGTAATTAGTCTATGTGGAGTCTGGTGTGAAGGACGAGTAAGGGACCCATGTACAATGAAGATGTGTCCTCTTATGCTCGCGGTGTGACCTACGGCGATGCTGACTCTCTTGCTTCCTCAGGGCAAGTGACAGCTGGACCCAAAATCTACCAACACCTCATTTCATACTGTGTTAAATCTCCCCACTGATCATCTCTCCGGGCTTAACTGCAGTCGACATTCACATTTCCCTTGCGATGGAATCATTGTCTTTAAAATGATCAGTGTCGTACAGCACCGCACAGGTTGACACCCCTCTCCCGGCTGGATGTGGGGGTTACTGTTCTATCACATCACACGACATCACCCTAGGACTTCAGCGAATCAAGGTTCTGCTGCGCTTTTAGTCATGATTGAGTCCTCCTGCTTTTTCCATTCGTTATTCTCTTTTTTGAGTTTATTCCAGGGCATAATTAAACTCAAGAGAAATGCATAAATTCTGAGACAAATTATTTGAGCAGGACATTCAGTGAAGTTTTAAAGTTATGAGGGTACTTGCTCTCGGTCCAGCAGTTATTTGTTGAATAATTGAAAATTGTGCCAATTAAAGTCAGAGGCATCCTCAGAAACAGTTATGCTCTTCAATTTATTCTTTTGAAATATAAACCAGAAATAATTAACAGAAATGATATTATTCAGCTGACATTTTCCATGTATAAAAATAAAACGGCTTTGATATTCTGATTTTTTTATACATGTAAATTAAGTAACATGATTTAACATTTATTAACTACATGTATAAAGTTTGAATACCTTACGTCTTACCAGCAAACTGAGTCTCACAGCTAAGTCAGGAAGCCAGTAACATTTGTCTTTGGCTCGGTTTCCCTCATTTATCTGCCAGTTATTTGCTGAAAACTACAGACCGTCAGTCACAAACAAATGAATGTTGCAATGAGATAACGATATAACAGCATTATGGGAGATAACAGCATTACACCAAGCCCACGTGGTATGATAAATGTTAGAAGATTGATCCATATTTCTAAGCACGTCTCCCCAAACCCATCACAGGACAGTTTGTGAATCTGATTCCATATTACATGTTCAGACATATTAGCACATCCATCCATCTTCCAGAACCATTATCCAGTACAGAGTCATGGTGAGCCTATGGCAAATTCCAGGAAGGACAGGGAAACCTCAGAACTGGATTCCAGTCCATTGCAGGGTACACACAGACCTTACACACACACTGTGTGTGTAATGCCACTCAGGCGAAACACATGTTAATGACAGAGGACAACCCAAAAAAAATTTTTTAATCTGCATGCTCATAACTGGAGGAGGAAACAAGCTTCATCACAGACCCTGAGACGCAAGAAGCAGAACTTCAGGTGCTCCTTTGTGCCAAATACTATTAGTTTGTCCAGTGCTACTAATCTCCGTGTCACTAACCCAGCCTAGCACAAGTAAGGTTAATCCAGGGCTTGCAAAGTAGCCCTTCGAGTAGGCATTCTTCAGATTTTGGTAGCACAAAGTACAATTTGACTAGGTCAAATTAAAAAGGCAAATGTTTATATAATGTCATTTATGGTACTCCATGAACAATGTACCAAGATGGCAGCAGGAGGCGATAAATAAACCCTCCTAAAAATTAAGGTTTTAAGTGTACTAGTGAACAAAGCATCATTTTGATCCACACCTCAGTGGTCAGTCTTTCCTCCAAATATCAAGTTAAAATAGTAAAAAATAATAAACAAGGAAATGTTTATTTTACTTAGGGGATCATTTCTGACAGCCCATTGCATTCTGTCGCAGGTTGTTGCACTCTGGTATCCCCACAGGAAAACCAGCGATTTTGTGGGCCCTGTAACCCTAACCCTCCCCAACTCATCACCACACTGTTCCTCCCAGGGGAGACGGATTTGAAATTATTAGACTGTGAACGATTAAAATGTCTCCACAATCTACCTTTATGGAGAGGTCATTAGTATCACGCTACAAGGCACATTCTTCGAAATGCAGTTCTATGACTCATACACGCATCCAAAGTTGTTTTGTCAGCCAAATTTGTACCTCCCTGGCGCTACATACCTGTTCTGTGCCATTCGTAATTTATAAACAGTGGGGGTCAAGGGATCAAACCCCCAACTCTGAACATGAAAGGCCAGTGTGCTGCTCTGTTCATACACGAGATCATTATTATGAGATCATGCATAATATAATATAAATAACCATCAGTAAGTTAATAACCCTCTTGGCTAGAATAGAAAGTATACATTACAGTTTCTGTACTTTCTTATATAAGCTAATAAAATCATGGTCACAGTATTAAAAACAATAAAACTATAAAACAAAAACCATAATAATCTGTTTTTCTTCAGCTATTTTATATACCTGACAAAAAGTGCATGGGCAACCTTCAGTGAGGGAAACCCAGGGCATGGCTGGCTGTGGGGATTGCAGAGTCACATGGGTAGACGTTAAGCCACCATATTGTTTAAGTCGTCTGGAGCACTGATGCATCATGGGTACGTCAGTGGCCACATACCAGGTTGCCCTCATCCATTGAACATGCTTACAAAGCACCATAAGTCAGCAAACTACTACACGTGTCAGCAGCCCGTTGTGGCGAGCGTCGTATTCTTCATTGCTGGGGGGGTTAATGTCAAGGTCACAGGACTGAGTCAGGACTCTTGGGAAGCAGGGATGAATAAAGAGGCCCATCTCCAAGAGAGAGCTGGTAGACCTCAAGAGCACCTTCCTCCAGACTCATTTTCCTGAGATGCACTTCTGATGCTCCATTGTGCCAAATAATAGGCATGTGTTCAGTATTATTAGTTTCCATGTTCCTAACACAACCTAGCATTGATGACACTTACCCAGCCTTCTGTCTCCTCACAGTACTGTTCTAGCTGCAGTAAATTACACAACTTCCATAATTACAAGCATATACCTCGACTTACCACCTACACAACTTACGGTTCATGGACTTCACAACTTTTCAGAGACGATCCAAATATGCAGCCACGACGTTCTACCACAACTGCCGGCATTAATGAACTAGGACAATGGTGATAAAAAGGTTAAAACAACAAACAACATGGCTTTGATATAATTTTATTATGCAGTACACTACACATTCGATCATTTTTACATATAAAATAAAGGGCCGACTTATGACTGGTCAGTCGGACCTGATCATGGCCGTAAGTTAATGACGACCTGTACTGCATTTTATTTATCAATAAAATTCTGTTTTATCTCTTTTAATCAAAGTGACAAGAGTGGCGTCGGTATTAATGTAAACATACGAAGGTACCAAACTCACAGGTGATTTCAGGGACTGTAATCTAAATGAAGTCTCCTGAGTACAGCATACTTACAGCAATATTGAAACATCAGTCCCCTCATGAATTATATCCGAGAAGTGAGGCGTTAATAATGTTTTTCAATGGGACCGGGCTGCTTTCAAACCTAACAATGCTAAACAGCAGCTGATACACACTGTTATCCCTTTGGCACCTCATGCTGACAAAGCGGGCCTCAGTGGGGAAATGTAATTTCAATCTCCAAGACACTTTCAGGCACTGAGCCTATCAAAGCAAACAAAGCAGAAGAATTTCCAGAGGAATCAATGGTGTCGTGTGCTCTTTGTGTCATATTTCCTAGCAACGGCACCACTAAACTAGCAGCCCAATAAGCGACAGGTACAGCTTGTTCTAAACATCTTACTTTTCCCCCTCTTTTATTTTCTCGCACCATTACGTGCCAGAACTTGATAACCATTCGCTCTATTTACCCATGCACCACACAGGCAGTGTGGGCGTGTGGCTCAGCAGGTTACGATGCACCGCCTGTGATCAGAACGTCACCAGTTCAAATCCCACAGCTAGCTGAGTGGTTTCAACTTTAGGTCCTTCAGCCAGGCCCATAACCCCCCATTTGCTCCAGGGACCGCCCAACCTTGTTTGCAATTGTACATTACCTCAGATAAAAGCCTTTGTTGAATAAATTGTAATCATGTCATTTCATTTTTAAATATTAGATATTTTTTTCCCAAGGAGAAACCGTAATTTATCCTCAATTCACCCCTGAACAGCAGACATGAAAAATACACCCAGAACTTTCTAAAAGTCTTAATTTAAGAGATAGGTAGATAGACAGACAGATAGATAGATAGATAGATAAAAGCTAATGGTGCCTTTCTGCATTTTGCATGGCCTTTCCTCAGGAGAATTCCATTTCCCTGGCAGCAGAGCTTGATAATGGTTGACCTGGCCTGCCTGCATCTATCACCTTCTGCGGGATTGTTTAAAGAGAAACTACCCCCCAAATTCACATATTTATAATATTAGTCATGCACACACAGATCGGAATCCTCACCAAATCTCCCCCTTTTATATTCTTACTAATGACATGAGATTATAAGCAGTTAATTCCCTGGTGCAGGAATCAGAGGAATCGTGGAGCGGCTGCATTGCTTCTAACGGTGGACGTTACACCAACCTTACTCTGTGTTCTCCACACCAACCTTATTCTATGTTCTCCATACCAACCTTACTCTATGTTCTCCACCTCATCATCTTAACATTCGCATACTCTTCGGCTTTTCATAGCGTGAAGGATTCATGGGAAAGGGGCCCCCTGTCTTTCCCGCCGAATGTTACTGCAAGGGAATGTATTTTAAAATACAACAAATGTAAACAAAAAGAAATTGACAGAAGTCCCTCGGGCATGCACCTGCTGAACCCGAGAAGGACCTTCAAACTCCAAATAGCTCACTCCAGGGATCTGGGATGCCAACCAGAAGTCAGACGCCAGTTGATGATGTCAGAGGAGTTCATTGGCTCCTTCACCCTCTACAGGGTACAGGTGAAACAAAGGATAATTCCTTTGGATCCATAGTGGATTGTATTGTGTAGCTCTCGATGATAAAACTTCATACCATTTCAAGGTAGAAGTGCAATTTAGCACAATGCTAAAAACACAATAGGAGAGCCGCGCCCCCATTGACATTTAATAAAAAAACAATACATAAATGCTTAATGCGTTTTGTATTTTGATAGTAGAAGATGACAAGAAGATTCCAAATGTAAATTTCCAGAGCTTATTTTATTCTCTCACAGAACACACTGAATGCAGCACTAAAGATATGTCTTAATATTTTAATACAAGATGTCCTTTGAAGAAAGCTTTAATAGCCAAGATGAAGAGCGAGTCCTCAGGGTGCTCCCTAAATTAATAAACCCTAAGCACTATAAATAATGAATAAGCAATCGTAGAACAGGAGCTCAGTTTGATGTTCGGCAACACGAATGCTCCCACACACGTGTTAATTAATCATGAGAATGCATTTCTGCGACCGACTGCATGACAGCTAAGTGGTTACTGTAACTGTGCCACTCACATCTCCCGGGTTGGGGATTGGAATACAGGCCCATCTTTTTGCGAGTGTGGAGTTTGCATGTTATCCCATGTCCCATATCCCACATCCCTCACTCCGTGTTCCTCCTGTGGTCCATAACTATACAGCTAGACAAAAAGGAATCTCAAAATGGCACATTGTGTCTTAAAATATCCAGGGTGTTCCCCTTCCTTGTGTCCCTTGCTTCTTGAGGAAGGCTCCAGACAACCTGGATAAATGGGGGGACGTCGATTGGCTGGTTGGATGTATGAGACCAGGAAACCTACCCATTCAAATTCACTGCTTTGCACACTAGCTGAAGAGCAAAACATAAAAACAATCATGCTGAAGAACCATTATGGTAAACAAGGGCATTTCTAAGGTCTTAAGATCTCAGGACTTAGCTCAGAGACCTAATCTGTCCGAGGGTCATCGTATTGAATCCTCTTTCTCTGAAGTTACAATGATTGTAGCAGTATGAAGGCTTTTGAGAAACGGCCCCAGATGCAGTCGTGATGTATGGAATTCTCAAACTGAGAGCATGACTAGACATGATCCGAAGTAAACAAATCATTCGGGGCTTGTTAGGATTTGGTGGGGGTATCAGGCCCCCATGGCCCTGACTTGTGACGCATCCGATGTTAACAAGCACCAGACATCAAACGGTTAATAAGATTAGGAAGATGAACAAAAATCGTTTTGTTTCATCCGGGCAAATAAAATTAACAATTCAAATAATAATGAATTAAAGTTCGACTACAACACATTTTACGCAATGATAGAAGGAGTGAAACATAAAAAAAAATTTATGAAAGCACATATGGAGAAATGCCATAAAGTAAACAGACAAGATCGTGTCCTGTGAACATGAGTGTTATCTAAGGGACCTGCATATTAAAGACTTTCAAGCGGAAAGAGCACAGCTGGTGACAGTCACTGCGGCAAGAAAGAGAGAGAGAGAGAGAATAACCTACTGTAATTGGCAAACTGCAGACAATTGACTCTTTGCTCGGAGAACAAGATCTGGGCTTTGCTAGGATTAAAGAGTCAAACAGATGAAGACCACAGGAACCGAAACAGTCAGCGCTTTCGCGTTTGGAAGGAGGAATCGTTCCGGGCAACTTTTATTTTCTTAATTTTACTCTCCAAGTGCTTTGCGGATGGTCCACTGGGATTTTTCTTCTACAGTGATATCCAATTAACAAGCATTATGTCTCCTAGAAAACCACAGTAAGCAGTAAGAAGATAAGAGCAAAGGTCTATAGAGAGGCTTCCGGAAGAGCAAACGACTGTCTGCTCCGTGTACCTCATCCACGTCATGGATCTAATCAGCTAACTTGGCCAATCCACTGACGCGTAGCAGGGCAGTCCAACTCCAAGGTGCTCTGCTGGCCTCACTAATCCGTCCACTACCCAAGCACTGTCAGGGAAAACCCCCCCACCATTCGCCCTGAAGCCTGCCACGCTACGATGCAGAGCGTCCTTACGCACTTTGAGCAGTGAACCGTCTGCGTAACTGTCCTTGAAGAGGCACTGGGTGTGATTTCTCCTAATCTACGAGCTATGGAAGAGAGGGATTACAGTATTATGAGTGCCAGACGGAGAGTGTCGTGCAGTCATTCAACACGTGTGTGTGCTTTCGCGTTGATGAGGGCATCAGCTCTGACAGAAACCCTAAAGGAGAAAACCTGCGCTCCGTGGGTCAGGATTTTCTGTCAGTCGCTGGTTCAAATCCAGTGCCTGGCACAGTGATGTACCCGTTGGACCCACAAGCAATGCCTTTAACACCAGTTTCTCCAGTAATTGTCTGACCTTGTTCTCTGATCAAGGGTGTAGGTGTGGTTTCAACATCGCCTACCCCCTAAACACACAAGGTACTCAGACAATATTAATAGGGACACATCCCGACCTTCCACCCCCAAATCTACGCCATTGTCTCTGATCCGACTTTGTATTTTGTTATGGACAAAAGTGTATGCTAAATAAATAAAGGTAATGTAAATGTATCCCACACCTGTAGAACTACCCAGCGTGTCTTAGTGTGGGGGGGAAAGGGGGGGATTTTTATATCTACTGAAAACCTCTAGGCCAGAATGGATAACAACGCAAGATTACATATTTCAGGGAGGCTTATTTCCAAAAAAGCATAATAACTGCGAGATTGTCAAAAGAGACGGATCCTGTTTTGCCTCACTGCTGTATCTTTGGATTATTCGGCCCAACAAGGTCAAACACGCCTGTCACCTTCTCGCAGTCGCACAGCCGTCATAAATAATTGATCTGTTCATGAGGATAATTATCACAAGCAATCGCTTTGATCATAAAAAAAAGTTCCCTTGCATTTCTGGTTCTGTGGGGAAATTGCACTGTAAAATATGGAAATTGAGTCGTGAACCTGTGCACCACCCCATACTGTGCAAAGACGATCTACCCAATTCATCATCTACTGTTCACTGGCTTTCAATCTCACTATTACAGAGTGGACTGGATGAACTGCATTTTATTATTTATTCGTTATTTATCATAAGTATGCATATAGTTTTACTTGTTTCAGGGGAAAAAATCCCTTGTGATTCCAGAATACATTACAAGAGGGAAGTTTCCAAAGAAAAAGAGTTACATAAGAGACATCACCACAAATAATACACCTCAGATTCAGACAAGTCTGAGCTCCAAGCTTCTATTACTGCGCTATAGAATACAGAATATCATATTCATGGCTTGAAACCTTCAAAAAGAAAAAAACACTGCAGACTTTCTCAGAATATCATGAAGCAACGCCCACGTGTTTGATTTACTTTTTTTTTTTACTTCATTTAATTTTTCACAAATTCTAGTCCAATTTGAACGTTGCATTAAACACGAGAATGAGAACATCCCAGAGAATCCAGTCAAAGCCCAAGATGGATCCTGGTGGAGAATCTGTAAGGATCCTCATCTCCCAACAGCTTGGTAGTATGCGAGGAACTGGACAGGAGCGTCACCAAAGACTCAGAGCAGAAGCTGACATCAGCCCATGTGTGACACACAGATCACACGAACTGCTTACTCTAAACTGGTGTGGAAATGTGTCTGTGTATGTGCATCCTGTTGTGGACTATCCAATTCTATCACTTTTTCGCCATCTGAATTTCAAGACTTTCGCAACCAAGCAAGGCTGAATAGCTAAATATTCCAGAGCATCTGTTACGCATTGCCAATAAAAATCTTGAATCTCGCATCTTCGGTCAAACCCACATTATATCCTGCGCTTTCCAGCACAGGTCCTGAATCGTCCCACTTACTGGAACTACTCTGGCACCGGCACAATGGTCAGGAATAATACTGTAGCTACATTTGAATGAATTCAATAACATGTGGAGCAAAAGATAAGTTGCTCAAAGGACTTTTAAAGCTTCCAAATTCTGTGTGAATTCTTGGGGAAAAAAATGCTTGTTGCCATACCAGGGCATAAAATTTACTTGCAAATCTGCATTACTCTAAGAAATGTTTTAAAAGAATATGTGAAACAACATGTGCAATTATTCACATGGACAGTTAATGTGTGTACCAATTTGCTCTATTTTAGCCAAAATAATGCTGCTGCAGAGTTCTGCACATTAAAATCATTAAATCGGAGAGAAAGGTTGGCAAAATTAATGAAGGCCAGCCTTTATCCCAAAGGTTCCTCATCTCTTCATTTCAAATGACCACCACGACTCATTGACTTTTTTTTTGGTTAATTGAACACACGCATCTAGCCTTAATGACCTATGGCAGGACCAGAACAAAGCAATAGTCCCTCATGACTTCTAATTTGGGTATTTTTAGGAGCATTTTAATGCGGCCACAGAAAACCCACAAGGTTAAGCAATGAAGTAACAATGACTCACCTTCTATGCCCCTTTTCATTCGACCATAAAAAGGGAACAAACAGAACTGCAGCTTACTGCCATTCCTACCACAGTGCAGGCTGTTCATTAACTCTGCCAGGCAGACCCTCATGCTTAAAGAAGACAAACCAAAGACAGGTATGAGCATCTCTGATGTGTTTACTTCCCAATGCAAATACCGAGCATGCCTTTTTACAAAATGTCTGACGTCCTCTAGCAAGAATAATGGTGCCCCTCCCCCCCACAGGAGCCCCCTACCACAGAATTATCTCCTCTATTCAAATTAATAAGACAGAAATGGAATGGGCAGCTGCTGCACCTACAACGGCTGCATTTATCAGCCTTCGCACAAAGACATGTTCCTCAGAAGAATACTAGTTTACAACAAAGCTGACCTTAATCCCCTAAATCTGAAGCTCGCGAAGATTGAGCCATCCACCAAAACCATCTTAACCACACCTAGTTAATGCATTACTTTTTAATTAAGCTAATGGAAGCATTCAATCATTTGGGCCCTAGAGCTTTCTAGAGCCTTACCATTTCTGGGGTTTAAAGGCTAGATGTGGCCTGGAGTCGTGTCAGGTTTTTTAAAATAAGCGGATCCTCCTCCCCATTTTCTGTAACCTCTCATCCTGTTCAGGGTCATGGGGGGGGGCTGGGGTCCAGTGCCCATCCCGGAGGCTATGGGCGCAAGGTGGGGACAGCCCAAGATGGGGCACCAACCCATCATTAGCACTTGCTGTTTTAGAACATTCATTCATTTTGAAATCCATCCATCCTTCCATCCATTTTCTATACCCAATTGTCCTATAGAGGGTTGTTAACCACATAAAATGCAATGCATAAAGATATTTGGTAAACTAAAATAAAAATATCATAGAACAATTATATTTGTCAAATATTTATAATTAAATTCTATCAGAGTTGGATAGAAGGATTGGTAATTTCTTTCAGGGTTGCTCTCTCTTCCTCTTCCTGGTTTCAAAAGCTAACAATCCCCAGACGTGAGGCTGTTTACGCACCAACCTGACCTTCTCAATATGCAACAACACTGCAAATACACTATATGCTGGGAACAAGTAGCCGTATCCAAGCCAGACAGTGACAAAGGTTAACAATTTCTAGGCTGGCAATTCATTCATTTTAACTGAAATTATAAAAATAGTGAGTTATGATGAATGAAGAGATCTGCATGAATAATTTAAGCAATTTGAATCTTCACTGCAGGTTTGATAAAGGTACCTGATCCATAAATCTAAAAAACTGTTCAAGGTATTTTTTACAATATAAAAAATCAATACTACATCAGGGCCAGTGTAACAGAGATGTATAATATTTTACCTACATGTACAAATTCCTGTCTTCACCACAATATGTGAAATGAACACAAGACATTTCATAAGGGAAAATAGGCTTTACATGTATAACAGAAATTGTATAACTTAATTACACGTGGTACGAAATGATACCTAATAGAATACAATATTTTCTTTGCCTTCATTTATTTTTCTGCATATTCTTTGAACAGAACTGGAATGCATTCCAAAAAGAATTATGATTGGACCACACTCAAACATGGTGAAACCTAATTAAGTGAAAGCACAGTCCATGAAAGTCTGAATTCCAATAATTACACTCCAAAGTTAGTCTGCAGATTCCCAGAAAATGTAAATGAGAGTTTAACCGTTTACTGACAGGAATCCAGCCTTTCTGGTCCTTCCATGTTACCAAGGTAATCACATACGCATCCTGACAGATCTCAGTGTTGATCTGTATTTGACCGACCTACGAATTTTCATGCTGACAAATGGCATTCTTTATGCTGTACTTGACACTGATGCTTTAAAGACTAGAACATCCTTCTCCTGGTGGACTAAAGTTTGGACTAGACTTTAACTCCAGCTAAACTTTCCATCCACAGATGAACATCAGTACCGATGTACCGTGGAGACCAACCTTCTCCAGTTCCTATACCTGGATGAAACGTGGCCCCTTTTGGCCCAGACATGACCACCCCTCCGGAAGAGACTGCCAGTCACGGCAAGAACAAGACGAAAGGAAAGCGCTGGGACCCAAACTCGAAGGAAATGAGACTATCCTCCAACTCGTCCAATAGACTGAGAACACGCCAGTCCAGCTGCTCTTTTGGCGAACCACAAACCCTAGAGTATCACATTCCTTCCCTAAAATTCCTTTTTCACGTCAGTCACACCAAAGCCGTCCAAGTCAAGTCAAGTTCTGTAGGTTCGATGACACACGTCCTCTTCAGCACCGAGGTAAACTTCAAAAATTAAGTGCAACTCTATGCTAAATCCCAGCTCAGGCGAATCTCAAACCACAAACTGTGAAAGTACTGGTAGAGGTACTCTTTTAAGCTGTGACTTTTTGTGACATCACCTCAGGGAGAAGCTCACCTGAGTTAGGAATCTTGACTCACAAATGTGTCTGGATCTTGGTTTAATCTAGTCTATAAAGGCTCCCCCTCTAGCTTTGATACGGTTTCCTTTCTATTCAGGCTTGATTGCCAGGATGTGATTCTTAATTCCTTCTTCTCCTTGAATCAACAGAGGGTTTGCTGCAAAGATCAATGGTTTGGCTCTAAGTGACTCCAGACAACATTTAGGCCTTCTGACTTTTAAATAGAAGGCTAATATGATTTAGAAGGTACTGGATTTTCTCAGAATTTATGTTTGTTTGACATGGTAGCATGTTGAGAGAGAACATGCTACATGCTTTCCGTTTCCATCATTCTATCAGACATAGAGAGAATAAATAACTTCACAAAAACATAGGAAACCATGCATTTCCCCCCTCGAATGTCATGTGAGATAGACACACTGAAAAAACTTTTAAATAAAAGAAGACCATTTCAGAAGTAGTGGTGCTTGTGTTTCAGTTGGGGCAGCATGTGATCGAAATGTTGTCAGTTTGAATCCTGGGGCTGGCAGAGTATTGTTGTGCCCTAGAGTAAGGCCCAAAACCCCAACTGGCTCCAGTGATTGTCTAATCCAGCTTTCTCAAAGTTACATCACTTTGGATAAAAGCGATTGCTACATTAATTTGATAAAGTGTTAACGCTGCAGTAATGGCCAGACCTTAAGAATATTTTTTCCTGTTAAGACTTTTGAGTGAATTCCAAGGGATTTACATTAATAAATCCTTAGTCAGGTAATGTAATGCAATAATTTTAAAAAGTACAGGTAGGTACGGATACAGAGAAGGGTCAAAAATGAGGTGTTTCCAAGGCTGAGTTTGGTATAATGTAAGTCATTACAGGAGGCAGAACATGGTGAGCATTCAGGTCTGGCTGGATTGTTAAGGAGTGGCAGGAATCACATGCTGTGTTTAATCTGGAAACGGGCAGATGGGCCAGTGCGGCCCATTGTTGGGGTGGCCATTCACCATCTGGTTTCTAATTAAAAAAATGTTTCCGAAGCATCACGGGCAGCCCATTTTAAACAAGACCGTAGATGTCAATCCAGTATTCAACCATGTAGCAAATATTCTGGTTTCCCAAAAGCAATTCATTCAAGAATGCATTCATCGAAGCAATTAGGCGATTGCTTATCTTTGTGAAATCAAATCTACTCCTATGCAGTAAACAGAGTTTTCATAATAAAAAAATTAACAAAGACATGACAATTTTTTTTCTAAAAGGTAGTAAGATTAAACAATCCTATTTATTTTTTAATTAAATGTATATTCAAGCACCTTCAACAGTTGTATGGATGGCGGGGTGGCTGGATGGATGGATATAACTTCTACAGAGAAAAGTCATTTGTGTTGCCCACACAGATGAAGCCTCGAAGTTTAAATTGAAGCCGCTGAACCTAGTTTTGTATTTAATGTGTGACGATGATGCATTTAACTAATTTAACGTTTAACTACATTTATATTCCATAGGTAATGAAGTATAACCAAATTAATTAGCTCAAGCGCTTCCCTAAGACATCACCTGAGGCAAAAAACACACATTTCCGAGTCTGAAACCACTGATGGTGACATTTTGGAGAACGGTGAATCTCAGGGTTATAACTTCAGGCTTTCGGGTGATTTGTCCAGCAGTGGCATAGCTATCTCTCACGGAGGACAGCTGGCAAGCTATTCAAAACAGCAGCATATCAGCGACTTCACAATGCACTGTGCTGTCACGCATGCTGTCGTCTATGACACCACTGTTAAATCTCATATGATATCAAAGGTGCGTATTGAAACAAAAGAAAAACATTTATAAATAAAACGAAAGCACCGAAACGACAATCGCATTTCGTCTCAGAATTGGCACAGTGAGATTCACCGGGCGTGTGAGACTTTTTTAAATCTGTCAATCATACCCTTAACCATTTCAAATAAAAGACAAGCTTCACTGACCATTTCAGCTGAAACTGTGACCTAATTCAGCACCGTGCTATTTATGAAATGTGAATGAGCACTGATAGCTAAAAAAGTAGCTCAGTCTAAAAACAACTCAGTTAAAAAACAACTCAACATACATAATCTTAGGAGTATTGTGTCTGAGTCATATCCTTTCATACTCCTAAAATACAAGACTTGAAGCAAACACATCAATCCTAAGTGAAAACACTAGCAAAAGTGCAAAATATGGTCCTCTAAATATGAATTTGACTGCATTGCCACGAGCAACGACTGTTCTTTAAGTTATATGGCAGTTATAAAATATTAATGCTTAACTTTATATAACACTTTAAACCCAAGATAACTAAACTGATGTTAAAACATTTCAGTCAGCTCCACTACATTTAGAAAACAATA
Source organism: Stomatorhinus ivindoensis (assembly GCA_019775895.2). Classification (NCBI taxonomy): domain Eukaryota; kingdom Metazoa; phylum Chordata; class Actinopteri; order Osteoglossiformes; family Mormyridae; genus Stomatorhinus; species Stomatorhinus ivindoensis. Next base: position 17,671,718 of record JABFEB020000104.1, on the reverse strand, counting down.
CTGTCAGCCAAATCCGAGGGAGTCACGCCTGCCTTGACTTATGGATTCAGGAAACACCCCTATTCCGCTCATATAGCACAGAATACAGTATTAACGGTACAAGCTACAGAGCTAATCAATCAGTGTCTGGAGACCCATCCAAAGAAATGCAAGACCACGGGGCATAAATTTTGCTTTTGCCAATCAATCCAAGACCATTTCACCAAGAGATTCCAGCAACAAGTTCGGCAGGCAGAATCACAGTTTATTATATGTCCGCTGCCCGAAGGGTTTTGGTTCCATACTCTTCATCATGGCTCCATATTCTTCATCACGGTGGCACTTCAACCTTTACAAAGACTAAAGTTGATCATGGCCGGTGCAGACAGAGTGACAAAAGGCTAAATAGGCATGGCAGTATCGGACTGAGGGCTAGCAGGGGCACTAACTGCCATCTTACACGGGGCCTAGCGGGGCGTGTGACGGGCGTCTTACACAGGGCCTAGCGGGGCGTGTGACGGGTGTCTTACACGGGGACTAGCGGGGCGCTAACTACTGTCACACACGGGGCCTAGCGGGGCGCTAACTGCCATCTTACACGGGGACTAGCGGGGCGTGTGACGGGCATCTTACACGGGGCCTAGCGGGGAGCTAACTGCCGTCTTACACGGGGACTAGCGGGGCGCTAACTGCCATCTTACTCGGGGACTAGCAGGGCGCTAACTGCCGTCTTACTCGGGGACTAGCGGGGCGCTAACTGCCATCTTACACGGGGCCTAGCGGGGCGTGTGATGGGCGTCTTACACGGGGCCTAGCGGGGCGCTAACTGCCGTCTTACTCGGGGATTAGCGGGGCGCTAACTGCCGTCTTACTCGGGGACTAGCGGGGCGCTAACTGCTGTCTTACTCGGGGACTAACGGGGTGCTAACTGCCATCTTACTCGGGGACTAGCGGGGAGCTAACTGCCGTCACACACGAAGCCTAGCGGGGCACATGATGGGCGTCTTGCACGAGGCCTAGCGGGGCGCGTGACAGGCGTCTTACACGGGGCCTAGCGGGGCACGTGACAGGCGTCTTACACGAGGCCTAGCGGGGCGCGTGACGGGCATCTTACACGGGGCCTAGCGGGGCGCGTGACGGGCAGGGTTCGAAATTAACACCCGCCAACCCGCCAAATGCGGGTTAAAAATCATTTTGGCGGGTATTGATAAAAACT
>JABFEB020000104.1:17630454-17652206 GCA_019775895.2 Stomatorhinus ivindoensis | reverse complement strand
TGGGTTTGGGACCTCATACTCCCTGTGACGATGGTGAGCTTTCGCTCACTTGGGAGTGACATCTCACCTGGCGGCACCGCATTGGGTTTGGGACCTCATACTCCCTGTGACGATGGTGAGCTTTCGCTCACTTGGGAGTGACATCTCACCTGGCGGCACTGCGTTGTGTTTGGGACCTCATACTCCCTGTGAAGATGGTGAGCTTTCGCTCACTTGGGAGTGACATCTCACCTGGCGGCACTGCGTTGTGTTTGGGAGCTCGTACTCCCTGTGACAATGGTTAGCTTTCGCTCACTTGGGAGTGACATCTCACCTGGCGGCACTGCGTTGTGTTTGGGAGCTCGTACTCCCTGTGACAATGGTTAGCTTTCGCTCACTTGGGAGTGACATCTCACCTGGTGGCACTGCGTTGTGTTTGGGAGCTCGTACTACCCATGACGATGATGGCAGCTCTGACCCACATGCATAATAAAGTATGCGGCACGTACTCAGTGGCAGAATCATACATTAAATCAATCTAAATTGTGGTTTTCCGTTATTCAGGGACCCAGAACTATCATAAAAACACCTTTGTATGTCTGAAAATTCCATAAATATTCTAACCGTAACCCTAAACTCAGTTGGCTAATCCTAATTCGGGGATTTAGGGTGACACAACAGGCTGTTAGAAAGTATGAAATATGCTATTAAATCAAATTAACCTGTGTTTTCCTGATATACACGGGCCCTGAACAATCATAAAAACTGGTTTTTATGTCTGAAGAAGCCCTAACCCTTGTGACCCTAACCCTAGATACAGTGGGATAACCCTAATTTCGGGATTTATGGTGACACAACAGGCTGTTAGAAAGTATGAAATATGCTATTAACACAGAGACACCACAGGGACACTCTCATCTGTCTCTTTCCAAACATTTCCCTCTCCACCCGAAGGGCACATTTTTCAATGAGGAAAGAGCTTTAGAAATAGTGACTTCACATTTTCATTTGAATATATTAATGGAGATGATGCGATTGTTGTATAATAACTGCCATATAGTCACTTGTTAATGATTAAAAAAATTAATTAAATCATGGAAGATGCAAATGCTGCTTTGTTAAACTTGGTACACTGACAGCGAGTCCTTTGGGCACTTTTTGAATAGATCGTTCAGCCCCCCCACGACCCAACGACCTGAGATCACAGCCAATAAGGCCAGGGTGGCATTCAAAGCGGGAATTCTTCGGTAAATGTATCAGACGGCGAGCCGAACGGCATTAGCACACTGCCTAGGGGAAGGTCGTGGGTTTGATTACACATATGAAACAGAAATTTGAACGACGTTCTTCAGCATCGACATGGAGTGATGCAAATGGTGATAAAAACATAAACATTTGCTTCAGGTTTAACCTTACAACTATACAAGTTTGCAGTAAGTTTTGCATAAAAAATAATGGATTGATGTATTGTTACATGTAAATAACTTGTGTATTTCTACATGTCTATATATATCTTGGGCGACTCTTTTTTTATATCTTAAGTAACCGTGATGTCTAAGATAAAGCAGTGTAACTGTATTTTGTTATTGCTGTAAAGTGATAATATTGAAATCAAAGCTTGCCAGTTCACTTACTATGCACATTGATGTTTGACCCTGACCATAACAAATTATTACATTGCATTAAAAGCACAAGCCACAATGACAAAACACAACAGCAAATCCAGAGAACAGAATTATCCTTTCTGTACTCATCATTTAAGTCATTTGACAAGGAACTCAACCTTAACCTCAAAAAAAAAAAAAAATAAATAAACATAAAAATATTTAGTCTTACACCACAAGAGATAAATATTTGCCACCACAAGCCAGCATATCAATGTGTCCTGCAATAAGGTTAAACTGCTGGTTCCCACTGTAGATGAGAACTGAAACAGTACCTTGGGAGCCCATTTCAAAGCGCGGTCAGGGAGTGAAAGTTATTTGCAGCTGCGAAAGAACTTTCACCTCAGATGTCGGGCGAATTTCAGAGCTGTCAGACTGAAGGACCGGCGCTCCACGTGGTTACGCGATGCTGCTACGCCTCCTGTATCTTAATGACCTCACAGGTCTCTAATACCAGAGAAAATAAAGGCTTTCAAAGGACATCGATTCTGCTGCCACTAGTGAGGACTAGTGAGGTAATGAATTATTTAACACAGAGACCATTTTGTTCCATATGTATAAAACGGCGGGAAACTTGCTGGCCGATTCTACATCGAAAAAACAGCTTAAGAGGCCACAAAAAAACTAAATCGATTCAGCCAAGAATACTGTTACTCCTGCCTTAATTTTTTTTCTTGTATTCAGTGTGATAATTACCTTGGCACAAGTGATAAAAAGAATTCTGGGAAAGAACAATACAAATACAGACAAAACCCTGAATCACAGAGTCCATATGCCCTGAAACATGTAATCAAAGTCTTTTGCGGCATCATTAACGGTGACTATTTTCCAAAACTTGTTCCAAGCATCCCAGATCCTTTCGTTAAAAAGTTCTGAAGCTGAATAAACCATCTGGATTTTGCTTTTCACAGGATTTCCAGTGACACCCTAAGTTCAAAGAGAATACAGCTGTGCATGCTGCATTTATACGCGGAGTTCAGAGTAAACAAGTGTACCTGGGATTTATAAAACTGAGTTTCCCCTTGTAGGACCTGAAAAACTGGTGGGCAATTTAGAGACATGAATTAGCCTAACAGCAGGGAGAGACTTGGGGTGAACCAGCTCAACATAGAGAGAGCACACAAACTCCAGACTGACAAAATGTGGCGGAATTCGACACCAAAAGCCTAGAGGTGCGAGGCTCAGTGTTAGGGACATGGTTCAGCAACAACGAAAAATTAAATCGAGCAGAAAATGTCACTGAAGCAAACTGATAATCCCCCTGGCCTTTAATTTTACTGAAATGTAAACACCAGCCAAATATATAAATTCTCTCTTACACGCTATTCTCTGGTGGCACTGTCTCCACCCAAAATCTGTGCTTACATTTTCAGGATTTGAATGCTGGCTGTGTCGCACAGTCCCAGCCTGAAAAATATAAGGCGAGGAGATTCAAAACAAGTCAAGACTACCAAGGATTTAAGATATTTTTTTCTATAACATCAATGCTAAATCGTACTGGTTTTGTATCCATATATTAAACATACACGCATGTTATTAGCAAAACTATTTAAAATCTGAAACCAGAACTTTAGCAATATGTCAATATAACACTAAAACCTGTTACCATAAATATACATACAGTATGTATTGATAACAAACTTGAATATTATATTGAAATAATATATTGAAACCCTTCTCTCAAATTTTAAGTGGTTTGACCCATTTATGTTTCAACTCAGAAAATTTTATTAGAATCCCTGCCCTGTCACGCCCTAAGGGGCGGGATCCAACAGATGTCGGGAACCTCCCAGCAATCAGGTCACGAATAAACGTGCTGCAGTCGGCACGGGCCGGTGCGAAATATTGCGCTCTCTATGGAAGCCACTACCAAGCACTCTTTTGTCCTCCGTGTTCCCTCGCTCCCGCACCCATTCCGGCTCCCTAGCCCAGATCCCAGCCCTGACCCGCTCTCCTCGCCTGATCCTGTTGTGTCCGTCATCCCTCTCCTCTCGTGCCCCTGTCCTGTGTGCTGCCCTCGGACGGACCACCCTGATCTCGACCCTTGCCTGGATTACCGACCTGTCTGCTCGCCCAAACCCCGAAAGACTTCAGCCTCGACCCTTCTTCCTGAAGAGACACCCCCTGCCGACGAACCCCTGCCTCCCAGCTCCCCGCTCCTTTCTAATCCGCTCCAGCATCCCCAACCCCAGCTCAATAAAGTTCGTCTCATCACCCGCATATCTGGGTCCTCACCTGTTTGTGCCTTTGACATGCCCATTTTACGCAACCCAACATAGCTGGGGTCATTTCTGGATGTGAGAGGGTATTTGCGCCATTACAGCAAGGAGTACAGCCATGAACAGACTGGGCCCTATTGCACAGACCGCTTAGTAATGACTGTCATAGCTAACATCCCAGAACAGCACTGCTGATCAAGACACCCTCTTTCATGATGGATAGCCTTGAAAACTCAATGACAGCTACTGAAAAGCCAAATATATGTCATGGGTACGTTTCTCAAAACCATAGCTGGATCCATGCAAACTGAATGATTTGAACTATCTAAGCTGCTAACTGAAGCGCTTTGGGAAATGTTCCCTGTTACAGCATGTTAATCCGATTCCATTAAATGCAAGGATGAAACCTGGATTTCAAGCTGGAGCTGTAATGAGCACAGTTCACTCCTTGACTTTGAACTGCAGACTCAACACAAAAAGCCACAAATGAATTAATTGAATATTGACAGTGCCGCAGCAACTTAGGACTTTGGTCAAGATAAAGTATCTCTCTGTCCGGTAGGAAGAGACGCCAATTGATCCTTGATGTAGACTGATCATCAATTTCCCAATTAACCACTGAGGTCTCATTCAATTGCCTTTCAGTCACTTCATTTATGGACTCAAGCTGCAAAACTAATAAGTAATTCAAGGCATAATTACAGAGTTTCTTAACAATTCCAGAAGTAATTAGAGTTTCTTAACAATTCCAGAAGTAATTAGAGTTTCTTAACAATTCCAGAGTGAGAAGTGGCAACGGATAAAAGTTTGATTGTTCAAACCAGTTTTTTCCCAGTGAAATGCCTGAACTTTTTTTTCTTACCCATCTTGTGATGTTCAACTTCTGACACGCTTATTTTCCAGAGTTTCCTTGATTTATCGGCTTCAAGTTAACTCCTGTCAGTTCAACTGGCTGAAAGTTGGACTTGCAAGCAAATTCTGCCATATGAGCAAACAGCTATTTGCACTGGAGTGGAGATAAGATCCACGCTTCCACCTTTGGGTAATGAAAAGCAAACACATGCTCATTACAGCAAAATGTTATTAAAGCAGATTCGCTTTTCAAAGTATGTTACAGGGTATCACTGCGGCTTAGCGGTTAGTGCTGAAGGCAGCCGCCTGCAGGGTTTGGAAGGTGTGAGTTCTGCCTCTGGCTGTGTGTTTGTGTGGCGTTTCCATGTTCTTTCTCCTGTTAGTCTGGGTTTCCTCCCACAGTCGAAAAACATGCAGTTAGATGAATCAGGGTCTTTAAATTGCTCTTATTGCTCTGTGTGTGTGTTTACATCTATTACATTGTGAGGACCAAATGTCCCCGCAATGTACTAAAAATCTGTAATTTTGACCTTGTGGGGACATTTTTTCTTGGGAAATTGAAATTTATATTAAAAAATTATGTAAATGCAATCAAATAAAAAAATCTTGAAATTTAGTTACTTATGATTAAGATTAGAGCTGGGTGGGGGTTACGTTTGTCCTTGCTGGGATTGGGGTTCTGCCAATAGAAATTAATCGAGAGTCCCCACAAATATATTCTCTCTCTCTCTCTCTCTCTCTCTCTCTCTCGCTCTCTCATTTATATTACATTGTGGGGACCAAATATCAGTAATGCAATGGCCTAGTATCCCATCCGGCACGTACAGTGCCTCATCCTTGGGGTAGGATTCTGGAGCAGGATAACTCTGCACGGGATTACCCATTCCAGAAAATGGATGACTGCGAGCATTACTTTTGAAGTACTTTGTGCAGGGCAGATCCTAATCTCAACATTGCTTTTGGGTGGATGCAGATAAGTAAACGTCATAAAAAAAGATCTCAGCAACTTCTCACCTTAATTCAAAACTGGTCACAATCTTTATTTATAAATGGCACAGTACTGTACAATTGCACTCAGGGGACTCTTACAGCCGCTATATAAGGCCCACAGAGAGCCATCAAAGCCCGCCAGGGTACTGCCAGGGTGCCAATCACCACCAGCTGTTCTACCCATTGGGTCTTGGGTTTTTCCATCCATCCATCCATCCAAGATCAACCAGTATATGAAACTTTTTTGGACTTAATAATGTATTTAAATGTATTTAAAAATGGATTTAAAATGTATTTTAGTTAAATAAGTAGCATTAATAACGTTTTTATTGTTACATTTATCTCAAGAAATTCAAGTTCATTATGAGGTGTTGTTGATTTTAAAAACACATGTCTACAGAGTGTTCACTCCATATTCCTTATCATCATCTTCATCTACACCCCTGTATCTTCCAGAAGCACCAGCGGGTCCAATTCCTTATACCAGCTTAACACCATTTATTTTGATTTTGTTTTGAGTCGCGCATGTATTTCTGATTACCCCGAAGACCTACATTCCAGAAAGCAATGCAAATGGGTTACACTGAGGTCTCACACCCGAAAACCATTATAGAAGCATCTGCTGGGCAAAGCCGTTAAGTAAACATAGTTTTCATATCTAGTTACATTTCATATCTAGATAATGCCATGCCTGACAGGAGGATGCTAATTTATTGGTTGGGTAGTTAGATATGTTAGCTAGGCTAATGAGCTACATTTGCATGTGGTCCAGTGAAAGCAGGGAAAGTAGCTCTTTAGGAAGTGCAAGATCAACATCCTTGCGGAGCATCGCAGCGCCTCCCCGCACAGAAGCCAGAAAGTTGTTGCCCGCTAACAAGCACATCCATCACCTGCACACACCAAGTGTCACCTACGCTAGAATGTAAACATTCATTTAGGGCCGGACATGGCCCATCAATCGTGAAATAACAGTGAGCTGGAAATTATGGCTGGACAAATTCATTTTTGAGAGCTGCAGTTGTAAAACATAAAATTAGATATATTTTTTTAAAAGAGCACAAAACACTTTTGACTTTCAATACCCTTCTGCAATACACATTTGATTTACCAAAGCGGTATCCAAGTAACTTAAGGTAAGCAAACACAGGATGCAATTATATGTTAGTATGACAGAATGTCATTATGGGACATTTGTATGACTTGCAATTTGAAAGTCCTGACCTGTGTAGTGAAATTCAAAAGATTCCCAATTTGTGCTGTGCTTTCTGTTCCATTTCAGCCATCCTACAGCCATACCACTGATCCAATAGGACCATACACTTGTTTTTTGCTGTGTTAGGAGTTTAATTTAATTTTATATCCTACAAAGTATACAGGCAACCTCGCTTCCCATGCTACACCCGGAATTCTTGTTTATATTAAATATCCATCCATCCATCTTCTTTACCCCCTGTTCCTGTGCAGAATCACATGGGTCTGGAGCCTATTCCAGCAGCTACAGGCGCAAAGACAGGGAATAACCCAGGATGGGACACCAACCCATCACAGTGCATAATAAATATATAATCAGATATACATATCTCAAAATTTAATTGGTCAATGCAAAGAAGGGCTTCACTCTATATTAACTTACAAACTGTACTGCTATCTCTTCTTATTACAGGCATTTTTACAGAAACAGTCCTTTTAACACTAAGCTGACCTGAATATCTGAAGGACATTAGTTTATACCTGTGACACACTTTACTATCCTTTTAAAATAAAGATGGGTGGGAGATATAAATGACAGGAACAGTCACCTGAGCCAAATCTCAGAGGTGACATTACAACAGACACTGTTCTGGCGGGGAATGAAATATTCTGCAATACTGGGTTATTTTTCAACAAAAAAAGCATATGTACCCAAATGCAGCAGAATGGTATGATATAATTTGTCACCTCTTATCGAATTGAATTGCCAGCAAGGAGATTAAAAACACAAAATTATTCTGCCTCTGGATGAGTAGAGCTATAAAAAAACATGGTATTCCCATATTTTTCTTCACCCTATGGCCTCATATTTACAGCATCTCATGGCTATGCCAGAAGACTACTACAGGATTTGGAAGAAGCTCAGCGTCTGCCAGAGGTGATCTCAAAAGGCAAAAGATCTGAAAGGCAACGGAAAAATATGCAAATAAAGATAAATGACTCATTTCCGTCGCAATTCCCAGAGCATCCCAGTTTATATCTACTTTAACCTCTCAGCCGGGTTCCGCCATTTTCCGAGGGTGTTCCTATAACGGGACATGTTTTCATATTCTTCCTATGATGAAAAAAAAACAATGCAATGAAATTGCAGATGAACCAGTACGAATAAACAAGCAGTGGTGCTCAAACACACAATCATGGTGCTCAAACACACATTACGATGAAAATGGCATTCCGGAACAGGCTTTATGACAGACGTGTACCCCAAGGTCAATACACATTCACGATAGCTATATAACGGCGTTCCTTGCATATGGTAAACTGTGAGATCGCTATACACCAAACTGTGAGATCGCTATACGCCAAAAAACACGATGAATTTGTAACTGCTAGGCGAACTGAAGTACAGTTCCAAAAGATGGATACCTTAATAATGTACGAAGTAAGCCTACTAATGCAAAGTAAGAATGATGTTTTCTCTGTGATGAATGAGTATGAGGTTCAGGTCTAAGCTCACAGTGCCGCTGCACTGATCTGTGTGCAGAATGAGTGACACTCGCATCTGCATTTGAAGGACGTTGTAATTGCTCTCAGAAGGCGCTTCTATCTTGGACACACGTCCCCCGCAGGCTAACTTCAGGTTTCTCGCATGATAAACAATCCCGGTAATTACACCCACGAACACGTTAGTTGCATTTCAGTGGGCAAATCAATCATATCAAGTTTTCATTAGTTTTGAGGGAGAAAAAAAAAAGCAATCAAGCACTCTACTCAAATGGGCCCTTTACGAATTGTATTCCCTAATGCAGGAGCCTGTACCCTTATGTGCGCAAACACAGTGTTCAATTATCAAAGCCTACCTCCAGGACTCTTTCAGACAAAAAGCAAGAGGTGAAAGAATGACTGAGATGGGGGAAGGAGTGGGAAGGGGAGAGGAACAAGATTAACTGCCGACGGATGTATGCTAACAGACTATTCCTCATCCAGGTCTTCCACCACAAGCTCCATCCCTCCCACGCAAGTGCAATTGTTTTCCTTTTAAAACGAAACAGCCATAAAAAATCTTACAGAGCTTACAACACGGCAGCTACTTTACCATGTTGTCGGTGCAATTAAATGGCATTACACTCTGCTTCTGGAACCTTCATTCTTCATTTTGCACGAGGTTCTGACTGACCAGTGCCAGGGCTCTGCATGCTGAAGCGTTTCTCACACCAGCATGACGCTCGATAGAGGATAATGAAGGGCAAAACCTTTTTGTTTTTGGGTGACAGATGTCATCTGTCATCCGGATTAAGGCAAAAACTGCAATGCGGTGCCACTGTAAGGTCAACGTGTCACCAAAACCATAAGAAAATCTAAAGCTTGCCCCCCCCCCTTGCCAGTAACCCGCAGGGACACTGGAAGCTGCATGCATATTCATAGCGGCACGACTGAGAGAAACCTGGTGTCTCTCAACAAGGAACATCACAAACAAGCTGCACCCACAGTTTTGTAGGACAACACAGCGATGCCCTGGAGACGCGACAAATGCAAAGTCGCCACACACTGGCTAAAAGATGTTTGGAAGAGCATTTTCCCCTGCTATTGAGGCATCAGTACAGCACTTTAGCATCAGATAGCTAAGCTATGCTTACCATGTAATAAATGTACATTCGATAAACCAGAAAACCTACAAACAAAGCAGCACTATCACGTTAGCCCATGGGATGAATCACTAATCATAAATCACTAATCAGGGTCAGGCTAAACATGCAAGAATATGGCCTGCTCCATATTTGCATGCAGTTAGCCAATGTTAAATGTTTTATGAAATGTGCAAAGTAGATTTAAGTGTTCTTGATAAAACCACCCAGTTATTTTGTGATATCATTAAAAGGAATATGGATTCATCAGGATTGGATAGGTTACGTTTCCCAACATAGACAAGCAACCAAAACCAGAACAGCTACCATGCTTATGGCAGTGACTATATACAGTATGAGACACTCGGGGGGGAGCTAGGCTACTTTCCATATTTCTACGTATTAGGTGCAATTGCTAAATAGTAAGCATGTATATGATACCAATTATACTGCTACTGCTGAATGATTGAGTGAGAGTTTGCAAACCTTGCAACTTTCAGAAAACATTTTTAAATCAACAAAGTAAAGTAAATCTTTAACAGGTGAGCATTTCTGTAAAAAAAAGAAACCTCACAAATCAACAGTGACAGCTGACCGCAGAGGGATCACTTTCACTGAATGGGATATCGAGGTGAATAAAATACATAACACTAATACTGAATACTTGTGTGGAATAACCATGTAGACCCAGCTGCCAAAGCTGCTGATATGAGATTCAACATACAGACAGCTGCTGAGGAGAAATCCTCAACCCACACAGCAAGCAATGGTCCAATAATGTCCACGAAAAGAACACTCTCCAAAACACAAGCTCAAATCTTACACTTATCAGTGATGTCTACTACTTAAAGCTTTAATCAGTTAACTGGGTATAAACTGTTCAAGGGAAAGATACTGTATGTTGATCTATTCAACAAGTGACCATTGGTGTGCATCACTTAGCTCAAACAGGCACTAGGCTTGCGACATTCACAATGGAAAAAACTCCTTAGCCTGCGGGGAAAACTGCGTCAATCCGTACAGGCACCATCTGCAACTGTTAATGAGTGCTGGTGACAATGCCATTACGCCCGGTGATTTTCCGTATTGATAGCTTAGCGTTAAGCTGAAGATGTGTGACGTTATTCAAGCTAAATGCACAAACTGAATGAATTACACTTCTTGGGAATCTGTGTGGACATCTTCAGATTTTATTAGTTCATTTATTGAAATATGAGCAAAAGAAAATGGAACTTTTGATTCTGATTACCATAACATTGAAAAAACTTACAGTATACTGCCGATATACTGCATTTAACCAAACATATATGCACCCAACAAGAAATTATGTGGCATGCAAGTCATTTTATTCACAATATCGATACTGTTCACACAAGCATCTCCAGACAACACACAAGTCATAGAGATGTAGCTATGTCATCCCGTATTAAAATTTACAGTTCCAAATTTTAAGTAATAAAGAAATAAATTGCCGCATGACCCTGACCAGTAAAAGAGGCCGGAAGATGGATGGAAGTAATAAATTTCCAAGTTTCAAGTAACACTTTCCGTAATGTACATACATCCATCTTCAAGGCACTTGGCTTGTTCAGGGTCATGTAGTGCTGCGGTATGTGTCCCAGTCAGCACAGGGCACAAGGCCAGTTAGCACCCTGCGCGAGATGCCAGGCCAGAGTAGAACATACTAGCCAGTTAGCCAACTAGCCTAACAACGTGTCTTCATGGTGCAAGGAGAACAGAAAGCAGAGACAGGATTCAAACCCCCAACCCTAGATAAACCAACGGAGTTTCCACTCAGGCAAGTGCACAACCTTTACAACGTCCCAGTAATTATTAAAAGTGATTATGAAAATAGCCTATTACAGCACAAACAAATCCGTAGCAAAGTAAAGAATTCACCTGTGAATCAGAAAAAGCAGATTCTGTCTGATAGAAATACTCATGGATCCGTTCGTGTTTATGGCCTTTGTCCCCTATTTCAGGGAAGGCTCTCAGTATCATGAACATGTCCGCCAAGAGCAAATAATCATGCCCAATGACTCAGGGAAGCTCTACACTAACACACGTTTGTACTTGGTTTAATAAACTGACCGCAAATGTTAAACAAATGACAAGATCACCTCAGTGACGAAGCCTGGAAACGTCCTCACGTTTTCCATTTCTACCCCGGTTCCCTTTTCTATCATTAAATATTATATCATGTAAAATGCTCACAATGCATTCAATAATGGGCAAGGGCTTTGCAGTAACTGCACCTTCATCATGCATTCATTATCCTTTCATAGAACATTCATCAGCAGCATGCAAGTATACCATAACACAACACTTTAATTATTAAAATATTAAGCATTATATGATAATATGAATAATGTTTGTTATTATCATATCATTTTGTTATTATGTATATGAACGCTGTAAGAATGTTAGGTATGTTAGGATGTTATGGTATACATACATACTGCTTATGAATGTCCTATGAATGCATATACTGAATGCTTTATTAAGGTGCATTGAATCTACTACAAATGCATTTTAAAGGCATTATGAAGGTGCAGTTAACGTAAAGTGTGACCCAATAATGTTTACTGATTATGCAAAACACATTAATTTAATTGATTAAACAAAGAGACTCATTCACCCAAACAAAAAGTGACGTGAATGACATTAACTACCTTTTCAACTTTTTAATAAAGCTAGCCTGATTTAATTTAACGTCAGACCATGCACAAAACTGGGAAAAGAAGCAGAAAATGAGCAGGGGAAGAAGATGGGCAGGTGGTAATTGCCAATAGTGCTGCATTCCTGTACGAAAGCATGAATATCAAGTACAGTCAGTCTTCAATCATCCCTGCTGCTTGCTGGGAAACGTTGTCCAATTGGACAGAAACGGCAGACATACCTATGGCTCGTTTCTCAATGCCTGCCAACTTAGCTCATTAGATTTCTGCCATTTTAGCAGCTTCCCATAATACGTGCATTGAAAATATGAATATTTTTTATTTTAGACAGCCTGAGACCAAATGGGTTCAAAAAAGGTTTTTTGGAAACCAGATGCCACTTTGGTTTGCTAACCATAAAAAGGTGGACTGACACCTGACATTTCATAACCCTGGAAGTAACAGCATAATTCCAGTATCCATGATATGAAACACACTGATGAATATGCAGCATGCAATTAGATATCATAATGACCCTGCTAGCGATAGCCTGCGGTGACAATAAAACTCCAATCTCACATGCCCAAGATGATAATCATAGTGGCATCACCGGCAGGCAAAAGTCTCCCAGTTAGGATACTGGAATCACCTCGATATTTCTGGATAAATCCTTTCAGAGAACATTGATATGCTGAACCCGTTTGAACGTTCAAACACAACCCAACTGCAGACAGTTTTATAAGGGAAGGGAAACAGGACAGGCACAGACTGAAATCCCTTTAAATTATCTGTCAGGCACCATTAAAAACAAAGAACAGTGGTACTTACTTCCAAGTGACAGGGTTACAGATAAGAAAAATCAGTCTAAAGTTAAAATAAAAAAGCGAGCATCCTAGCTATTTAATTGACTCTCTAAGGCAAGCACACATATAATTGTTTGAGACTGGAAAACAGTCTCTCAGCAAGCTTATGAATCCTCTCATTTGAAGACCAATTTGACATTGTTTGAAAATGAAGATTCATGACTCCATTGATCTACAAATTTCAATTAAATAAGTTCCACTTATAGATATAACAGGTCTGTGGAAAACCAACGCTAATGCGGACAACAGGGACCAAAATCTACATTTAAGGCTTCCTACATCTCCCCTCAATAATCTGCTTAGTTGTTGCCAAGACAGCTAATCTCATGACACGCAGATTAATGACAGCAAGATGTAAAATATCAGCCGCTAACAATAACAACACGTGTTTCTGTATAGCATTCCTGTGCTCCCGTCTGGCGTGCTCCCGTCTGGCGTGCTCCCGTCTGGCGTGCTCCCGTCTGGCGTGGCCACGTCTCCCATGCTCCTGTGCTCCCGTCTCACGTTCTCCCGTCTCACGTTCTCCCGTCTGGCGTGCTCCCGTCTCCCGTGCTCCAATCTGGCGTGCTCCCGTCTGGCGTGGCCCCCGTTTCGTGTGCTCCCGTCTCGCGTGCTCCCGTTTGGCGTGCTCCTGTTTGGCGTGCTCCTGTTTGGCGTGCTCCCGTCTCCTGTGCTCCAATCTGGTGTGCTCCCGTCTCCCGCGCTCCTGTCTGGCGTGCTCCCGTTTGGCGTGCTCCCGTCTCCCGTACTCCCGTCTGGCGTGCTCCCGTCTGGCGTGCTCCCGTCTCCTGTGCTCCCATCTGGCGTGCTCCAATCTGGCGTGGCCCCCGTCTGGCGTGGCCCCCGTCTGGCGTGGCCCCCGTCTGGCGTGGCCCCCGTCTGGCGTGCTCCCGTCTCGCGTGCTCCCGTCTCGCGTGCTCCCGTCTCGCGTGCTCCTGTTTGGCGTGCTCCTGTTTGGCGTGCTCCTGTTTGGCGTGCTCCTGTTTGGCGTGCTCCCATCTGGCGTGCTCCCGTCTCCCGTGCTCCCGTCTCCCGTGCTCCCGTCTGGCGTGCTCCCGTCTCGCATGCTCCCGTCTCCCGTGCCCCGTCTCATCTCCAATGCAACAACAAGGCAATTTTGTGCTTTCCATGCTTTCCGCGACTCTCTGGGGTAAATCACTGCTTTGTCATGGAATTATTAATTATATAATCTCCCACCAGTTTATGCTTACTGGGGAAGCAGTGTGTGTCAAACAAAACAAAAAAATGGAACAATTGCTGACATGGTGACGGTCTTCGGTGGAGAAAGTCTTCCTCTAACATGTGAGATTTTGAGCTCTTCATTGCAATGTGAATGGGGTGGGTGGATTCAACGGTGCAACTGCACGGGACCCCCAAGGCTTACGTGGCCCCCTGTTGGCCACAAGCAGTCACTACACAAAATATTTAAATGTATTCCTCAGTTAGGAGACTCTGCTAATTAGCTAGCTACCTAAGACCTTCTGACCTTACTCGCTACATTGACATTAAACACAACTATAAAGCGATCATAACTCCTATCCAACCCAGGCTGCATCCCAGCCTCAATCCACATCCAATTGACTCCAGGTTCACTGCAACCCTATATTGGATAAGAAGTTACGGGAAACAGATGAATGGATGTAACAAGTATCTGATGTGCAGTGTGCATAACGATGGGTTCATGGATACAACGACCAATAAAATCAGGCAATTACGCTTCAGAGAACTAATTTGTGAATAAGACCAAGCGTACACACATTCTTTTAAATATAGCAGGCATTAAGATGTCACCACAGTTATCTAAATGTGCGTGAAACATCAGCTTACATGACTGAAGAATGTCTGATAAAATCTTCTTGAACATCTCAAAAGTTGAGTGGGTCTGGTAGAGACACGACCTGAGCCAAGCTGACCTGACGGGACACTCCCATTCACCACCATGCGGGTGGGGATTACAGAGACGAGCAATGGCACTAATTGAAATGTCGAAGCCCTCCGCCTAACATCTGACAGCTGACCGGCAATCACAC
Source organism: Stomatorhinus ivindoensis (assembly GCA_019775895.2). NCBI lineage: Eukaryota > Metazoa > Chordata > Actinopteri > Osteoglossiformes > Mormyridae > Stomatorhinus > Stomatorhinus ivindoensis. Next base: position 17,637,137 of record JABFEB020000104.1, on the reverse strand, counting down.
GGTAATCACACACGTCGAGATTAAAGCCCTAACCATGTGCTTCCAGGAAACCGCACCATCTGGGCACTAATTGCCCCCATGAAGCCCACCCATTCTGGATTCATCTCTCCTTTTCCAGCAGATATTTATTGCAACATAAAGTCCTCTGGATGGTTTAGTTTAGATGACAGAACATAGGGCAATCAGCGATAAGGGCAATTGCTGCACAGCTAAATTCAGTCAGCTTCAAAATGCTTTTGGAATCACTGCCCATACAGAAAGCTACTTACAGCCAAAATAGCCAACAATGCAATGCCCAACCAGGGTCTTCCCCTGCACAGGATTTCAACTTAAGGTGCTCTCTTCTCTGTCGATTTTGTGGTCCACTTTAGTGCAGATCATAGAAAAATGTTTTTTTTCCATCATAGTGACGGATAATCAAAGATTTAAGCAGAGAGTGAAAAATGCTTTTATCGGCGAGCTAAAATGAGTCATTCATGTTACACATCTAGCAATAATGATTACCTATTACGTCAGCTTCATGCAGTAAATGAAGAGCAATACTTTTTTTAGCAAGAAGTGAAGGAGGGATGGAGATGTAAATAGTGCAGAATAAGCCTTAGAGGCGTAATTATATTCAGACCGTTCCGTTTCCCGCAGCTCTCGATTCCGTTTACATTGTGAAGTGTTAATCATGGAGGTAAGGAACAATTCCGCACCGCACACATAGCCCCTCAAACCTGCAAATAACACTGCAGCCTGAAGGGGAACAGAAGCAATGTATGTCTGATCCATTCAACATTCAAATTCCCGTTACGCACCATTGCAAATGACTAGCTAGCTATACCAAGCGGCATTTCCTGCTGTGGCATTTGAGGGGCACCTCATTGCCTAAGGAGAGGCTGCTTTCTAATGTAGGGCACTCATAGCAGAGCACATCTGCCTCAGCGCGGATTAGGGAGAATCAGTGTCCGCAAAGTGATACTGGAGATGTATTATTACGGCAGGAGTGGGACAAAGTATCATAAATGTCGAGTTTCCTCAGCTTGGTCACGATGTCCCTGAAACTAAAATAACTGCTTTGGCCAAACTGGGCATTCTGTCTATAAAAATGAGTGTCTTTAGGTAAGCGTTTTTTTTTGGTTTTTTTTACATGTGACGTCAGTATTTTAATGGTTTGTGGACCTGATGGGTTAGTGCTGAAACACCCCCACTGGAGACTCAGAAGGAGGGCAGCTAGTAGGCGAGTCCCCCACCGGTAGCTACAGAGAAGGACGACACCCCACGGGGCTCACTGGGCCATCCTGCTGCAACATTCTGCATTTTGCAATCATCATTTAAATACACAGCTCTGGAAAAAATTAAAGAAACCAATTTATATTAAAAAAACTGCATTGTTAAATCCTGGTTTAATCCTGGTTCTGCAGGCAGAAGGCTACACTGCAAGGCAGGCTGCTACTAAGACAGTAGTTCACAAGAATAAGATGAAGCGGGAGATACTGGGAACGACTAGAAACCAGCCAGGTACACGACCAAAGCAAAAGGAATGGGAAACATTAATGGTGGTGTGACGTGCACGGCTAGGACAGTTCGCAACCGGCTTCTAGATGCAGGACTGACATCGCATAAAGCAAGAAAGAAGCCCTTCATTAATGAGAAACAGGGAAGAACCAGGCTGCAGTCAACAATATATGTACATATATATTATACATATTTACACGCACGTGCACGTCGGGTAAACATATACTTACGGGGACCGCTCACTCATTTCTATGTGATAAATGCTAACGATAACTATGACAACCTTAAACCCTACCCAGCCCTAACCATAACCATAAGTAACCAAGCTAAATACAAGAGTTTTTGCATTTTTCGTTTTTTCATCACAGTAACAGATTTTTATTAAATTCAGCTTGCCCTTGTAGGGACCAGGACAAAATATGGGTATTCATCACGTTGTGGGGATATAAGGATAAGGTCAGGTATACCCACACACACACACATTATTCACAGACACAAACACATAAATGAGTGAAACAAAAAACTGTGCTGTGGTCTCTTAATTTTTTCCAGAGCTGTATGTAATGCATTGTATTTGTAGAACCTAAGAGTGAATTGGCAATGGCACTGGTATCCTGTTCAGAACATACCACAGTATGGGTTAAGGGAAGGAGACAGACAGACAACATGTAGAATTTCTTAAAATTATAATAATTCTTAACTATATTTAGCTAAAAGTTAAGAAAATGAAAATGAAACAAATGGTTTACAGAGGAATCAATGTTCATGTATATCTTTTTTCAGAGACACTTGCTAATGAAAAGGTTATTATTGTCAGCACTGACCATATTTAAATGAGATATTACTTACTAACTGCCTTGTTTTAATCCATTTTAATTAAGTGAATTAAATGAAGTGGAGTTATGAATAGTAAATGCCTTAACTGTGCCTAATAGTTCATTTTTTCCCTCTCCTGGTCATTTGGGTAATTATATAACGTGTTTTGTAGCGTTTGAAATTCAGTAAAAGAAAGAAAAGCCTAGTTGTGTTTTTCTCAGCCAGCTGAGCTGTGTCCGCATATTCATCAGAATCCTTAGACCAGAAACGTTTACAGCTTGAGGGACCAATCAGGAGGCCACATACTTTTGAGTCAATGAAAAGTCATTGAAAACAATGACAAATCAGATCAGCTGTATAAATAGCAGGGTATGCATTTATGACTCAATGGACAAACACAAGAAGGCAGTTCCCACCCGAAAGCCACATTAACATTAAAGAATGAACCACTTGATCATAGCTGCCAATGTCTATAATTCCGGAGCTAAGCAGATACTTCTAAAAAATGTTAATGGCATATATTACAGCCCCTTGCCCAGTGACTGGAACAGGGTTTGTTAAATACAACAAATGCTTTTCTATAACTGTTTCTGTGATAGTATGATTTCTCTTAGGACCTGTAATTCCAGTGTATGGCTTAGACGGTTAGGTCTCTGCGCCAATAAGCAGAAGGTTGCTGGTTTGAACCCCATCCGCAGGTGTCATGTCTCAGTTGTAGTTTGCTTACCAGCGTCAGTATGTCTCAAGGGAGACTAATACGGGAAAGGACAAAATTAAAGAATTCCTGAACTCATACGCAAGCAAATGAAACATTCATTTTTCTTATCTGGGAGATACAACCATGACACTGAAAAAAAACACCACAAAGGACTTCCAATAGTTTGTAAAACATAATGTCCTTTAATCTATTTTAATTCAATTAGAATTGTAAGAAACTGGCCAGTTAACAAAACAGGAACTTCATTTATTCATTTTGCATTTCATAATCAGACTCGGTTCAATCCAACACGTCTGTCCGCAGTGACACCCCAAGTGTATTCGAATTCAAAAACGCTGCGCTTTCAGACTTCCCAAAAGCATAGCTGCAGTAACATCATTAGTGAGTCCGTTGTATAAAGCGCTCCCTGCCTTACATGATTTTCCCCACTAGTGGGACTTGATTTCTGCCTTGACTTCACACAGAGAGAGGAAGATAAGAGGATCCGCACGACATCTCACTGCTCTGTGTGACTGCTAACCGATGACACTCTTACTGCTATGCACGGCCAAACATCAATTAGTTGTTTATTGGGGGAATAACTGAATTTATTACATTAGTCTATTTTATAACCCATCTATCCATCTTCCAACCACTTATCCCGGACAGGCTTGTGGGGGTGGGGGGGGGAGAGAGAGATTTGAAGCCTACCCTATTAAGCACAGGGTACAAATCAGAGATGCAAGAGCATTGCAGGGCACACACCCACACATGCTCACACACTACCAGCAATTTAGAGACAGCGATTAGCCTAACAGCACATATCTGGCCTGCGGAAGGAAGCCAGAGTACATGCGGGAAATCAGTGTGACAGGGAGAGGAGGAGGAAACTCCACACACATCGACTTGCATGTTTCGTCTGGGTTCACTGTGCACTGACCTGGCAAACCAATCCAGAGGGTCCCTTGCCTCACGCCCTGTGATTCCTGGAAGAAGTCCCGGGCCCAGTGTGACCCCGCATTTGATAGGCAGATATGGGAAACGGATAGATGGATGAAATAGATGCACTGACGTGCAGCCCGGAGCAGAGAGGGGATTTCAGAATGACAGTCTTCGTTTGGACAGGTGCTGGAAAGCTAAATGGCAGTTGCTGTTAATTATGAGCCGTATCTTTGTATAAAATGCAGTAGAGAGACCTGTGGCTCAGTGGATTGTGTTACTGCTGAATATGTCATGAGTTTAAATCCCGCCCCCCGAAAATCCTCACTTTTGGCAGATGTTGGATAGCAACGCCGTCATCATCATCGTTCTATCTACAGGATGAACCTTTTGATGGTGTTACTGCTCTATACCAGAGTTATCATGGGTTCAGATCCCCCACAAAAACCTCACTTAGACAGGTGCCAATATGCAATGTTGTGAATTATGAGCTCCATCATTTTAGGAAACGCGGTACAGAAACCTGTGGCTCAGCAGATGGTTTTACTGCTCTATACCAGAGGTATCATAGGTTCAAATCCCCTACAATCCTTCCTTGGACAGGTGTTGATAAGCAAGGCTGTTAATTATGAGCTCCACCATTGTGTCAAATGCAGTACAGGCATTTCAGCTTGTACACACCATGTAGCAGTTAAAATCATTAATTAAAATAAGGATATAAGTGAGCCCAGAAAAGGCTTATTACTGCACTCTTGGAGAATATGTTGCACCCAAGTTGCCCCACAGGAAAAGCTACCTCTACAGAGGTAATAAAATCCACCACCCAGCATTGTAGCTAAGAAGCTCAACTCTAGACAGAACTTGGAAAAACACAATGTGACTGCTGGCATTCAGTGCCATATTGCACCTTAGGGTAGCAATAGCAGCTCAGTGTAGGCTATGGGCAGCATCTGCCATTGACTACTGTACACACATTCGATTTAAAATGCATTCGTGGTTAGCAATTATTCCTTCGTCACACTCACTGTCGGCCACACTTGTCACATGGTGATGACAGTGACAAAAAAACAAAAAAAAGAGTCCAACACCACGGTCTCATGTCACTGGTCATTGGGGATGCTTTATATAGATCCTGGCAAGTCTGCTATAAGCAAAACAACCCAGCAGGTTCACTGAAAAGTGACATATTGAAATACCCCCAATGAGAAGGCAGGGGGGGGGGGGGCAGATGAGCCACCCGCTAATTCCTGTCACATCCTGCTCCTTCCGCATAAACCATACATCTTTCCCTAAGCTTCTGTGGTAGGTCCTCCCCTGCATGTTGAGTCAGCATCACATCAAAGATCTTGTTTCTTTAAACACTGTTCTGCTTGCTTTTCCACCCCTGTACTTCCATGTGGGTAAATATGCTAATGTAACCCTGCAAACTTAATATTGGACGGTCTCTCACATCGTACTCACTGTCAGTCTGATTGCAATGAATAAGCAAGTAAGCAATATGAGTCAATCACACTAAAATAAGATGCTCAATCAACAGTAAAAATTAACAGCAATGGTTTGGGCCAAAAACAGACTCCCCCGTAGTCAGTAAACAGATTACGATGCAACACCTCTTGGAAATATCTGTAAATTCATTCAAAATCGAGCCAGAATCGTCTAACCCTCAAACAGACTGAAAAGGCTCAGGTTAGGTATCTCTAGGGAGATAGGGTTAACAGTCCACAAAGTTGACATAATTATGCTTTTCTTACAAACAATACAAAAAAGATGAACTGCACATATTTTGTAACGAAAATGGGGAGTATAGGGTAACTGTTCCCTAACATTTTAAATGACACACAGGACTGCCATCTTAAGGGTCTGTTTAAGGCCAACTTAAGCACTATAACACCATGCTGCAGCATCATGCGCTTCTGCCTTCGTTCTGAAAACGTTACAAAAGGAATGCAGATCTAACAAGGGCAATGATGTTTGTCTGGTGTCTCTGTATCTAGGGACAGCCTTTTTCCATCAAAAACAAAACTCTGTTTTCACAGCAGTACCTGCTGTTTCTTTACCATCCCCATGCAAGGTAACAACCAGCAAAAATAACTTCCACAATTCAACAACTCCAAAATTGCCCCCATTAAATAAAATTCTTCAATAAGCCCTTTTATTAGAAGACAGGAACCACAACAGCAAATCATTAAAAAACATCAACCACCACTGTTATTGAGTGCATGACATGATGCATGAATATCTAGTCGTCATCCACCTATTCATTTTCCATAAGATCCCAAACAGTGCAGGGTCGCAGCGAGGCTGGAGCCTTTCCTAGGACAGTAGAGACTCTGGACAGCACACAGTCCATCACAGGGCACAAAAGAGCAGATCTAGAGATAGCAGTCCTCATAAGGCCTTTGTACTCGGGGAGGAAGCCAGGTGCAAACATTTAAAGCCAACACACTCAACCCTGCAGGTGTGAGACTGCTTAATGGAGATAATGAGGCCGTTTTACAGTGAACATCATCATTATCTACATAATGCAGGAAGATGGCTGTTACAAAAGAGAGATAATAAATAATAATAACATTGAAGTGTCAAAATACTCTCTGGAAGAAAAGAAGATTCAAAACCAGACAGAATTTAAGACTACAAGGTTTTTACAGCAGAACACACACCATGTACAAAAAACAGATATATTCCTGGGTGGGGGGGGGGGGGTTAAAGACCGATGAGCTTTCTAGTATTG
>JABFEB020000104.1:17608586-17630354 GCA_019775895.2 Stomatorhinus ivindoensis | reverse complement strand
TGAGCTATCAAGTATTGTGGCTCAGGGGTCTAGCGCCATTGCCTCACACCAGGATAGCGGGGGGGTCGAAATCACACCCGTGCTCTGCTAATGTTGGCTGGATCTCCCCCTACAGCCCAAAGACATGTGGGTGACTGACACACACGAAGCCGGCCATCTCACCTGAGGCCAGTCATTTAGACAACAGGAGAGTAAAAAATATCTGCTCACTAGCCTGCAGGCTCCTAAAACAAAACACTACATTTTTTTACGTACATAGCCCTGTTGGCTAGTGGCAAAAATTCTTAAATTCCACCCCATGTGAAATGATTTTATGCATGTGTGTGCATCGTGGCCAAGGCCCAGGCTGGCACTGGCCCTGTTACTGGAGAAGCTATTGGTAGACGCATGAACCATAAATGCTGTCATTGCGTATTGTGAATTTCTCATTTGATTAACTCGACGATGGCAATGGGAAGGAGCCGATGGGAAGAAAGGCAGAGACAGCTTTGCTTTCTTAATGGTCTGCTTGTCTACGGTAAGGTTTCAGGTTTCAATTTTTCTTGCTTCGGTGATCGTTGTTAAAATAATCTATAAATGCAGCTGAGCCCACCCCTCTGGCCGCCTCCCAGCTGCGGGGATGACGCGGGGATGACGCAGCACAGAGGAGCCCCTAAGAGGCAGCTACTCCGTGCTCAGGAAAGCTCCAGAAGCCCGAGAAAATGCCACATAACAGGAAAGGAAAAAAAAAATAAACTGTCAACGAAAACTTATGAGGTGCCTTAAAGATTTTAAGTGAAAGCTAAATCGTCCTGCATTTATTAAATTAGACCTCATCACTGTTCGGAAATTACTCATTAGAAAAGTTTAAGCCAAAAACATAGTTACAGACGTTAATTATGCGCTAATTTAGTCAAACGACCTTCAGTTACATTGCCAGCATGCAAGTAATAAATTCATTCTTTAATCACTTTAGAAAGTTAATAATGGAAATCACCTAGGCACGTTTTTGGGGGAAAGGGGTGATGTATATTTTATTTGATTTTAAAAGTTTTTTGCCGCATGTGTGTTAAACTAGTTTTAGTACTTATGTCAGGTATGACTAAGGGATCTTTATTTTATTTTGGACATATTTTTATTCCACTGGCTCACTTCCATATACGTAACAGAATTGGAATACCTTTAATACGCCTTAAAATGCTAAATGTTTCTCAGAAGAAATATTAATATAATAAATGATTACATAATCCATCCATTTTCTTACTCTGTGTTATCCAGTACAGAGCTGCAATGATTCTGAAACCTCTCGCAGGAAGTACAGAGCATGAGACCAAAGATGCCAAACTATTGCAGGACCCACACAAAACACAAAGGGAAGTTCACAGACATAAACATCGTCTAACCATGTTATTGCGACCCCAGAGGGGTGACTCTCTTCTGGGTGTGTCTATGCTCCTGATCCCGCCCACTGTGACATCCCATAACTCTCCATTCTGATAGGCTGGTTCATATTTCATCATTTCCTTTACACCTGTTCAGACAGTTAAGAGGAGGCAATTACTCTGAATTCATTGTGCTTCTTGTTATCATTAAACACTTTTATTCATTTTGCTTGACCCTCGTCACTGTTTGGACACTTGATTTTGCTTTAGCCATTTTGGGATTTTTCTGCTTTTGGTTCCCATTTGTAAACAGTCTGCAGTTATTTATAAATATTGTGTCCATTTTGCATTAGATGGGGAAGCAGGAAATGCAACATCATGTTGTTTTATTTTAATACTGTTTTGGTTAGTTTGGTAAGTTTCTGCATTTATATTTTCACCTCCTGTTTGGTTTTGGAAAAGGCGCACATTTTTTTCTAGTTAGAGGCATTTAGTCGGGCTCCTGAAGTTTTCCCCTACTAATAATATTATTATATAACAAAGAAGGTTGGGGTCTCACTCCACTTTTTGTTCCGCCTGACCCGAGACTGGGACATAACCTGCTTTTGGACTGCGGAACGAAACCCTTGCAAACATCTGGATAACATCCAAACTCCATACACAACGCCAGGGGTATAAACTGAGGCTGCAGTGCTACCTACAATTATTTAATTTTAAAGAAATCTCCCCACAACTAATACCAGACAAGCAGTTGGAAGATGAATATTCCAACATCTAAAAGCACTTAGAACTTACAAATGCAATGTTTACAGTTACAAAGGTTCAATTTTACCTTTTACTGAAAATCAGCGAGGAATGTGACCCATGTACCAGCCTTGGGGACCACTGCTGTAACCCTTTAAAAGGCACTTGATTACAATGTCTGATGTGATTACCAAGGGTGCAAGGAACAGCCACAATGGAGCTTCCAAACGCTCCCTGGATATACAGTAAGGGAACTTGAATGATCTCAGCGAGTCATTAGCGAGTTTAGGTGTTTGTTAAAAGGGGCAGAGAGTCATTGCTTCTGTGTGTCAAGGAGAGTCAGCATTATTGCTCAACAAAAAAACACATTTTTCCAATAATTACACCATTACCCAGGTTAAGGGGCAGCATTTCTGAGGGAAATGGCAGCTGAACCATGGTAACAGGAAATGACACAGCAGCTTTCCAGAAAAACACAATAACTTTAGATTTGTGAGAGGGGACCAGATTGAACACAGAGAACTGAAAAATATGAAGACAGAAATGTGAATAGGCAGACCCTTCCGGTATGCAAACAGCTACTTTACAATATATTTTTGTAAAACTGCTGTGAACAGGTTTAACCACAAAAGAAGAAAAAGAAAATCAATGAATTTTCAAATTGTTAAGACAGAACATGTAGTGTGCGTAAAAATGAAATCTCCAATTTGTATTGCACAAATGTAAGGTTACTATGTGACAAACTATTACACCCATCTATCCATCTACCCACCACTTATCCTAGTCAGGGTGACAAAAGCAGAAATGATTATTATTACTATTCGAATTGTTCTTCAGAGTAGATGAGCATCAACTCCTGTAGACATTATCAGATTATTGGGACTGCTGGTGTCCTACCAGACAGTGGCAGATGTTGCCTGGTATGAATTTTGCTATTTTAAAATATATTAAATCAGCTGTACTTTGTGTTGCTATATAAACAATAACAGAAGCTGTCAAGAAACCACAAACAGTATATTTATAGCAAATTTACTATTTTTTTCTTTCTTGCCATTGGAGTGTTGATTGGAGGGCAGTGTGTGTGGCTCAGTGGGGTAAGACAGGCATCTGAAGGTCATCAGTTCAAATCTCAGTGCTGGCTTACTGAGGTCTCCGTTGGGCCCTTGAGCAAGGCCCTTAACCCCCAAGTGGTCCATGTGTGCTAACCCTGCGCTCAGACCCCAATTCGCTCTCACCTGTGTGTGTGTGACAGACAGCATCAAGATGGGATATGACAAATACAACATTCCACAATACCAATACTTGTACAACTGGCAAATAATGGATCATTTCATTTCATGGCTTAGTCGCTGGAGTAGTTTATAACTAAATTTTTGGTACCGCAGCATTTACTAGACTATAGTACTACATTTACTAGATTGATTACCAATACAGTCACCTTTATGTGTTATCATTCATCCATCTTCAAATGACTAACGCTGGTCAGAGGTATGTCACGGTATCTTTTATAAATTTTCCCAGAAAAGCTTTTAATAAAGCATCTCCACTCATAAGAAGCCTCATCTCTCATTCTAGCTCTGCATACTCAAAACATACTCAGAACATACTTGGACCATACTCTTACTGAAAGCAGCGACTTTCAGTTCCTTCAAAGGCCACAGTAGGAACAGACCCTTATTTTATATCCTTTAATCCAAAATTAGCATCTCATCTCACTTTGATGTCCATGTCTATTAAGCACCAGTTTTTAGGCCCAGAAAGAACTTTTTATAGAAAGTAAATAATTTATTCAATAATTTATTCATGAATGTTCTGTAGGAAACAGAAGAAAATAGTTTCCAATGTGTGAGATTAAAAGAGAGTGCTCACAGAGGTAAGGAGCACATGCTCATACGGAGCAATGTCGCACTAAACAAGACAATCCACCGCAGGGATGAGAACCTGACTGCACCTATGTGGTGGGTGACACCTCAGCACCACTCTAGTCCAAATGGACCAGTGAGAATTTTTTTCCCAGTGGATGGAGTACCAGTCCTGCCATCTACCCTCAAATTTTCCCTGAAAGCTGGAGGGCTGGAAGTAAATTAACTTCACACCCAGGATGAAGCAATTTCAGGTTCAGGGCCTTACAGAGCAGGATCACTCCAGAAATTCTGAGGATTCAAACTAGCAACCTTCCAGTTGCTGGAACAGATCCCTAGCCTCTGAGCCACCAGTCCAGCACAGAAACAGGCTGAATTCTATTAAATCAACCACAAGCAGATTTGTATCTGCTTATCATTATTAACCTTAAGAATACTGAAATAAAACAGAACTCTACAGCAAACAAATAGATTGAATTCTACACAGGGGCAGCATCAGAAGTGCATGAATACCTAAGGCTGAACGATACGCTGTAAAACAGCATCTTCATGTTTTGGGTCACTGTATCGATATTCCATATATATTAATATTACTACGTTCAGTCAAGGGCAGAAAGTCAGAATGAATTATGGTTTTATTTATTCACAACAAATTTTCCCCAACTGCAGAAGTCTGCTGAGCATAATATCAGATAAGATGTAAACATTTAAAAGCAAAAATACACATTTTTTTCTAAGGGCTCCTGCAAAATTACAAATTGACTAAATATCCAAGTGCCTGAAATGTAAACAAATATTTCAAATATTTAACAATTACATATTCAAAATAAGACATTATAACATTTTTTCAGTACTGTTGTGTTCTTCTGTTGAACCGTTTCACATGAACCAATAAAAAAAATTGGAAATCAAATAATATGTGAAAAAAGTATTAAGTATTAAACAACCAGATACTTCTAAAATGAAATGTATGGAGTCAAATTTTGGCTACACAGTAATGCAAACCAATGTGTAAGCAAAAGAATGTATACAGCGTACCGTAAGCAAAAGAATGTATAAAGCGTACCATAAGCAAAAGAATGTATACATTGCAAACAAAACTGCACTGAGATTTTTTCCATTGGCAAGTTTTTTGAATATATATCATTTTTGTTATTGTTCTGTATTCTTTATGTTACACTTTTTTGGCACTTTTTTTCTTTATGGTAACTTTATGTTGCACTTTGCAATACTTCTTTCCCTTTGTGTTGTATTTTTCTTTGCGTTTAACTATCTGGCCCTGACATATAGCGGGTGGGGCTTTGTGGGGGTCTCTGTCACTACCCAATCTGTACCACCTACCTGATTTGTACCTCGCATGTCTAACCATACACAGTATGTTGAATCATGTATACACCATGCTACATTTTCTGGCACTGCCCAATCTGTTCATCCTGCCATTTTATGGCAAACCAAACTGTCTACATTTACAATAAATGAAACAGATTGACATCATCAAACCATTTCTTATGCAAAAATGTGTCAACTATAAGATAAAATTTCAGTATATCACCCAGCACCATGTATTCCCTGGCAAATTCAGGGGGCCCAGCATTACACAAAGGCTCCTTGAATATGTAAAATGATATGTCAAATAGGGCAGGAGGGCAAAGGTGACATTTCGTCTCGGAATTTCTGATGCTATACCAAAACAGGACTTCTTTGTTAATTGAAACTTTTTCAACCTTGGTTGCAGCACCAAGCTAATTCTGATCGATATTTATTAAAAAGTCCGGAGGCTCAACCATGCACATATGTCAATATATTCAAGGAATATAAACATACAAGAGACAATAATCCTATTCTATCATGACTATGTCACATAATTATAATTCAGAACTCACATCCACATTTTCCTTAATGATCTAGGCTAAACTCCAGTGAGTAGAAACTGCAGTTAGTCTGTAGTCTTTCCTTAGAGTGCATCAAGGAAATAGAGAATGTGTGTGTGTGTGTGTGTGTGTGTGCGTGTGTGTGTGTGTGCGTGTGAGAAGGAGAGAGAGAGAGAGAGAGAGATTGCAACTGCTTCCAACAAATCCACCAACATTCTGATGTTCTTCTTCGTGTTACTTGCCTACCTTGGAGATTCGGATTTGCTGAGGCCGATTCTTCATTTGTCACAAAGATTGCATTTATTTAGCCATATGAAAACAGCATTTCATTTAAAACAGCCTCTTAAGATACAAACCATATGGGAGTAAGATGGCTGCGCCAATTAAATTATAGTAGCCAAACGAGAGGTGTCAAGCTAAAAGAAAATTAGACATCTGACTGGAGAAAGAAAAGAAACATTGGCTCAACCAGATTTTTCATTTAGAATAAATATTTGCATGAATTCCCAAGCTGGTATGACACCGTTCCGGTCCGCGGGCGATTTGTAAACAAACCCAGGGGGAGCTCGACGCTTTTTAGCTAAACCATTGCAGTAAATCTGTTTAGAACTGGATTCTGGGATATTGAAAAGCTGCATCATTGGCAACCCGTGGGCGACACAGCTGGCATCCAAGCACCACCTTGTCAATGTACAACCTGGGAGGAAGAACTTATGAACTCTGTGAATCACACATGGAAAGAGACGTGCCATCCCCAGCTCTGCTGTCTCTGTTGTTAATGTGCCATGGTGAAAATGCCAGCCTCTAATTTAGAACTCCCTCCTTAAGGAAACGGGTAACCTCTCTGTCCCTCTGATGAAAACGGGCAGAGTGGCAATTTCACATCTGGTCTGAAACTGATGTCAATTACTCACGGATGTCATGTGTGCCTAATGTGTCTAATTTCCTTAATAACGTTCCGTGCTGGGAAGCACTGGGAAGCAACACCGGAAAAATGAGGCCACTCTTCCGACCGTCCAATGAGGTAGGCGCTGGCCTAACACCGGGGCAGCCAGAAAACTCGTGATAGCTACAGAGTAAGACTAAGACAAACGTTTGCCCGTCATAACGAACGACACACAGCTGTCATTCGCTACAGCTCTAATGCAAGGGGATAAATTTAACCGTTCGGAATTCCTGTCACGTAACAGGATAGATTTTATGTCTTTATTGACATACTGAGTGTCTGTTGAACCTCATTTCTCTGTATAGCCCTTACACCGGCACTAAAAACACCAGAAAAATGTTGGCAAAAGTAAATGGAATCAATTCATTCCAGCATTCAAAGAGAGAAAACTGCACACAACTTGCCAGTATAGATCTTCCCACTACCCACCCCAACACTCAACTCCCCCCCTCCAAAAAAAAAAAAAAGAACAGCAATAGGCTACACTGCGGTAAAGAGGGTATAGTGACTCATGGTGCAACGCTCTTCAAGAGTGACACCACAACACAATGCTGTGTAGGTATATTTGGAATATGTCAAAACAGAAAGCATGCATAGGCAGAAGCTACCGGTGCGTCCCCTCACTGTCTCCCATTCATACTCTCCCTTGGGGCGCCTCTGTGACTCTGAAGTTTTGGGGGCAAAAGGGTGCCGCCTACCGGCCACCTGGGGCCCTCCGCGCAACCCTGCCGCAGCCTCCCAGCCACTTTCTCCAGCTCTAACTGCACCCCGCGGCGGAGGCGGCTGCTCCGAATTTCGATTTAAGCGGCCAAACGATTCACACCAATCCACCGGAAAGAGGGACATCACACAAAGGACGGGACCCGGGGATCACCGCCCGGACGCCATTGGGTCTTGCACCGCATCCTGGCAACGCGTCCCTGGAACGACTCCATGGGCTCCCGGAGAGCCCTTCGAGAGGGCTCACTTTATCAACGGAGTGCTTCTGCACCGTAATCGAAATGGCCTTAGTACGCAGTTTATGCATTTCTAATAATAATAACAATAATAATGGTGGTGATGATGATTCCCAGCGCCATTCTCAACAAAGTGTTTAGTTGAATCTAGATAGGTAGGTAACACTAGGGGTCCTGAATATCTAAAGCACCCACACATTTATCACGTAGAAGGCACGCGCGAACATCCAGGCGCGCACACATCTCGCCTTGCTCGTCCTCAAGCGGCGGCGATTACAACTCAGCAGTGAGATGTAGGGGTTGGGGGATGTTGCTCTTTAATCTGTTTTTATTAGATGTTCCTACTCTTACAATGCAAGTCTGTATTTTCCCCCAAGATACTGAATTAAGCAGCCCAAACAATATTTATCGCCGTTCTGCTACGAGTAACTTAACATTGCACAGCGCCTGTCAGACTATATTACAGAAATCAAGACAGGTTTTTTCCTCTAAACATTCTCTTCTTTAAAATTGTAACAGACACTAACGTTTGAGGAACTATATATCTGTATATGTACTCCTATATATGTAGGTCCTACATGTACATACGGAGATATAGCATTGCTAACATCGAAATATAAAATTCATCTCAAAATATTGAAAAATAATGTATAAAATATAAATGCATTGTTCATAACTTCTCTTAAAAACACGGACCGCCATAAGTTTCGCAGATGTTTCATATCCTGCTTACATGCTGCTCTTACACGCCGCGTCTGCTGCATTTGTTACCCTAATTCTTAAGTGCAGAAAACGCTCTTGTGATTCTGCTCCAAAAGGGTTGGATGAGATTAACTTAAACTGGTGACCTGGACACGTCTACAGTCGTGGATTAACAAGTAAACTCTCATTTAACAAGATTTAACAAGATGCGTCATGCGGTTCAAAGATACACAAAAGACGGACAAGCGAAAGATGGTGAGAAGATAAATTACATGCAGTGATAAGAATAAAAACAACTAAAGACGACTTGTTAACGGGAAAATAAACCCAACGATTAACTACACGCCAACAGCAAGGTTTAAAATAAAACGCTGAAAACAAAGACAAGAGTTAAGATTTTTAAATCTGTAATAGGTTAAATAAACGATAATTCTCAATATACATCGCATTACTTATCCTGGATGGCCAGTGGACCAAGTTGCAGAACTAATCGCTCGTTAACGGCCGTCAAACATTAGGGAAGCACGTCAAACATTAGGCACTAGCGCAGTCTCAAAAAACGAAAATCACACTTTTTGACGTGCCGTTTCTTCGTAAAATGTCATTTATCTGCACAGTTCGGTCCTTATGCAAGTATACATGTGTGTATGCAAATATTTACACATTGTTAAATAAAACGTACCTTGCTGAATTAGCAGAATTGTCATTCCGGTCAGGATAACCCAGCACAGAGGACTGTTCATGGCGATTCAATGCGCTGTCAAGAGTGCGCGTTTTTACGATTCACAAAATGGAAATGAAAATCCACCAAATGTACGGAAATTAAAAAAGAGACAATACGGTCCTTGCTGACAATTCCTGATATCTCTCTGACTGAGACGCAGTCAACAACGCCGGCGAAGAGAAGTCCCTCCTTCACTCAGGCGTAATTTGGAGAGGCGGACTGGATAGGCGGCTTTTAGCGCTTTACAAAGGCGATGCTTTCCAAGAACCTGCTGCGTCTTCATAATCGCTGCATCAGATGGTCAGAGACGAGTCTAACATACAAACAGCGGGTCATCTTCCCTAATCAAATCGTGAAAGTGTTAGATCCAATTATGTCATCCCGTTTATCACACAGACGATTAACTTATTAACGATTATTTGTGGGAATTTTAATTGCACCTAAAGGTAAAATAAATTACCTTTCGAACATGCTACTGTGCAGTCACGTTTGGGATTAGTGTGTGATGTATTATTCTGAAATCGTCTGGTTGCCTTTGATGTAGCAGTAGCCATTTAAGGTACCGGGAGGGAAACAGCTTGTTGTTTGGAGAAAAGTGCTTTTTTCTTTATTAAAGTTTTAAGATCACAATCATACATTTGTAAGTGACGAGGGCTTTCTACCACTGAGCTCTGTTATCTTTCGGTCCAAAAACAGCTCAGAATCATAACTATTCAAATCATATTTAAATAAAATTACGGCGTCGTCCAAGTTTTTTAAAAAAACAACAGCTATTTCTGAGTTGTCAAAAGCTTCAAAATAAACTTCTACACACAACCCACGCATGCCAACGTTATCCTGCAAGACTGAAGGAGACTGACCGTATTTTTTGCGGTTGTGTTTTCCCACATGCAACGGTGTAGGAGAGAGTTTTATATGGGAGGCTTTACAATTTAAAATTGGGGGGAGATGAATGAATCCAAATTAAGTATTTGTTCTACATGTTCCTGTGCCAAAGTACACATAAACGTGTGGCCGTATTTCTGTAATTCACGTCAACTCTCAGTATGTGTTTAAGGTCCAGTTATGTCTAAACTATCACTCCCACCCAAGTCCCTGCACCTGGCATTTCATTGGACATTCAATAAGAATTAATAGAAATACCTCAAGTAGCATCCATGTAATAATAAAACTCATGAATAGGAAATCATTTTAGATTAGATTAGATTAGATTCAACTTTATTGTCATTACACATGTATAAATACAGGGCAACAAATCATTTCATATTTACGTTACAAAAGAACTGTGTCGAACAGCCTAATCCAGACTCCTATTGCAGAAATAGGTGCTCCTCTGAATGTCTGATCATTGGTTAGTAAGCAAGATGTTCCTTGTATTCTAATTAAGCCTCATCCAGTCCCTGAATCTAGTGAAGAGTGGACGGGATAAATCGGTGTTAGGCCTAGCAGCAGTGGTACTCCATTAAGTACATAAACTTCATTTGACATGTCGAATTGTAAAAGAAGGGCCATTGAAAAATAAAATTCAATTTCAATGCAACTAAGTTGTTGCAACTCTGGATACTGGATAAGCAGTTAGGAATATGGAAGGATGGATGATGAGTGGATGGATGGATGGATGGATGGATAGATGGCTAAATGTTCTGTTTATTATGCTATACTTTAATTTAGCAGTGCCAGGAAGAAATCTCAACTATTTGTTGAGTTGTAGTTCATCTGCAAGATCTAAACGTTGAATGATAAAACATAGTTATTTTCTGTCTTCCAGTTTCATGTACAGAGAAAGAGCAAAGCTATCAGTTATCTTAGTTACCAGGGCGAGAATTTGCTCTCTTCGGGAAACTGAAATGAACTGTACCGTACAACACATAGTTTAAACAAAAGGTGGATGTAACTGACATGATAATCATACCCTAAATCTTTTCCAAAGCTTTTTTTGGGAAGAAAAACAGACCCGTTAATATGAGTCCTTCCCTCTGTGTCTGAAATGATGCATTTGGATCTGAAATCACCCATTTGAAACTACCAGGATGTTGACTTTGCTAACCTTCATCTCACCTTCTGTCACTGTCATAAGAGGCCAGTTTACATAAATACAGAGAGTAAAAGCATCCACAAAATTTCACCTTCAGTTTAAGAGCGAGTTGAAGCATGTAAGTAGAATTTAGGTTTCTAAGCTTGACAGAAAATCCCATTTTCCTGGCGGAACAGTGTACTAAAATTGTATTTTTACTTTTTGATGTCAACAAAAGGGGAGACTCGTGATTTGTTTTAACATTCATTTGAAGAAATCATTAGTTCAACAATGTGCAGCCAAGTTAATAAACTTGTGAAGAAATTGGAGAAAGAATAGAATTATCTGAGGCTAATGAGACAATGTTTTATTTCCAAAAAAATAAACGTGTGCAAATTGAATATGTGACAGTCACACTTTGCCGTATGTCAGGTCAGGCTATAATGGTTGTTATACTTGTTAACGTTTGCAAAACCCTCAACACGGTGCCCCTGCTGTCAGAGGCAAGGATTTAGTTTCCCCATTCGTAGAAGGATCCTCCATGAATCAAATTAACAGCCAGAAGGCCATTTCATTTCAGAAACAATACAGACCAAAGTGTGATTGATAAGTGGTGCCCATTACATTGTAATTTGCATTTTACTACAACCAATACTCCGCTTGTCCTGCATTATTAATATACTCCAAATGTTTTTTCAAAATTTTCCATACTTTTTAGAATATTACTTGAAATGAAAATGACATGATTTGCAATTTTTACAAGTACAGTTCTATAGTAATTCTTTAGGTTTTGGATATCCCGTCTTGCTCTCCTTTGAGGCATTCCCACATATTCAGGCAAGAGCAGAGCTTGGGGTCAGACTGCATGATCAGCCATTTTTCTGTTACTTTGTAATAAACAATGTTTTTTTTTACCTTTTCTTGAATCATTTTTTAATCTTATCTGGCAACCCCTGGAGCATTTTGGGGGCATAAGGGTCTTGCTCAAGGGGCCTGTGGTGCTACAACCATCATGGGATTGGAACTGGTCACCTTCAGATCATAGACACTAACATAAAAAACAATAATCAAGTGTATTAGTCAGATTTAAATAGAATCAGTATCGGCCACATGGGTGCCTGTTCTGAGATGGACTGGTATTCCATCCAAGGTGTGTTAGGGCGGGGCTTCAAGATGGACGGGTGATCCGAGTGGCGACTCCCAACAAGATGGGCTTTATTACAAGTATGACACAAATGGAGGACCAGGAATTAATGGGACCGTGAGAGATCAAAACAAAACAGGTACAGCGTAAACTAACAAAACTAATAGCTATGGAAAGTAACGCTAAAAGTAGGGAAGACGTGGGAACCGGGGAAGGAGTAAAACACTAATGACATGGGAATAACATGTAGTAACAACTACAAACTGAACACAGACGTAACTAGGGCTAACAAGTGGTAGGAGTGGATTGTTATAAACTAAGAGCAATGAAGAGCAGGTGAGGTCAATTAACAGATAGAGGATCAACACAAAGGGAAACTAAAAACTAGGGTCAATAAACATTAATTATAAAAGGGAACAACAAGGAATTATAACACAAATACAACGATCAAGAATATAAAGAAACAAACTGTCTAAAATACAAACATGGTTGAGGGTGGTCTCTCGGCAGCCTCGACCCCCACAACAAAAGGGAAAAGGGCAGTGAAAGCTACCTGCTTAGTCCATTAATCCACATGGCCAACAGAGGGACAGGGAAACACTATAAACTAACAACCTGAGAAATGACAGGCGAAGGGCTAACCAGTGACACTCGCTGGACAATCAGGGAAATGACACCGTGAATGGGGTCAGATGGGCACCCATCTGGACGAAGCGTTCCACAGCTCTGTATGCTGCGTTTTTTTTAGGTGGGCGTCAGCTTCACCACAAGTTTACTAGAGTAGTGGTGTGAAAGGGATGCATGGATGGTGCACAAGTACAAAGCAATATGAAGAACCATAGGATCTGTGATACCACATATTAAATAAAAATAGGACAAAGACAGCATATCAAATTGCAACAATTTAAGAATAATGCTCCTCAACATAATATTGCAAAGAATTTGGGAATTCCATCATCTATGATACATAATATCATTAAAAGATTCAAAGAATCCAGAGGGATCTCTATACACATGGGATGAGTTTGAAAACCAACACTGGATTGTTGTGATCTTCGGCTCCTCAGGCAGCACTGCATTAAAGACAGACATAATTCTACAGTGGAAATCAGTGCATGGGCTCAGGATCACTTCCATAAACCAGGGTCTGTGAAGACAGTTTGTCGCTGCATCCACAAAAGCAGGATGAAGCTCTATCATGCAAAGAAGATACCATATCTAAACATGATCCAGAATTTCCAGCAACTTTTTTAGGCCCAAGATCATTTAAGATGGACTAAGGCACAATGGAATACTGTCCTGGTCCATGACTTGGGTAGTTTGCACATCTGGGAAGGCACCATTAATGCTGAATGGTATATACAGATTTTGTAGCAACATAAGCTGCCATCCAGACAATGTCTTATTCAGAGAAGAACTTGTATATTTCAGCAAGACAATGCCAAACTGCATTTTGTGTTCATTACAGCAACATGGCTCCATAGTAGTAGAATCCGGGTGCTGTACTGGCCTGCCAACAGTCCAGGCTTGTTAGCCACTGAAAACATTTGCCGCATCACAAAACAACAAATACAACTGTTAGGTTACTGACCACATAGGAGTCTGTGACCCTGGACATCTTTGGGCCTGCATTGCATCTCACCCTGGGGGACTATAAAGACAGACTATAAAATATATTTCAGGGCACATAAAATTACTGTACTAATTATTGTACTTACTGGTGTAAAATGTAACTACTTTGTCATGTGAGACATGGATGTAGTTTTAGGCTCATACATTAGCAGTAGCCTGAAAAAAAGGCCTTTTGCAATTAATAAATGTATCCAGAGTTTTGAAGCTTGTATCAGTTTTGAGAGAGCGCAGATGAGACACAGGAGGATTGGGTGAGTGAGAAACAGGCCTGGAAGTGAAGCCGGGAAGATTCCAGAAGGCCTCTGTTCTGAGAGACCTGTAGCATTTCCCCAAGGTGAGTTTATTGAGCAGATGGTGGCCTGGATGGGAGGGATCAGTGACAGTCTCTCCCGCTCGCATCAGTGCCCGAGGTTGTCCGGTGTCCAACGTAGGACAAACCGGCCAGCCGTCGATGACTTACGCGACTGACCGCACTTACGCATTGCAGTTAGCGATAGCAGTGTCGGAACAGACCGGGACGGGGACTGTGAGCTCCCTCTTCCTGGATGATGGGTTTGTTGAACTGTGCTGGGATAGCTGGGGTAGATGGGTTTTTTTTCCCAATTTGCAACAGTAAGTTCCTTCCATGCAGCATTGCTGATGCCGTGCTCCTATTTTAGGGAGCGGCAGGTCCCCGGGGATTTTAATGGCTATGGAGAAAAAACACGATCGGAGCAAAATACACGCAGGTAACTACAAAAATACACTGATAGGTTGCATCACATCATAACAGGCTGCGCCGCCGTCTGCGCTGATATTGCGGGAATAGCGGCACCAGGACACAAACAGAAAGAGCGAAACCAGAGACCCAAAAAGAAACCCCGCGCTCCACATATCACTCGTTAAAAAAAAGTCCATCTGTCCAAGGACTGTTAAATGTACAATTTTAACTTTCGTTGTCACTTTTTCTCAGCCAACCCTGCAGAGGAATTTAAAAATCCCAAGGGGTGGAAAGGAGGTGAAGAGTACAGCGGTCCGTGGTGAACACTGTGTGCAATGTCACATCTCCCAATTTCCGATCCTGATCAGTTGAAGGAAATAGGAGTGAAACACAACAGCTCATTCTAGCAACCCCATGCAACAGCTAGGGACGGTTATGTAATGGTAGGAAGGGATTCTGAATTTAGATTGATGTTTAATTCATATTTCAGCAAATGAAAGGCATTGGTGCTATGATCTCCAGGGTCCTAGTCAGTATTAATATTTCTCTTAGTAACTGACATAGCTTTTTTGGCTCCGGAAAAGGGATGACCAGTCTGACACCTCTGACATCCATTAGCACTGGGTATTCAGCATTATAATCTAGAGCCACCATGCAATCAACACTACATATAAAGGGTATTTAAAGGTGTGTGTGCGTGTGTGTGTGTGTGTGTGTGTTGGGGCGGGGGGATAATCTTACAGCCGAGTCTTTTCAGTGGCTTCAGAGGCAGGGAGACAGGTGCGCACTCCCGCGGTCTGAGGTATACGTTTGTCAAGAGGTGATATTCTGTGCCAGTGTGTCAAAATCGGAGGCCATATGTCTTGCTTCTGAATCGTTAGCAAGACAAATGGTTTCAATGCACAATGTTCCGTCGCCGCCATCTGAAATATCAGCATTCAGACAGCTGAAATGAACAATGCAGGCTTCAGCAGTCAGCTCTGCGCGGCGTCTGCGCGTGTCCGCGGCACGTTTTTTTTCTGGCTAACCTGTTCAGAATGCATTAGAGAAGGCTATTGGAAAATGACAATTTGGGAAATACAAACGCAGTCCGTTTTAATGCACCGAGCCAGCATGTAATTACTCTACTTTACAAAGGCACTGTGGCCCTTTAAAATACATTCAGGACATCTTGCGCGATAGCAAGCTACAGTAAGGAAAAGCCTTGTGTACAATGTCACAAAGCTTTTGTCACCACTTGCAAACAGAAAGTACTTTGTGAAAGGAAACATTCCTTACCAGTCCCCGCTAAACTGATTTTCTTATCTCATTTTCTTCTTTCATTATCGCAATAACCGCCCCATTGTTTTTCTGACAGTAGCGGCTTGTAAGCATGACATTATCTTCCATTACCTATTGTGTCTGCTTTGACACATATTCTAGGTGATAAGTTGGGCGCTGTTTACTACGCCGAAATCGGTTACCACATGAAATATAACCAATTGGTGATAATACCAATATTTGGGGCACCTTTACCTGTTGGATTTCTCGGCTTAGATACTGAGGCCCTCGTATTTTGATTTTGTACAGCCCATTAATTTCAAATAGTGCGCAGATTGCGTAATAGCGGCGCAGAGACACGCAAACGTACAAAAATGCCATGACGTCAGTCCATCACAGGAGCACCAACAGATATTTAAGATAAAATTATTTCATTGTCTAATATATAATACAGTGTAAATCAAAATTAAGAAAAGGTGTAATGAATAGATTACAATGAATTATTAATGAATAACAAAATTCACGACTATTTACTGTCCAACTATTCGCTAATCAGTATTAAATGTTACTAAATCCATATAACTGAAACAGGCCGAACATATAGCCTGTTTCTTGAATATGCTTTAGACTACAAAACTTGTAAAGATTAGTGAGAAACAAAAATGTGTTTTAGTCAACAGAAATACTTTTAATTCGTGGGGTTTTTTAGCTAACGAGTGCCCTCTTCTGGACATCTGAAGTATTTTACAAAAATAAAAAGTGGACCAAACGACTATTAAAATAATAAAAATCACAAAGACACAGAAGGAATTCCGATTTTGTAATCTCATACTGTAGCTTTTCTCAAACTGAAGTACCAGGTCCAAGCTGTTTGTGGTTTAGTATAAACAACACAAAGACCCAAAACTGAGTGAAACAGGTGCAGGGCTTCTGGACTCATAAATCCCAGAGGAGGAGTCTTCGTTACAGCTTCGGAACACAGACGACTTTAATTATTATCGATTCATAACAAGACAGAAAGCCAATAAAAGTGATGGACAACGTTTTGTTTGTACAAATTGAAGCATTTTATGTACTTGCATAGTCCAGAGTAATTGCATGGAAGCATTCTTTTCCTTTTGTATTTGCCAAAAATAATTTCGTTATTATTCTATACTTTTTTGTGATGTCTGCAAGAAGTATGAATAGATCATAGCTATCTAGTGTCACTGAAGTCCATGTCATTTGAAAGCCTGAAAAACTGTGTGTGTGTATGTGTGTGTGTGCATGTGTGTGTGTGTGTGTGTGTATATATATATATATATATATATATATATATAGGTGTATCTGTATACATATATACATGCATATACAGCTGACTCAAACTCTACTGATTGTGACGATCAATGAATCTGATGAGACAAACATCTCTTGGAGAAGATAAATGATGACATGATCTGCTGAGATCGATGAGAAGAGCCGGGCAAAAACAAGCAGGGAGAGTCTATTGCAGCATGCGGCATATATTCACTTCGAGGGAGTTCATCAGTCGCCATTGTCAACAGTGTAGGGGTCCTTGTCCTTGTTAGTGTGAGATATTATCATGTTTTACATTTGCATGTTTCCAGAATGTGCTGCTGTACAGTATTTAACACGGCACACGTGGGCAGGGCTGACGGCAAGGTCGTAGGTTCGATTTCAACATTGGTAGGGGCTAATTCACATCAAACGCCCTGCCCACCTAAGCACACGTGGTATTTCCATAGTAGTGGGGGGGACATGCCTCTACTGTCCATACCCAACCTACTCCCTTAGTTAACGGTTAACTGAAACGCAAAACACTGAGAGCATTTCATTATTCTGCCTCAATGCCAGTGTTCCTGACTTCAGATCTGCCCTCAAGTACCATCTATCTGGTAGTATTTATATATAATCCTGTGATGCTAGTTCTCTGCATTCGGGCAGCTTGAGCACCTGCCATATTCTCCTGCCATTATGTCATTTTCATGGTCAAAGAAAAAAGAACAAGCCCCCTTTTCTATAGTTTCAGTCTGCAGACTGGCATGAAAAGCGGAGCTGGTGGAGCCGCAGGGCGGCCGCATTCCTGTCAGGCCATTTCTGAGCTTTCTATCAAAAGGCGCCTTTAAAGCACATATTTTCGCAGTGCCCCACTGGGTCTATCTGGCACTGCCAGCGGGAAATCCCACTTGGTGCTGGCAGAGAGACAGGGCGGCGAGCAGGGCCCCGTCCCTCCGGCAGCCGACGCATAAGGGGGAAACTCCTGGTCATGTGACGGCAGTAGGTCACCGGTGTCTGGGCCTGGTGAAAAGAGAAGGTCTGTTTTGGATAAGCACAAACGCAGCATTACCCAAAACAGCTCAGATCGTTCTCTTCAGACAAGTTCAATTGCATATAATAAAAATTATATGTAATGTTTTATTGGCATTTGCATGAGTACATGTACAGATAGACAGGGATTCATCCCTCCGCCTGTCCCATCTTACTCTTCATGGCATGGGG
Organism: Stomatorhinus ivindoensis; assembly: GCA_019775895.2. Classification (NCBI taxonomy): domain Eukaryota; kingdom Metazoa; phylum Chordata; class Actinopteri; order Osteoglossiformes; family Mormyridae; genus Stomatorhinus; species Stomatorhinus ivindoensis. The sequence goes on along the minus strand of JABFEB020000104.1, from coordinate 17,611,939 downwards.
GTCCAAGCACAGGGGTCAGCCATCGTGCTCAAGGGCCCACGGCTGAGGCTGGGGCTCAAACTGATGACCTTCTGATCATGGGCACAGAGATAACATTAATAACAATCAGCATTGTTTGTATTCTTATTAAGCTGTGTCAGACCATGCATTTCCCTACAGAAGTGGAAGATTATTTTCTGCTCAGGCTCTTGTTTTGTAAAATGTCCTCTAGAGGGCAGCAGGGAGCACAACGCTTACGGAGTCACTGGCCCTTATACAGTTCGACAAGGTACTCAACCTGAATTGCCCCATGAAAACAGGCTACCATTGCTTTCAATAAAAGCAGCAGCAAAGTGACTGAAAGCAATGGAGCAGCTAATGACGTCTTATTGCTGTTGTCATTCAGGTATATAACAGGCCATAATGGACCATATCTGGCTTACAGTTTTTACAGTAGCCATACATAAAGACCCTATGATGTCGTCAGGTGATATGGCGTTGATATCGTGCTTCAGTTTACAGCCGTCATCAATAACCGTGTGACAACTCGCTATTAAAATGTCCTGTACTGAATTGAATTTGATTGCTTACACTAAAACACATAAAACACTCAAGCTTCTGTGATTAGCAACCTGTCAAGGATGTAGAGTTTGCATTTATTTAGGAGATGCTTTTATCCAGGGACAGCCGGGACCTGGGACGGCTGAGGGTAAGCACCCGAGATGTGAACCAGCAACCTTCTGATCAGCATCCCAATCCACTGAATCACCCGCTCCAGCTCCTTGCTTGACTTCACCCACACTGTCAGCTGGCAGCTAGGACCAGCATTACACCTCAGCTGATGGCCGGCTGGGCCCACTTCCAGGCGAGTTAACACACCCCAGAAGTTCTGTTTAGGCAGCGAGCTCCATGTCAACAATCCCTCATAGCACTCCTGCTGCTTTTGATCTCTGAAAATTCACCTTTGGGACCAGCAGGAATGAACCAGGGAAGCAGCTGGCGCCCCGAAGCTATGGATCCACGGCCCAGCCGGTCTCGAGCTGCCTCTCTCCAAAACTCCAGTCACGAGTGTCTTTCCTCTCACGTTCTGCATTATTAAGCACCTAAACACCATTGCTAATTGTGCACCGTTTACAAATGAACCCCACCCCTCAAAAACAACTTCACACCTGTCTTTGATTTAAACTGGCACGCTCTTTAAAACAACTACAATTAACCAGTATGCCACTAAGTCTGCCAGCTCCAGCATGAGATGTGTAATGGGAATTTAACTCACCTGTCAGACGTCACCCAATTTTTTTCCATGATTCCTTTCAAGAGGAATTTAGAGTTCAAGGTGTAGTTCAATTTTCAACACAGGCCAGTTGACATCACCTGAGGTTATGCAATTAAAATGGATTTACATTTACATTAATGGGCTCCATATACTTACCCTTCAGTTTACATTTCTACTCTCTCATGAGGAACTGTTTGGCAGGAGAGGTGTTGTGCTTCTTTTAATTAAATGTATAAACCAGAGAACGGAAGGAGAAAGCATGTTTTTACAAGCCTGTAGATTTTCACATTTATCAGGCTTTACTAGGAAAATATAAGCTTTCCCTTCCTCTTTTGTTTTCCTTATTAGGTCAATTGCCAATATTTTCTGTGCCTGTACATGTGCTGCCAGAAGAAGTCATTAGACCATGCATTGCTAATCCTCACAGGGGATAAAATACGGAGGAACAAATCTGTGGCGATTACTCTGTAGTTCTCGGAGTACATCTCAAAGGAGCCGTCGGCAGCTCCCACAATGGAATCATCTGTTCTCCCAAAATTTTCTCCATTAATTCCAGATTAGCCAAGTAGCCAGGAAACCCACACCAAACTCATCCCTAAAAGCTTTTGGAATAATTGGATAAAAAAAAAAACAAAATGCAATTAAAATAGACCTGGATTAGGGGGCAGTGGAATTCTAGTGAAAGTTAACAATTTCTGTCTTATAGGATTCACATAATAGGACATCAGTTTAGGTTTCTAAATGGATTAAAGAGAACCAGCAGAAAATCTATAAGAATAGCTTGTTATAAAATTACTTGGTTTCTATTGAGTTTTCAGTTACAGCATTGACTTTCTTGTAAATTGCTTTGCTTTGTAGAACAAATTGCTTGCTGTTTATCGCAATGTTTAGGAACATTATGCACTGTCTTGCAATGTGTCACGGGGCAATATTTTTGAATTAACCATGTGCTCCTATTCCCTCCAACTGTACTGGATCTCAATTGGCATGAATGACCATTTTAATGTGCCACAGAATGATTCTATCTAATATCAGGCGTAATGACTGTGCCACTATGTTTCAGTCCATCTTTTACATGGGAAAAGAAAGGTTACCATGTTTGTGCACCATACCTCTAATGTAATATGACACTTTTTTGTAGAAAAGATATTAGCAATTACCAAACTGTTCTATTTAATTGTTCTGTTCTATTTTATACAAATTAATTAAAACTAAACCATTCCTATAACCTGCTTAACATACACAAACCTAGATAGGATGAGTATTCTATCCACAGTAGCTAATTAATTACTATGCACACTCAATACTCGGATGGTATGTAAATACAGAAATTATAACAATACAAAACCATGGGAACAAATAATCTCTATAAATGATATAAGACCCAATTTAGGTTTTGATTGGCTGTATTGCCTGGGGGAAATTCTGGTGCAAACAAGCACGCAAATAATGCAGATAACGCTAAACAGACACGGTACGAAGGCTGTACACGTGGTGCGAGCGAAGTAAACATACTGCGGCAGATTTAAAAGTACATTGTGCACAAATGGATGTAAAATCTTGAGGAGCAGAATGTGAGACTAAATGTGAATATTTAAATATGAGAATAATAATCATCTGCAAATGAATAATGTGTAGTTAGAACACAAGTATAATACAAGTATTATAACAAAAGAGGATGCTTCCTGACGTATTATGGCTATGGATGGACAGTGTGACGTCTGGAGAAAGTGTGATGTCAGTCTCCAATTGTCTGACGGCTTTGGGCAGCAATAATCCCCAGTAGCATTTTTAGCACAGCTTGGTGGAAGGAGCCGGTGACTAAATATGCTCCATTATAGAGGTCACTGAAATGGACGTGCAGACTTGTTCATAATATTGCTAACATCCTCTTCTCTGCTTCTGATATTAGTGCAAGAGAGGTTTTGCGACCATACACGAGAGACATTAATAATCTATCGTTTTTATGATTCATACTAGTTGAATTACGGTTGGCAAAAAGTTATTGTCACGATGCGGGTTAAGCGCAGCGTGCCTGGATGCATGCGGTGTCGGGAAAACAAGGCGAATCGAGCCAGGAGTATCCAACACAAGGGGT
>JABFEB020000104.1:17596421-17608486 GCA_019775895.2 Stomatorhinus ivindoensis | reverse complement strand
GTGATTACAATCAGGAGTCGCACATGAGGAGCAAGAGGGGCGTGGCACATGAGGCTGGAACGGGCAGGGTATGACAGTTATCACACGCTAATTGCAGATAGACCTATAGGATACCTATGACAGAATATAAAAATAATCAATAAGAAATTATATTGTATTATGCACATTTTCAGTGGTGGAGGAAGTACTGAAGCATAGTACTTAGGTACAAATATCCTGCAAAATTTGTACTCAAGTAAAAGTAGAAGTGTTACATCAACAATCTTACTTAAGTGAAAGTACGAAGTACTTATTTTTAAATGTACTTTAAAGTATTTAAGTAAAAGTACTCACACAATGGTTTGTCTCAGTGTCTGGGGTGTGCCATTTTGTAAAGGAATAGTAGGTATACTGACTTACGCCTCTACCGATATCACAAGCTTGTAATAATTACAAGCAACTATACAGTAGGCTATATGTGTATTGGAAAGTTTAGTTTGCTTATTGTGCGCGCACTCTGTACTCACAGTAATGTGTGTACCCTAACTTAGAATTATGTGGATGACAAGTTATCTACAAGGTATTACCCGCTAATATACCATTAAGATAAACCAATTAGGACATACTGTATCTTTAAATCATTCATGTACTTGCAAAACTATTCAACATATCTGTTAAGAGCAGTAAAAGGGAAACACAAGGACTCATTCTTTGCTCCTTTGAACTCAAATAACTTTATTAAATATGGTCGAGGATTTCTTTCTGATTCAGAGCTGCAGGGCTCGTGCTCACGCTCAGTCGATGTTGGCTTTGGGTCCATGTCGAATGTCTCGTCTTCTTGAAATCAAGCCATCCTACCAGCTCCTGCTGCTAATTGACGCGCGCTCTGCCATCATTGGAGCTAATAAAGCCATCTGATTGGTAGGAAGCAACCTCGGAATGCAATAGGCTAACTAATTTTTTCATGCGAGATTTTGAGGAAATTGTGTTCATAAAATGTAACGACTAATGGCATAAATTGTAGAAATGTAGTGGAATGGAAAGTATAGATAATTGCCGCAAAATGTAATGGAGTAAAATAAAAAAAGTATGCATTATTATTTTTACTTAAGTAAAGTACAGATACGTAAAAATACACTTAAGTACAGTAACGGAGTACAAATACTTTGTTACATTCCACCACTGCACATTTTTGACAGTTCGAGCTTCGTGACATTCGGAAGTTGCAGCAGTAGGTTTTTATTCTGCTGTATTTGTTATAGTTGCAGTTCCGATTTTTGCCAGCAGGCTGTGCACACCTAGTGTTTCGAAACTTTCTGGACCGTTTCGAAACATTGTTTCGAATGTTTCGAAATTGTTTTGATGATTCGAAATAGCGATCCCTAACAAATAACACAACTAACATGCAACATCGCTGGCATACAGACATTCATACAATGAACCACTGGGGAACTGCGCTGAATGTCAGGGACTTAAATACAGAAACTTCACAGCAGGAGTGAAACATGAAACAATTAATCAATCAAGTAGAACACACAAGGACTGACAACAGGCAAGAAAACAGGCTCAGTGGGCTAAGCCTGTGTGCTTGTAATCACAAGGTCGCCGGTTCAAACCCAGCCGCTATGGGTGGCTGCCCCTTGCGGACAGCTTGCTCTACAAAGAGCAAGTTGAGGGAGGCATAAAAAGGAATTTCCCCATGGGGCTAAATAAAGGATTGATTTTTATTATTATTATAACAGGTAAAACTAATTATTAACTCGAGGAAACTGGGAGATCACAAGGAAACTAATACTGACAGAAACAGATTCTAATACTGGGGAATAAGAAAGACAGGTAAAACACAATCAAGGCATAAAGCAGGAAACCAAAACAGAATCACAGGAACCACACAGGAAAATTGATACCAATGAAACAATCGGGAACAAAATACAAAAACAGAGGAGGCGGGATTCAAACACACACAACAAAGAGGTTAACAGGTAGCCACATGCTTAACTCATTGAGCCATGCGGCCAAAAGAGATGAAAGGTAAACACACAGGCTGACAACTTGATGGCCAGCGACACCTGCTGGCCGAACGGGGAGCGGACACGAAAGACTGGTACAAACTGGTGCTGACCCTCACATAAACGAAGCAAAACATATTTACCTATGCCTGGAGACCTTGGCCAGGATATATGGTTAGAAAATGGAGGAATGGATAGATAGATGGATGGATGGATGATATCTCCACCAAAAAAATATACACCTATAAGTGTTTTATATTTGAAACAAATATGTTCATTGTATATACAATTTCAGTGTAGAGCTGTAACCATCGTCTGAAAGAGATGAAACAGTGGGACACCATAAAACAAATCAATATTATCATCGCATTATATAGAGATTTTTAAAATGTAGGTATTTGCATATATATAGGAATTTCCTTTCCATTTGCCTTCCATTGGTAAGTGCTGATTCCCAGTAACGTCTGATAAGAGCAAAGTATTACACTGTACAGGCTATTTTTCAGTAATTTACATGCAAATTATTTCATATGTGAGCTGTGTTCCCTAAAAGTCTGCTTCGCACACATTTCCACAAGGACTCGGATACGTTTCTCCACACGAGGTCTCTATTTTCACAATATCGTATCCCGTCTAGTCTAATAATCTACAAGAACAGAATAAGATTTTATGTTCCTTACATTTGTCTTAGTTAAATATTAAATATATTTCAATACGTATATAATTAAAATTATGTACGTTTCTAGATGAAACGAAAAGTTCCCCAATGCCTTTGGCTTCCGGCAAGCATCTTTACCATGTAGCAAATTCAAAATCTAGCCACCAGAGAGTGCTGTTGTAATATGTTTAGGATTCCAGTTTACGCGTTCATTAAATGTTTCTCCTGTGCACAAATCGATACGAAAGTTTCTGTTATTTTCAGTTTTTTGCATATTACACTAGCAAAACATTAATGCATTTTATACAGTGTTAGCATACAAAATAAGAGGATCCCACTGTGTAACTTGGAACAGTAATTATGGCAATTATTAATTTACCGTCGTTCTTTTAACAATAGCAAGCCGAAATAGACACCTTGCTCAAGCTGACTAGTGTGGCTTCGTAGTTTTGTCCTGCTATAAAATAGTTATTGTTATAGCTATTATATTTTTATTATATTTATATAAGATATTATAACCAGATCAGGGACAGAAGCCACCCTGCTGTCAATACTACTAGCGACCCAAAATATCGTAATCATTCGAATAGTGTTTTATAATTATCTCTAAAATTATGCTATATATTTTTATGCACAGTTAATAAAACTATACATTTAAGCAGCTAATGAGCAGAAAATCCACTTTATATAGAGAAACTGCAGCATTTATGTGTAGCTCATAACACTGAAGTGTTTTAATACAGGTAATAAATTTTAAATAATCTTTTATCACTTTATAAATTTAAATTGTAAATGAGCCTGAAACCTGGTTAATTTGAAAGGAACTGCAAAAATTAACCTGCCGCTCATAAATCTAATGTGCATATATAATTATGCTGCGCCCATTACACAGCTCCCCCCATAATGTCGTACCGCGAGGTCCAGGACCAGGAGACACCGGAACGAGCAGCTGTCACCTGGAGCAGCGTGCACGAGCCATAAAGCTGCAGAGCACCTCGACACTGCACTCCGAAGGCATGCATCCATTCACAACTGCGATTGGAAAGACCAGACCTCATCAATCAACCCTATGCTCTTTGCTACATATATGCACAATGCCAATTAACGCATTAAGCAACATACGTTGCTGCCTAGGGTGCGACATTCTAAGGGGGAGCGGCTTAGTGATTATTATTATTATTATTATTATTATTATTATTATTAGCAAGCCAGTCTCACTTTGTCTCAGATGGGGGCACCAGTGGCGAAGTTGTCCTAGGGTGCCACATGGGCCCCAATCAGCACCAGTGTTGGGCATTTCAGGTCCAGAAGCTACAAATCCAGACCAGGGTTTTGTTTCTACCAACCAGTTGAGCATATGGAGTCACAGTCACAGAGAATTCAGCTGGTTGGCAGAAAGAAAATCTTGGTCTGGATTTGTAGCTTCTGGACCTGAAATGGCCAACACTGGTCAGCACTGTAAGTGTGCTTGGAAAGGAGAAAAAGATCCAGACTTGGACGCTGAAAACAACTTACCTATCTGACCGTTAGCTCACTGCACAGGAAGATCTCTCGGGAGATTTTCGCAATTCCCGCTATTCCAGAAGCCAGGTGCTGAGATAACCTAATATTGAGCAGTGTATCCAACGCCAACTGGCTGACGTAATGAAATACAATGCACTGGTAGGCGTCTGGTTAACAAGACTTATTTGGTTTCGGAACAGAAGACACTATTGTTCCCTAAGGACAGCCAGGACATGTAAGAACACCACTTTCCAATCACCGTCCTACTGCCATACGACTATCCTACCAATCACTCTGGACGCCACTCCATGACTGTGGGCCTTCGCTGAAAGCCCCTTAGTCTCCTGTCTGCCATCCAGCCCGCGGTATTAATGCGAGGGGCATGAATTAAACACAAAGGGTGACTGGGAGATGGGGCGGATTCGGGGGGCTCTAGGTCAGGGCAAAGGTGCATTAGAGGGAGTCTTCCGCTGTGAGAGCACTTAACTGGCTAAGAAATCAGTGAAGAGGCGGCGGAAAAAAAGGGGTATGGGAGAAATGAAAATAAGAGGCATATGTTTTTGCTGGTCTCCAGTTGAAAAGCCATGCAGTACTTCCAAAGGAGATTGATTGCATTGTATTGAAATAATCTACGTGCTGCAGAACCCATATGTGACGGCCCATTTTCAGAACAGATTGCACTCTGTAGAGGATGCCAAACGCTAATCCACAGCTTCTTAAGTCTTACACGAAGTCTGGGACCCTATTAGCGGGAAGGTTCTAGTGCTGACAGGCCACGGAGCCACAAAAGCCCCCCCCCAGGCATTTTTGCGATTGGCACCTTCCGTCCAGGGCCCGCCACGTGACCGGCTGTCCCGTTATCGATTCCCCTCCGTCGCCTAATTCCATTAATCAGAGCAATTTCCCAGTGGGCAGTGGTTTATTTCTGTCATCAAATGCCTTGATGACATCTTCAGATGGAAAGTATTAGGGCCCAATCAGAACAAATAGCTGATAGTGTTAACATGTCACAAGCTGCGCCGAGACAGCGGTCCCCTCTCATTTCGGGAGCGGGCGAGGTGATAATGCGGCACGGCGTCCTTTTGTGGGCGCGCATTAATGCCCCCGCCTGCGACGGCGCTTGGCGGCAAATCGACTCTTCCGAACGGCAGAGGACGGAAATGAAATTGGGGTTATGCTGAAAATAAAGAACATTGACTGGCAAACTACAGAGCAACAGCGGCCTTTAATCCATTATTGTTCTTGATGGGAAATGCTTAATGCGGCTTCCGCGGCAAATTGCATTTGCATTTCACCCCCCACTCCCTGCCCCCCGCCTGGCTCTCTACCTGCTGTCACTTTCACAGAGCTTCTGCCCTAAGTGATGCTTCTTAGCTGCTTTCCTTTCATTTCTCTAAACCTGTTTTTTTAAAGCCCCCCACCCCATACACCACCATTTACGGGTAGTTAAAACCGTGTTACTTAACTGTGCTTACTGATTGGTTATTTCTTTCCCATTGGACCACCATCGGGACTGAGGTGCGCTAAGCATTTGTTTTCTATTTAATCATTTAGTTGCAAAAGCAAAACCATTCTTTTGGCAAGATGAGGAACAAAAATGGGCATTTACATACTGACAAAATTACAATTCAATATCACTGTGATTGTTATGCATATCATATTATTCATTTGATTTATGCAAAGTAATGGAATAAAAATGAAATCACATATCATTTGCCAAATCAGCGGGAAAAAAAGTCGTTTTTAATATTGATTTTGATTTGAGAGAAAGAGGAAGTTGGCGAGGTCACACTTGTGATGTCACCTCAAAGGCGCAACTGTCTTCGTTATGAACCAACAGGACTTAATAGTTGGCATGTACTGTATAGTATAAGAGATATGAGCAAAATCATAAAGCCCTCCACAGAAAACAAGAATATATCGCTGCCTCTCGTGAGGGAATGTAAAGCCATGTGTATTAATTTTGTGTATGTGTGTGTGTGAGTATATATAAAATAGTTTATATAAAATATATATACAATAGGTTGGTACAGTGAAGCAATAACTAACCAATTAGAAAGCGGGATGAAGCCGCAGTCTTCTGTAAACGCTCCAATCATCTGGTGAGATAGATTGTGCAGAAAGTTGTGTATAGGTTTATTACAGCATTAAGACACGTATGGCCCCTGTGCAGTCAGGCCGTATGTCTTGGCAGTCCCGCTTATTTCCAATGAACGTCTCCATTCCCCGTCCGCTGGCAAGGGCCGCCTTCATAATAACCACTCGCTTATACATCACAACAAATCATAACACTGAGAATGAAAGCAATCAGGCGTCGGCAGGCTTGCTCTTCATTGCTGTGCGCGTGTGATTGGTCCAGATCCAGGGCTGGATATTGAGGGGGCGCCAGAGCGATGCACGCATGGGTCGCGCCCCTAATTTCAGCGTGCATAGTTCTGCATTTGGGGGAAGATTTGCGCCTGCTCTGGTATTTCCCTGCGCCCACATCCCACGCCACCAGAAGGCAACAGCTGTTCATTGTGTGCTGCCTTCACCTCTGTTGACCCCATTTTTCCGCTGCACAGTGGCAGAAATGGAGGAGAAATTAGTTTTATTACTTGCTCCTGCCGCTGCCCAGCTAGCTGTGATTCCACCCGCGTTCCGTCCATTACGGCGGCCCCTCTGTCTGATTAGCTTCGACACGCTCGCTAACATGCCAAATCACTGCTTCGTTTTCGCCGAGGGCTTCAGACGGCCAAAAGAGAAAAAAAAAACAAAAGAGAAAATAAGGACTTCTGCCTTATGGGATGTCCACTCACGCCGTGTCATATGGAAAAAGAGGTCATGGATATTCTTGATCTTGTCGATCTATGGCATTATTGTTTTAAATGTGTTGGTGTTTTGCACCCCCTGAAAGATATGGCAGGAAGGCATCTATCCAGAATAATGATGGGGGGAGGGGTTAACGGGTACTAATTGGTTTAATCATTCACACTGTGATACCATTGAGCCAATCCTAATGAAACACACAGAGCCTTGGTCTCTAAATATATCCATGACATCCATACTCATAAATTTCAAATCTCATGCACAAAATAAGAAAAAGCACGAATTTTTTAAAAGTTTCATTTTTCATTTCAATTCATCTGGCATATTAATGGCTGTAATAAAAAACACTAAGATAGCAAAGCTGTTGAAGTCAAACTAGTAAAGTCCAGGCAAGTTTAATTGCATAGCATGTTTTCATAGGCAACGCTCATTCAAAAGGACATTACAGAAACTGTGATAAGAAATAAAGTGCATGAAGTAAAATAATAGGAATAGATATAAAAATTTTAAATGAAAATGAAAAAACGTAAAATATTTAAGAACACATGAGTCTGAGTGTGAAAATCCCAGTCTCATCAATTATGTCAAATCAGAGAATTAAATTGTTTTTAGTAAGAACCTAAAAGTATAATATTTGGGGGAATTCTTATGTTCACTGGAGGGAGATTCCAGTGTCTGGCAATGTAATGACTAAATGCCCTTCCACCCTGTTTTGTTTCAACACCACTAGCTGACTGCTCTCTGCTAATTTAAGAGCCCTAGCAGGCTTACATTCTTCAAACATATCAGTGGCATAATTTGGGGTGATTTGTAGACCATAAGCAGTAGAAATCATTTGTGTAGGAGTCAGGGATTTGGTGTACTCTGATTCGGTGTACCATAGCATTGGCCTTCATGATCGCTTACATCAGAAACTATGGATCAAGAAAGGCGACTTGGATACCAGCTATCAGCATACAAATCGCCCTGCCAACACATTCGCCTGATGCCAGAAACATGCCAGGTGACATCTGGAAGCACAGCTGCTGCCCAGAAACTGTTCTGGTGGACCTGCACCAGTCAAACCTTCCCGTCCAACAGCCAGACAGCCTCACCATTTAAGCAGGTCGCGGCCTCCCTCGTCCTGTCAACCCCCCGCATCCCCTGCTGTGAGAGCATCCCCATTGGTTGCCTTCCAGGATGTGTCCTGTGAAGATCTTGTTTGTGGTCCACATTTTACAAATTCATTACATGAGAGGAAAAACATTAGATTGTAGCCAAATGTCAAATAGAAATGTCAACAAGAGTTGAAATAGCTCTGATCGAGTTTCTTACCCTAGTATATGTTTTGAATTCTAGTTCAATTAGAATGAAATTAGTAGAAAGACACATTTTTCGGGGTTGATGGGTAGAGCTGCTCAAAACTGGTTCATATCTCTCATGTGACACTTTTGCCCGTGAGTGGCACTTAACCCGGATCTATCCAGTTATAGCCCAGTTGCAGCAAAGACCCCCAGACCGATGAGCTCCGTGTGATTGATTACAGCCACTTAAACTGTAATTACAGGCTGAAACGCAACACAGAGGGAAACGACCTATGTCAAAACAGACATTATTGCACAATTTTAAAGGCATATCCATCCATTTTAATATCGATTCACATCTGATCCAATAAAGAATTTTAACCAACACCTAGGCTTTTTATAATATTCGCTCAAACACAATAGATGCCAAAGTTATATTGATCGTCTGCTGATTTTAAAGTACCTGAAGCAATGTAGCTCTAATCCAGAGAGTCTTTTAGAAATCACCTGGTCAGACAAATGGGGCCTTTTCAAAGAGTATAATGTGTTTTTAAATTATTTTATTGATGGTGAGTGGGATGCCCGCTGCAGGTGCCCATACAAACTGACTTAACATGCTGTGAAAGGGTCAATTTGTGCTCCATTTTCCATGTCTTCATTATCTGCATTTAAAGTCACGCTGAGTGGCTCGATGGGGTTTCAAAAAACTTTGGTTCACCCGCATTCAACATTTTCCAAGTCTGCATTTTCTGGGCTTTTAAATGTCTTAATTGCTGGACCAGCAGTTCTTTTCTCATTGTGTTTCTTATAAATGTGTTTTTTTTTTTTTTGCTTTTGCCAATGTTTATTCTTTCAAAAAAATGGGCATTAAAAAATACACTGCAAAAGAACTGTTTTAAATCACAAACTAAATTAAAACCAGATAGTTCTTTTCTTTCAATTGCTGCAGGTATTGGAAGCCGTTGTGTAACAGCTGACAGTGTGATTGTCATCAAATATGACAGATCATTTACTGTTATACTGCTGTATTGTCACAGATTGTTTTATGTTGACTATAAAGAATGTAACATATAAAAAGCTGAACTACACAAGACCACATACAAATATTTCTAATGATCTGTTTCAGGAGATCAGAAGTGTATTATACTTATTTATCAAACAAATGGTCATTTTTGTTATCTCGTTAACAACCATCTAACTAAAATTAACATTTGTCAAATTAGCTCACTTAGCAAAACATTTTCACATGACAAAGAGAAGAATTACTGTTACTCTTATTATTGTTAGTGTTGTTTATTTTATAGCAAGAGTGAATGTTATTCTTTCTAAGAGAAACAGACCTAGTACATGTATGACAGTGTCTATTGTCGAGAATGATAATGAAAACAAACCGCTAATGCGTGGAGTTCAGAGTAGAGACAATCAGTGGACCGAGGGTGGTCTTGCAAGGTCCCCACCTGGCTAAACAGCAGCCAGTATTCCTGTCTGCCACAGTGAGCAAGCCCGCTAGCTAACAGGTCTTTTACAGTCAACAACTGCTGTTAATACAAAATAAAATAAAATAAAAACCCCACAGCTCCTATGTGGTGTGTTTTAAATCATTAGTGCTGAAAGAAAATTGCTAATAGTTTTAAGGGCCTGGGTGGCCTTGTGTAAAGGTGAATAAAAGGAAATTCAAATTAGGGGTTAAATTGCACTTCCAGAAAATCTGTCTATACATGCAGACACTTCAAATTAATAAACTATCGAGAGTGCATTTGTAAACAATTCGGTTTTTTTTTAGACTCCATTAGGAAGTTGAACGATGAGCATAGTGCTGTAAAATTCAGAGTCAATAGGCGTGTAATCAGGAGGTGCGGGCTGCGCAGTGGGCCCTGGAGGGGATAATTAATGAGATTGCCTCATAAACAGGCTAATTACTGACTCTTGGCCCTGATTTTGCGGAAAGTGGCAAATTTGTGCTTTAGCCACCGTCCTTGCGTGATTGACAGAAGAGCACCTTCCAGATAAAATACAAATGAACACTCAATTACATGCTAACGGCAGGTAAGATGTTACAAATGGGAAATGAGTTGGCAATTAATGAGTCGGATAATTAAGAATTTTGTTTTTGTTTCGTGTTTTTCTGCGATGTCACAACTTAATATTTGAAGCAGCCATTATGAATGGGGAAAGCGACGAGGAAGAAAGGAGGATTTTATTTAGAAAAAGAACTGAAAACAAGTGAGAAATGCATGAATGGATGACAGTGGGTAGGAACATGCACTACGCTTCATCTACCTCACAAGTCACGTACATTTTGTCGCAGGAGATTTATTAATACATAACCGAAATAGATGGATAAATGCAAATTAACCAATAAACATTTAGCTAGAATTAGTTTTATTTTTCAGTCTTTAATCCAGATTTTTGTTTGTTATACATACTCATTGCAGCTATGGATTGTATAAATGGTTATGGAAGGCTGATGGATATCAAGTTGTAAAAGAATTTATTGTGTGACTTTATGACTCACTGGTCATCCACAGCAGGTGACTTCATTTAAAACAGCTCAGGAACTTTTTTCTTCGTTTACTCCCAGGAAATAAGGAAAATTCTGTTTTCTACACATCTGATGAAATGTTAACAAGACAGTTTAAAAGAGACAGTTTACGTTGTTCTCTTACAGAATCCGAGTCTGAAGTTTCTTGAGAGGCAGAAGCACAGACATTGAGAATGTCACCCCAGCAGACGTCGTGCAGAGCTGAACTGCAGTCTCGTTCAATAGTTTCTCCAAACAGAAAAACGACTGAAATTGCAGCAATTTAACTATCCGGAGGCCTGACCAATGCATTTCCAGCCGCACAAAAACAGATGGCCATATTCTTTTTATGACCTGGCATTGGCACATCGAGAGGACAGCGACGGGAAAGTACACCTTAATTCACTACTTTAATACGGCCTGTTACATGTTCTAAAATCTGTTCTATGTGCTGGTTTTACCAAATGGAGGATCTAGGGCCATGTGATGATCCCTTAGCATGTCGCTAGAAGCAAGGAGCGTAGTCTTTATTTCCGTGGTTCCCCTAGCATCACTGCTATAGCCTCCTTGCACAAGATCTTCTACTCCCCAGGTTGCTGGCCTGAACTGAGGGGGCAGAGCCATGTTTGTCCAACACCCGCGCACATGCTGGCAGGAAGCGGCAAAAATTCTCCTGGATCCATGCCCCCCCCCCAAAAAAAACCCCAGGCATTAACATGAATGTGTCTCTGCTGACCCATGAAGACCTCTTCTTTTTAATGGCGACAGGAGTGTGAATGAACGGAGCATGATATAATTCCCATTTAAATTCATTGTGTATGCTCTCTTTTGGAGCACACTTAATTGATACTCACAAAGGTGAATTGTATAATGATAGTGTGAGATAATTATTATTATTATCATTATTATCATGGAGTAGCAGTATTAGCAACAGGAATGGGTAATTGAGAAAGATAAAACACAAGCACAATACAGGAATTGTTCAGAATCTACATCCAAATCATGCCAAAATAGTATTTATTTCTATGACTAAAATAAAAAAAAATTTGGTTAAATAGATAATGATATAGGTGACATAAAAAGTAATAAATATTAACTGAGAAAAATTCTGGATGAGATCAACAATAACTGGCCAACAAATTTCTACTTTTTGTAACATGCATTTCATGTTTGTGAATCGTACAGTATTGTTTGTGATAAATTCATATATCCAATCAGAATTCACCCATTTCCTGCTGTACTTGGCCTCAGGAACGTTCCTCTCAAGGGTCCAGCAGCAGTCGGCCAGCATACTGGGACACCAC
>JABFEB020000104.1:17584287-17595845 GCA_019775895.2 Stomatorhinus ivindoensis | reverse complement strand
CCCCCCCCCCCCCCCCCCCCCACACACACACACTTTACGGAAGTTTTTTTTTGAAGAAAAAAAATTGAATTGCGTTAGTGATGACTGTTGCTTAAACCAGACGCCCTGTCGTGCTGACACTCCAGTCATCCCTTCTCTGTTAATTCCCCCATTGTTAACATGTTGACCTCATGGAGAGTAGCTGAAAGACTCCATATATCCACTGCTTAACCAGTGTTCACCACTGTTTCATTCTGGGCCAGCTTACAGCGTATGGAGCTCTTCTGGCGCTGCACCCTTTGTTCAACCTGTGATCAAAAGGCACAGCAACCCAGTCAAACTCAATCAGGCTAATCTGCATGGCGCAGATGCCGCTTGCCGTTGCGGAGGCGAGTTAAACTTCAGCAATCGACCGTCGCAGGCATGTAGCTAATTGAGTTCTCCGTGGTCATTTCGTACCCCTAAGTGAGCAAGAAATATAAGGGGCCCGCAGCCTTATCTGACTCTAGGGCCGAAGGGGACGCCCAGGGTGATATCAGCGTGATCCTTGGGGAGGCTGCAAAGAAAAAGGGTTTAGCACCACAAAGTTGGCCGTACCGTGACCCCCCTCACTGTGCTCAGTAAGGACACATGACCTTTTATTCAGCACATACTGGATTTTTCGCCTCTAAAATAAACCTTGTTTCTAAAACAGTTTGACGAGCAACCTGTTACAACCTAAATAGCAATAACAATAATTTTAACATCAAAAATAACTCAAAGGTCAGTAAATTCGACATTCTAACGTACTCTCATGTTATTATTTTAAATATTTACATTATGTTTTATTACCTAGCCAGCTAATACAAGTAAGCTATCAGAAGATAGAACAACATTGTTGTATTAAACCCAAAAATATGAATGCAATCAAAGGACTTGAGTGAAACTGCAGATGACAGGAGGACCGAGGTCTACGAATAAGGCCATATTGCAATGAAACCTTCAGCACACCATTCACTATGAACTAATGCAAAAATATTAAGTAAAGGATTTTTTCTTCTGTGAGGCAATTTCAGGGGACAGACACGCAAAGTAAAACAATATATATTACAGTTTATTCAGGAAACAATATATCTCAAGGGTCTACGTTGCAATTTCCGATCTCATACCACTAAATGAAAATATATATGATATGAAATACAGTGAGGCTATTCGAATAGGCAATAGGGTGATCCATAGATAGGCATATACCAATGAATAAGCAGGTGGCTGAAAATGTTACCATGCAGAAGAAAATAACATCTTAGTGTGTGACAGAGACGTCTCTCCAAACCATCAGATACAGATATTGGGTTTTGCCCCCCCCCCCCCCATTATGCAATAGCTGTAGCGTAATTACTTAATAATTTCCTATTAATACCAAGTAAACAAATACATTCATATAAATCACCTTTCTGTGATATTTTAGGCCTGTGTTCATCCATACCAACATTGAATACTCTGATAAGAGTTTCGAATACAGCTGTAATGTAATGTAGTGGAGTACAGTAAATATCCCTATTTTTGTAGACTGGTTTGGTTGTTTTACAATTATCACGTATTCAATTCAATATTCCATATAACTCAGTGCGGCCTTAATGACAAGTGTAGCTAAGCGCTACATTCACAGATTTAGTTTGCCTTTTGGCCAGCAACGTTGCTGTCTTGCCTGGGGCCATTTTTATCTCTGTGACCCGCTACAGTCATCGGCATAATGATTCTTTATTGAGTCCGAAACCGACAAGCCCATTTTCAATGGCCAAACTTGGAGCAGCGCTGGCTTCCAGAGCGGAGACGGCTGCATTTGCACAGAAAACGAGCGTCTCTCCGCGTGACTCTGCTGTCTCTGCTTATTTCATTTAAAGCATGGGAGTATCTTTATAACTCAATGATTCCTATATTCCTTTTGGTTTTTAAGAGATCGGTATCATCGTTACACTTCCATCACTTATAATTTACACGTTTCATTTTCAATTATCATTAAAAAATTAAGCGTTTAAATATTTTAATTCTGATCAAACGACAGTTAGATGAATTCTTGCGGATAGGAAACATATTTAAAATTCAAATAACGATTAGATTGGATAGCGACTACAATAACAAGGGATTTAAAAATTAAAAATTCAGATTCTTAAATAATAATAAGTAAGAACAACCCCCTTTAAAGCGTTTCTGCAGTTCGTTTTTGTTCAACCAAAATATAAAAGCTTTTGCAGTTAGCAGAAGTACAGCAATTAGATCCAGTCGTTACAGGATTTTAATAAATCTTCAATAAGCATACAGTAAAAGGATGTTATGACACTGCTTCAAAAAAAATGGAAATCTCATCAATATTTCATTCGTTATTAAGAGTCTGTTGCTTACTATAGCAGTATTCGGCGACAATTGTTTTAGAATTAATTATAAATTAATAAACGAATATTGTTCTGTTTTTCTTCCAAGTAAACAACAGCTTTCATACAATTCCCAGAGAGCCGTTTGCAGTAATCTATAGGCTACTGGTCTTTATGCTTCTATAACACCAAAGATTCATGAGAGTGATGTTGATGATTTGAAACCAGAGATGGATGTGGGGAGGGGATTACAAATTTTAAGCAAAATATTGTAATATAGCTGCATTGTTTTGTTATATTAAAATATAGACCAACTGCAATAAAAATAAACGTAACAGACGCTGATATTTGGAAACCAGAGCTTAGCGCGTGTTCGTTTTATTTTCCGAACACGTGTAGAATGTATGAGAAGAAAAATGTCATGAAAGGATTACTTGGGAGAACCAAATGCCAGATGTTCGCTTGCTGATGCATGTGTTCCCCGAGTGATACATTCACAGGTGACATAATGGTTGTGACAGACACACAGGCTGCTGGAACCTAAAGCTGAACACAGACTCTTTACCCGGCAATAAAACAAACATACTGTTTGTTGGCAGGCTTTCCAGCTGTGCCGAGAAGCTAAAAGAAATTTATTACATCTACCTACAAACCATGTCACCTAATAATGCACCCAGTCGGAATCAGACTTAGCAAATAGCTTCGACGGGCTGCAACACAAAAAGACAGATAGCTTTCCATTGATATAATTTGTACCTGCAAATTACGAAACAGAGAAGGGAACAGTCAAGTTTAGCGAAAGAGAAAATGGAAAAAAAATTTAGAGCTGTGACAACCTTAATGGATATCCCTGCAGCTGGGAGAAAATGGGCCCAGTAATGTGTCCCTAATGTGTGCTTGCAGTGTTTCAAAGAAAGCATTGAGGGAAATGCCCCGTCATTTCTACACGCAATCACTTAATGGGAGTAGTAAATCTCAACAAAATGGACATGTACTGATCTATTTCTGGGTTTGACAGATGGAGTGAATCTTTGCTCTCACGGAGGAAGCGATGAGGAGGAGATGAAGAAGAAGAAAAAAGACAAGCAAAAAACAATCTGTTTCTGCACGGCGCATGCCATGCTGGGGTGCCACTTCAGCGCAGACACTGACAGGAATTTCAATTATTCAATTAAGGAGGAAATGAAAAGACTTAAGTGTTGTGAATTCGGCGGTCTTTCATAGATCAATCTAATGTATGCCCACATTGGAACTCGAGCAAAATGGAAGGGAGAAAGTAAGGTAGCGTCTCCTTAAATCATGCAATTAAAATGGCAAATTAGTTTCTTGATATATTCATTTAAGTGGTTAAGTGGAAGTTTTTTTCCCCCGCAAACATAGTGCAGCCCGGCGTAGACGGAAGAAACATCATCTGCACGCTCTTTTGATTAAGGCCGCTGGTTAAACGCTAAGAAAATGTTTGAAAGTGCTTGCCACATAAATTAGACATGCGAAGCCCCTTAAATGAAATTCTATAGAGTTAATTTAAGCATTTAGAGGGAATGCGGCTGGTGACTTAAAGGATTCAGAAACACTCTCCTGGCAGCATTCATTAGTTTTGCTAAGTCCCCGTCGCAAGCGGCCTGTATTCGGGGGTTGCGTGTCATTCAAAGAGAGCAGCAAGCAGGAAAGAGGGTGACTGACGTTAGAACGCGTCCATTTTGACCTCTAAATAATGGAATAAATAGATTATTATGGCAAATTGAAAATCATATAATCAGATACATCTGAAGTTTAATGCACAATACAAACGTGTAAGTTTGCTAAACAAAAAGACATCACTGCTTTTTAATTTTTATAATTCAGTGTATTGCCACATGACATGGCATATTTATAGTTTATATACATTTATACATAACTTTGATATGAATGATGTATGTTAAATGCCACACAGCAATATACACCAGAAACCAGTTCTGAAGTGACACTGGTGTTTTAATGGGCATATACATAAAACCATATATAAATATATCAATGAATATATAAGTTGAAAGAAAATGATTATTAAAGAAATTATTGCAGGAATGACCCTGAAAAAGTCTCTGAGATGAATGGCTTCTATGAAGACAAGAACATGGACTATGGAAACCGCAAATGATTTTAATATTTGTGGCTCTTAGGGTGAGTTGGTCAGAAGATGATAAATGGATTATTATTAGTGTTACTATTTATTATTTTACAAATTGTTTTGGTACAAAAGAACAACAAAAAAAACTGCAAAACAATACTGGCATGTAAGAAATAAAGCAGAATCCCACTTTGCCGCATGCTTGATAGCAGACATTAAAGGCTTCTTCTTCCATGTACACACTTCATAAAAGCACACATGTCCTACATACATATTTAATATACAGTTTCCTGCCACTTCTCCTTTAAGCAGATTCACCTGGGCACCATGTCAGTCTAAATGCTTTTATCACTTGTTCACTGTGTATCTTAACTCTTTCTCTTTGCGCACATATCAATGCTTTCTGTTCACAAACAGAATTAATCTTTGAGGAGCTTGACGCATTTGATGCAGAATTGCTTTTCCATCGCTGAGAGATGTTGCCCACTTTGAAAGTACAGGATAATACCAAATGCCCTCATAGAAGGGGGTGCAGGGGGAGAGAGTCCGCAGCCTATAAAAATGAAGTTAGGAGTAAGTGTGGCACTCACGTCTTTGAAAGATCCTGTCCTGCTGTATTTTGAAGTCGACAGTTGGTCTGAACAACTTGCTCTAATGCATGTAATGGACCTACTCGCCTCCTTTCATCTTCCACGGGCGAAGCTCCAGAATAAAGGCACATCTGGCAAGGCAGAGAATGTATAATTGGCATGAGGGAAAGAAATGGCCCTCTTTAATTTTCAATGGCACAATTTGGATCTGTGTCCGAACTTCGCTGTCTGCCTATCGATTTATTGAATTGATGGCATTTGAGCACATAGATAAATCTCCTTGTTTCCTTTTGCCCTCCACTGATCCTTTGATGTTGCATATAGCATCCTGTGATGACAGGTTTAATTAATCGCTTAAGGAATGAAAATGGTTAAAGATGTACGGCAAGAGAGAGGGGTTTATTAGTGAGCAAGATGATGATATAACCTGTCAGGGGTGACACAGATCTATACAGGTGAAAAGGAGTCCCGGATTGGACACATTCAAAGCTGGAAAGAGGTCATTGGTGCTTTTTCTTACAGTCTGGGCCTACCTGGCGAATTCAGTATTTTATGCTGAACAGTAATTGAACATCAGGCATGCAGCTTCTTCCTCTAATAGAAACATAATTTTATTTGTCAACTTATCTTACTTGAACTCCTATGTGAGTGATTTCCAGCAATAGTTATTGTGTTTCCACATGCAAATTTTCCTCTGTTTGGCCTTCAGTGTGATTTCATCACATCATAAAGAATACCATCCTTAGTTCAATATCAACACCAAGTATATAGCAGAGCAATTATCTGCAGGAATCACCTAGAAGCTATTGACTGTCCAGTTCTATGGCAAAATGCACAAAACCCATTCACAGAATTTGAAGTGCTGCATTCCACTCTGACTTTAAGCACAAAAATAATTTCATTTAAAATGAACTATAGGATACTCTTTAAAACTGCTGAAGCTAGCCCTTAATCTATATCAGAAAACTTTTGACAGAACATAACTTTGTATTGTCTCTAAAAGGGGAGGAAAACGGCTTTATCTAGGTTCCAGTGGAGTGTCCAATTTAACGCATCACCTGATCTCCACTAAAGAGATTTCAGTTGCAATTGAAATCACCCAGTCATCAGTATTAATGAGCCCAGCAAGCTTATAAACTTTTGTTTTTTCAGCAGATTCCCAAATTACAAAAAGACTCCACCCTGATTGGCTGTCACGGTGTCATTCCCTTTTGTTTGCTCACTGGGTTTGTTTTTTCGACATTTGCTGTTCACTAACAGAACGTTAGCGCTAATAGTAGCTGGAAATCTGCCTGTCTTGGCATTATCAGTTTTACTGTGTTTTTGACAGACAATTCAACCTCAATACGGACCTACTTGGACTTCATAAAAAGGATTCATCAAGGTAGGGTTTTATACCTGTTATTACATCTTAGTCACCTAGTAATAATACAAGACATTAACCAGAATTTATTTCTGCAGAGGGCATAATATGGAGACTATGTCACTGAAGCATATTAATATTAGAATTAACAGCCAAGCACACACCTATTTATGCTTATTGTATTTTCAGCTATGATTCATTTAATTTTATTGTAAAATATAAACGTATTTACTATCCATCTGCCAATCTAAACATCCATCCATCCATCCGTCATCCATCCATCCATCTGTCTTCCAACCACTTATCCTGGATTGCAGAGTAATTGCGTTTATATTTTATTTACTTCAGATTATTTATTTGTTTCAATGTAAATAAGTGACTTCTTAATTTGACTTAATATTTAATTTTTTAGTTATACCGTATGCCAATCATCTGTACAGATGAAACCTGCCTCCCAAAATAAATATGATTTTTCATTATTTCATAAGTATTATTTTATTATGTAAATATCCGTATCAACGAAGCTTTCTATTTTTCCAAGTCTCTCATCTGCAGAAAGATTATTATAACTATATACTTAGGCAAAACAGACCGGAATAGTCTCTTGGTACAAAATGCACGAAATGCTGTAGCCTGTTTAAATCAGGCAAAACAGGGTCGCCACCTACTGGTAGCTACAAAAAAGCAGCGTCTCCTTGGCCATTAAATGATGTTAGAAACAGTTCCTGTATTTCAATTTCAGTAAATAAAAAGGAATTGCCATTCGAAAAACTAACATTGATTTAAATATACACCAAACGGCAGAAATTCTAATTCTAAAATAGTTGAAACTACAGCAGAAAGCAATGGTATGGCAAATGATGAAACTCCCTTGTAAACCAGTAGTGTGAAGTGGGTTAATGTTTGGACACCAGATCCAGTCAAAACAAGTCTAAAAGATAAGGCTGAACTGTGGACAGTAGCTCTTGGGTTCTACAACCGGGAAGAAAAACAGCAGCAGTACCAACAAGAATTCACACATTAACTAAAGCCTCGTTTGTGACTCAAATCCACTGCTCAAACCCATTTGTCAAATCTATACCAACACTATAAAAACGGCAGCTCCACATGAACATATTCAAGCACCATGAGGTCATGCTTGTGACATGTAAGGCATTATTAGGGAATGTGTTCATTATCATCCATTTGAAGACCCTAGAAGACACTCAGCTGGAACGTCATCCAAAGAAATATCTTCTCTGTCAGTCTGTCTGTAGTTACAGGATGTACAGCTTCATGGCAGGAGGGTTGTTCTGTGCCGGCGTGGGGAATGTACTCCTGATTGTTTCCACAGCAACCGATTACTGGATGCAGTACCGCCACTCGAGCAACTACATGCATCAGGGCCTGTGGCGGTATTGCACACTGTCGAAATGCTTCATCCAAACGGACGGCATCGGTAAGTCGGTCAGCAGCGGGAGAAACACAGTCTGAACATCACCACCAACAGCTAAATGTTACACTGCCAGGGAGCCTCACTCGTTCAAATGCCCAGCTGAATGCTCCGGCTCAGATGATTGTGGCGTGTTCGGCTAAAAGGCACCCAAAGGAAGCATTTTCAATCAGACATTGATCACTGTCTATTTTATACAGCGCCAGATGCAGGCTCATTTTTAGGAATGAATATGGAATTGACTTAAGCATATACCGTAGACAGACAGATTTCCAAATGTTTCGTATTTATGAATTAATTATGAATATATTTGATCAGGGGTGATTCTAGGATTTATACACATATGCACATATGTAAAATTTTATATATATATATATATATATATATATATATTACATATAAACACATGCATACAAAATGGGAAGAACAGCAGTTTCAAATGTGAATTATTACTCAGCAATGAGCACTGATGTTTTACCCCTGGGCTGGACAGTCAGCAGTCTACATACAAAATAAGAAAAGCAGAAAAATACACAAATCAAATAACTGGATGACATAGAAACACAGAGTAATGGCTGCTATCGGTCTCTCCTGAGGGCAGCCTACTGCGACGCCACCAAAGCCTTCATGGTCCTCTCCTTGCTGGCGTGCTTCTCTGGCTTAGTCATCAGCATCATGGCTTTCATCCACAGCTCCTACTTTGTCCGGTTTGACAAAACCTTTACTGCGGGAACATTATTTTTCGTCTCGTGTAAGTGGCCCCGCCCTCTCCGACCACTGTTTGCACACTCTCCCGCCCACTGGTTGGGTTAACTGGCCTGTTCTTTACCCCAGCCACGTGCCTCTTCAGCTCTACCAACACTCCTAGCACCTACTGATACTGTTATTGTGAGCACATCAGCTGAAATCTCTTGCGGAGTTAGACCTGAGATGTGATATTAATTAGCGATATAACCATCCACTGTTTATACCTGGTCATCCAGGCTTGGGTTACCTTGAGCAAGAAGTCAATCCCAGAAAGCACAGGACGCAAGGAACGGGACATCCTGGATTGGGTGCCAGGCCGTCGTATCTAAGCAAATGGCCTTAAAAGAGTTCTTATTAACCTTACAGTGGTATCATATTACAGGTTTATTTCAGTCACATTGGTGCATTTCTCAGATCAGAACTGAAATTCTCAAAACTACTCGTCCAACCTCCACCATCGAGTCACTTGTGCACATCATAAGTCTCATTCAATCGGTCAAACTGCAAAATACTTTGGTACATTGATGCAAATGCACAGTCGTCTGCTTATTCCTACATCATAAATTGTTTACAACATGTTGTTAAATAGTCTTACCCAAAAAAACTAGGCATTAGTTCATTGTATGAGTCCTTACATGCAACATAGTTCTCATAATCTGTCAAGCATATTCTCTATACCTTTCTGTAACAATTTTTTATAAATGTGTCCTGAATTGATTAATTGCTTTCAGATGAATTTTGACTTTCACCAGTCAAGGGGAATGTTTGAAGCGTTAGATCAACCATTGATCAACCAGTTCTCTAAAAGAGCTTAGTATTGCATCTCATATACCTTCGATTTGACAATGTGCACTGTACTGTAATATTGTATACTTCATGTAATGCTTTATATTACAGTATTCCACCTGTGTTTTACAGAATGCACTAAATATACCTCATACAGTGATATACTGTACATATGCATATACCATACTCACAAATGTCTATATATACAGTATGTGTGTTTGAATATTACAATATAAGTGCAGCATGTGCAATTTCATACTGATGAAACTGATATATGCCATACAGACATACATAAAACGTACAACTTTGCGCATTTTCAGTCATTGTCATCAAAACCTTAGCCATAGTTTATGTCAGTACACCGTTATATTGACAACAGGACTAAGCATTTAAACTTTCATGTTTGTAAACAATGACAAACAGACTTGTCATTCTGATGGCACTGACATCTTTATTCACATAAATATTTTCTTCTGGGAGATGAACTAAGGATTTTGAGAATTACAGGCTTTTGCAGGTAACCCATTGTGAGGTGCTGTTTGTTTTAATTGTTTCCGGAGATGCCCTTACTGTTTTGCAAATGTTATGGATGATTCGAGAAATGCATCAACAAAAAGGCATAATGTCAGATTACATGTTTGGTAACATGTTTAACCATTGCCAAAGTGGCACAATCACTGAAATAATTCCAATAGAAACAGCATATCAATGTTAAATTATGTCGGTTTACATTTAACCTTACTGACAGTGTCAATGAAGTGCTCTGTGATGCTGTAACCTCATGTCCACGGATAACAGAGGCTGAGTAATGTGCTGAAAAGAAGATACTTACCGTTGCCATCAGACAGAATGCCTCTTTCAGAGAAGCAGCCCTGTCTGTCTCTGACTGAGTGTACTAAACGGCAGCATGGATGTATGAATATATGAAATGACCCCTTACTGCCGTTGTCTTCCTCTTCTGTAGGCTTGTTTGTATTGCTGGCGATGGCCATTTACACTGGGGCGACTGTCAATTACTACGGGAGACGATATACTAGCTGGAGATTCTCCTGGTCCTACATCATTGGCTGGGTGGCAGTAGTGCTCATGTTTTTTTCAGGTAACGGCTGCTGGTAACACAAAACAACCCATGGGGATACAGATCGCCAAACAGACTGCTAGCTTTATGCTAATGCTTCATACTTAAATATATATACATTCAAAGCAAGACTTATTTTACTGATTAATTTTGGAAGCTCTACATATGAAGAATATGTTAAATAAATTTATTATAAGAGTGTTTGTTGAGGAAGGCTGTATATGGTGTGTAACTTTAGTGCCTGCTGTTCATTAGAAGCGTAATACCAGATAAGTATATATAAATATTTTCTATGTCCATATGACAGAGAAAAGTTCAAATCCCCCTGCATTTTTATTTTTCAAGGTATTTTCTACATGTGTGCTTATCGGATGCATGAATGCCCACGGAGCACCAATTCCCGGTAAAAGAACGTTTTTCTGAGGCCTTCAGCTAACTGAAATCGAGTCGGCATTGCTGTCCGCCTTTGTGACCACAGCAGCATAAATAAAAGCGTCTGAAACATCCCCCAGCCTTCCCCCTCTTTCTAATTACTGCTATGACATAAAACAGTGACATCATTAATCACGCACACATACCATGTGACCGTGCAGCCATTTATAACACAGTGTTCGCTTGTTATACCAAGTTTCGTGATGCGACTGTTCAGCATCAAAGGAAACCTATTTTTCCCCAAAAAACCTCTAAAGTGTTGTTTGAATTTTCATATTATAATGAGTCTACCCCGCTCTCTTCAAAGAATGCAAGTGAAAAATGGCATACCTTCTTCATAGTAGTCTAATGGCCTTTTTAAAATATTCAGCCGAGATTTGTGTCTGGTAAAAGCTGCATCCAATTACATTCCTTGTACCATACAACCAGAGAAGGGACAAAAATCACATTTAATTGGCTCTGGTATTCTCAATGACTTACCCCCTTAAGCTGGCCTGTTTCTGAGAACTCTTTTGCTGATGAATGCAAGCTTATGAAAATGAAGGCAACAAATATTTCAAGTGTCTTTTAAAATTTACAGATCCCATAGATTTCATGGACCACTCAGAAACAAACAATTGATTAGATAGATAGATAGATAGATAGATAGATAGATAGATAGATAGATAGATAGATAGATAGATAGATAGATAG
>JABFEB020000104.1:17572651-17584187 GCA_019775895.2 Stomatorhinus ivindoensis | reverse complement strand
AGATAGATAGATAGATAGATAGATAGATAGATAGATAGATAGATAGATAGATAGATAGATAGATGATAGATAGATGGTTTAGCTGCAAAAGCCTAAAACTTACCCAAGACAATTAACTCATGTCTCAAAAGCAAATTCCACCAATGAACCAGTCAGTGCCATGAAATATAGAATCGACATTATTTACATCATGAAATGAAATACTTTTGACAGAACGTCAGTTTAAGTCTGCTCCTAAGCTTCACGACTCTGAATGATAGTCAGTTTCCACTTTTTCATTGTCACTGACTGATAATTTTTCTTTGGCAAACTGATACTTATTTGTGTCAAAGACAACAGTTTTAATATTGCGAGGCTCTACATTACAGTATGTAACATTCCCTCTTAAGAGAATGCACTCGCACACTCATATAACTTCTTTAGATCTCAACACAGGACAACAGCAAACAAAAAAGTCACAAAAACATAAAAAAATGGCAATAGAAGAACAACCAAATCATGTAGTGTGAGAATCAAAAAGACAGCAATGCCATATCACTGCAGTTTATGGAATATGTTTTTAAATCGTTTTGAAAGCTCAGCTAATGGTCTTGCATGTGGTGGTTAACACAATGATGACATACATATATAGTTTTGTGTGTAAAATTATTACAATGCAAAACTACAGAATCTATATTGACCAACAAGAGTAAAACAGCTGAAAATTTTGCCGAATGACAACTGTACAAAACCATTTTCACATCTGTACTAAAACACTTGGAAATTTGTTTGAAGCAATGAGAAATGATGTTCTGCTGTGCATAAATCATATTATGGTCTGGGGATTATACTTGTTGTTCTGCAAATGCTAATTGTTATTTGAGAAATGCTTCAAAGCAATTGAAAAAAAAAACTATGAAAGAACCTTAAAATGATGTGTAAATCCATTATGCAATTGAAACTAAAATGTAACAATAAAACGGTACAAAAACAAATGTTAGCAGGTCGCAAAAATAATTGGCAGGGGACACAGAGCTGGTTGGCGTTCCTTTCTCTGACATTTCCATGTCGGGTGGGTTTCATTGTTCCTGACAAGTGTGGCCAATGATCTTGAGCCTCGCTGGGACAGGATGAGTGAAATAGGAGTGAAATGGGAGTGAAATGGGCCTCTCCACAGATTAGCCAGCCACACTGGCCTGCTGGGAAGCTCTCTGCACCATACATCTGTGTCTATTGACCACCCTGGACTGCCTTTGCAGTCCAGAACAAGGAAATCAAAAGGGCTCCCGTAGCCATTTTGGCGTCTGTCAAATAGCATTAGCCCCAGATTCTCATTCACAAATGTCTTCTAGGTTAGATTTTCCTGCCTCAGAGAAAATTCACTGAAGACACAGTCAGACATTAAATATTAACATCTCACAGAGCACAACTGGTGGTTTCTTACATAAGCAACATTGTCAGATTTAGCTTTTAATATTATTATTCAAAACCAAAACATGTATATTCACCTTAATGCGTCAGCTTTTCCATTGTAAAATAGCATTGCAGCATGACCTGACAGAGCAAGGGTATATTCAATCTGATGCAACATGTTACTGTGCGCTCAGAAAGGTATCTTCGGTAGATGATGCAACATGAAGCGTTAGGAAATAGGTATGTTGCAAAGACGGGACCACATTTATTGCCAAAATACATTTCTATGAGCTGTAGTTCGTAAGTGGCCAGCAGTTGACCCAGAAGGGAAAACTTAGCATCCACAATGAAAATGGCATCCACACACATCTTGTGAGAGTGCTTTCCGGCAAGCAGGTCTCAGCATCAAATGAACACGGCTTTTACAGCTGGTTTATTAAATTACAGATTTCCATTGGATTACGCCCACTGATACAAAAAACAGAAATCAATTGTGAATTTATACATAATTTTTTTAATCGTTTCAAAAAACAAACAAAAAAAACATAAAAGGTGTACCTTTCAGGTTTCCGGCTAAATTCTTCCCTTAATGCTTAAGTATGTTAACGTCGTGAAATAAATGGCAGCTTTTTGAATCTAATCAATCTATGCATTTTTTACTTTTTTCAATATTTAGCCCCAAAACGACACTCCAAAAATATCACAACTGTATAAACTGTGCGGTTTTAAACTTATGAAAACATTTTTTAAAAGATTTTCAGCTACAGCCGCCTCTGTAACCGCTAATCTAGCCAATCAAATGGAATTCGTGTCCGCCGAAAGTACAAACACCCATAGCGTTACGTAAAGCATAATATAATCCTTCAAGCTTCTTACACAAATGTGCCATTTATAAGTGACTCAGCAACTCCCTGCCTCCAAATTCTATTTGATGAAATGTCCAATACAAAAAGCCGCTCAACTAGCCTGCAGGTGGATGGACACTATTGACGATCCATGCCAAGACAATTTCATCACCATTAATTCATTAGATTTCTAATTTCCTTCTGAAAGCTACTACTTACTGTTATCAGCTATAAGTCGGTCTTGGAGCTTACCTGTACAGGTTGCATAAATGCCCCAATTAAATATATTAACCTCAAGAATTTGTTATGAAACAAACGGTAAACAATTAGCTTTTTAACGGCAATATTTCATAGATCAACTGGCAAGCCTTATAGAGAACGGCTGTCGTTTCCCCTCTCGAAACATTGTTTATGATCACACCTTTCAACGCGTTCATTTACGTTTTGGGAAGATTTCTTACTTTCGAGCGGCTTTGAAATGTTTGCTTATGCTGTTATTTACTCTCTATTTATCCGACTCTATGTATATTAGACCCAGTTACGCCGCGGTCAGCTAAATAAACACCATGCCTTGAAGAAACTTCAATGCACAGCCAGGGGAGGGAACACGCTCGCAAAAACCTACTCTATTATGGCGTCCTGATTTCCATCTTCATTGAAAACCGAGCTGCATTACAATTTGCAGTCACTTAATGGTACTCATCTATTTACCTTATACCAGCTCATACATATGGAAGACATGTCTCTGAGTTGTCAGAGTAATGCACTTTCAGAACTAATTGAATCCAGTAATTAATTTGTTCTACCTGTCTGATCGAATGGAAATCCTGTCCCTGCGCCCAAGGATTAGCACTTTCGCTCTAACATCTTCCCTAATTATCTAATAGCATTGCCGAAAGAATTCTGCCTGCGTTAAAACACTATCAACATTAACTGCAGTGATTGGAAATGTGATGACAACTCGATGTCAACAAATTACTGCTTCCAGCGGATAAAGATGGAAGAGAAGTACCCACTTGTGTTCTCGCAGAGTTTAATATCAATAATTAGAGCCAATTTGAGGGGTATTAGCCAATATTATGTCTTGGAATATTGTAATCCCTAAAAAATTAGCAATCTAAAACTAACAGATGGCTAGGGGAAGGAATATCTAGGGGGAAACAACGGATAATGCAGTATTTTTACCAAATAGAAAACATTTAAAAACATACTTTTGCTTTGATGTTATTTATTTTGTGTAACATTATGATTATTTTAATAATGTTATTGGGTTTTTGCTCTGTATCTCATTCTGTGAACAATACAGACATTTCTTTCCTGACTAGTATGAGTTGTAATGGATACATAATAGTCTTAAAAGCAAATGTAATAATACCTTTTGCAGAACCATTTTAAACCTTTTTAGTAGCAGATGTTGCTATTAAACGAACGACACATGTAACACATAGTGGTACTGGGATTCTGCTGCTAACTGGAACCGAACAGTAGTGGGACATGCCAATATTAAGTTTATTTACCAACTTGGAACTTCTTTGGGACAATAAAAATAAATCGGTATAGTATCAGACTCACGCAACATGCCGTTTAAGTAAAGCGGTCTTCGGTGCAAAGTGGTTTAAGGCGCGCGTCAGAGAGAAGCGACCTCGGTCCCGGCAGAGGACTCTTTCAGGACCATGGTGAGCGACCCTCCCTCTACGTCGCCGTCAGTATAATTAATCCATACAGAACTAATTCGATCCTCCGCCCTACCGTTGCGCTATTGGCTAATCACAAATCTTTTTCACAATTTGTCGCTGTCATTCCCCTTCAATAAATACTAATATACCTGGGCTCTGCTCGCTGGTTGACAGCAGATTATAATTCTAAGGTTTAGCATTTTTTGGAGACTTTGAGGCTGCGCGTTTTTTGAAGCGCAAATAGCATTAACTCCGGACTCGAGCTTCCTCGTGGTTTTTGCAAAGACTGGAAATGAATCTGAACTACACGTCCCCGGTCCCTCAGATGCCTGCCCAGAGGTCAACGTCGTTCTTCATCGAAGACATTTTACTGCATAAACCCAAACCTTTGAGAGAGGTGTTTCACACGCCGTTTTCCAGCTCACTAGCATCCCGGATGCCGCTTCTAGAATATGGATATCCTCTGATGCCAACCCCGATACTAGCACCTCATCCTCACCATCCTCTTCACAAACCCGAACATCACCCTTATTTCTTTACCTCGGGTAAGTAATCAAGCGAATGCATTACTAAAATATTAAAGTGTTCATAGTATATGTATAAAAAATTCTTTCAAGGTACAGTCAATTAAACCAACATTATGGGGGTCAATTTTAGCGAAAGCACGCATTAAAGCGATATTTGTGTTAAAATTTAGAATTTAAACAGTGTTAACAGGGTCTGTTACGCGCAACAGGTTAATTCGTGAAAGTCGTGAGTCTCAGGACAAACTGATTCATGAACACGAAAACTGGAAATCAAACGGATATAAACATGATATAACATTTATTTAATATTACAGACAGAAGACTGAGATTATTTCTGGATCGCTGTGTCTTGTATAGCATCACAGTTGATTGAGTCTTATTCATATTGTCTTTGCATTTATTAGCGGTCATGTAAACAAAACGAGGTTTGACCTTGTAAAGCAACATAATGAAGTGCAGTGAATTGTCTCAAAATCTAGGCCTATTGTTTCAAATATATTTTGCAGGCATGCAAGTCCCGGCTTTATTTCAACATCATCCAGAGATGCCTGGCAAACACTGCAGACGCAGAAAGGCCCGGACTGTCTTCTCGGACTCCCAGTTATCTGGGCTAGAAAAGAGGTTTGAAATTCAGCGTTACCTTTCAACCCCGGAACGAGTCGAGTTGGCCACAGCTTTAAGTCTCTCAGAAACACAGGTAAGAAATTTGTCCAAATCTACTTGCATGTCACATACCAGATTTTTTAGCAGGCCTATATTATGCCAGTTTGTATAATACTCAAACTTTGTCGTACAGGTTAAAACTTGGTTTCAAAATAGAAGGATGAAGCATAAAAAGCAGCTAAGAAAAACGCAGGACGACCAGAAAAATCCAAATGACTTGCACCGATCCTTGGAAAGTGAAAACGAAAGCAGTGAAAAAAAATTGGAAGAGGTTAAAACTGCAATGAACCAGGACTCATACATACTCGAAGAAAATGAAGATGATGTCGATATTGAAGATGATGATATTTGCTCCCCGGAACAGCTATTATAACTAAAGAACCCCAATGAAAATGCATATAGCCTAATGTACCTGACATACATCGGGGAAAAATGTAGCTTTTTTAAAAACGAAATTATTACAAATATCTATGATTAATAATACTTTTAAATTACATTTATCGGAGCGCTCGCGATTCATTTTTATTAACATTGACATTTTCATTGATTGTCGTATTTGGCGTGTAGAACAAAATCATACTACACGAGTGAAATGTACAGAAAACAGGACTTAGTTCAAAGAAAACATTTCCGGAAATTAAGAGGGTTGCCTAAAATATGACTGAACCATACCAGTTCCATAGTAATATTACGTCAACACAATGGACAAATAGTGTGATTTTATTCGTGTCATGTTTCAAACCACAACGATCTTGTAGACAATCTGTAAATTTCACCATACTTTACGTTTATTTTTATATTGACAAACTAGCCTACAGACCGGCTGGATGTGCAGACTTGAGCAATTAATGCAATGATGATTGTGTTGCACTTCCATGTTTGCTTGCTGTTCGTCTAAATTGTAATATTCGTATCATGTTGTAATTTGTTTTCATTAAATTGTAAAATAGACGTTAATTTACAGTATTCATTATATTTTTCCATTTTTTAAAGAAAACCCAATTTATAACATTAACCGTAGGTAGAAATGTAGATTAAGCCGATGTTCTTTTAAATTAAAACCTTTGACAAATAGACGTCTTGGTATAGCATTTTATGCTCCAGCAAAATACACTATAGTACGGGCACAAATAATGATCTACTTATTTTAAAAATCACATCAATTATTGTAATAATGATGTTCATTTTGTCGAATTTACATTCATTGAGCTTTAATAAAATTCATCAGGTAGCCGATTTCACACGTTTCGTTCGAAACAATCAAAACACGAGCCTAATTTCTAGTCTTGTTTATCCTACAGTACTCAAATGCAAATTCAATAAGTATTACATTAAATTAAGACGCTATATAATCATAATAATAATAATAATAATAATAAAGTAAAGACTTCGTGATAAAAAAGAAAACAATCCTAAATAATGTATCCCAGGAAAAACCATTCCGAACAGCAACGTCCAACTTAATAGTGTTCCTTCTAAATCCAGTTTTATGTCACTTTCAAAATTGTACCTCTGAATTACCCCTGGAGCGCGCGGTTTTAATACCAACTGTTACGACTTTTACAAATGTGCACCATCTTAATTACGAATTACCTAGTTAAAATGTTACCGCCCTGCTGCGAGCGCCGCAGGCATTTGAATTGGAGACTTTTTAAATCTCGATCGTGCTGAGCCATTGGATCTGACAGTCGCCGAACTGGGACTTGACTAAGTGCTTTTAGGAACAATAATCAATTCTCATTGAAATCGGGAAACATATATAATTCAGAAAGTAATTTTTCTCTATTTGGGATTAATAAGCACAGTCCTTAATTAATTCGTAACTATATGAAACTGTCGGGCTACTCGTGTCCTACGTTTTATCGTCCGATCTCGGCAGGTATGATTTGACACATTTTTTTTTCTGAGACAAAACACGGATTTTATTTTGTGCCTCCAATTAAAAGCTATTGCTCCTCTCTTCTTCTTTTAAACATTGAATCAATTTATTATCGAATCATGTTCTAATCCCGAATTCCTTGTTGCCGCTGGGATTGTACTGTAAATTTCTATATCATTGCTTTCCAATTATGGACTATTTGAAAAATCCACACCACGAAAAATCTTAATTATTGTAACAAATAGTGTAGCCTACAGCTAAAACATTAGTTCTATAGATCAAATTTAAACGAGCTATACTGAAAATTAATCTCATAAACCGTGAGATGTAAATCGGATAGGTAATGACGGATAGATTATCGGATGAAATATTCGTTCCATTCGCCGTATGCTTTTCATTTACTTTGACCGAATATAATAAGTCAGAGTCTTTTTTATTATTTAGACTATAAACTTTAGTCTCAAATTATTGTCTATATTTACAAAATATGATTAACACGGAAACACACACACACAATATATATATATATATATATAAGGTAGACAGATTGCACTCTGCGTCCTTTAAAAACAATTTCCACGTAACCTGCTGGAGTATAGAATCTAACAAATAAGACATTTTAATAAATCTATTCATAAATATATTTAAATGATTCACAATTAAAATGGAATATGCAAATATTATTTTGAATCACATATATAAAGGCGGAGAGATGGAAAGGTTTCTTGATGTATAAGTGTACAACTCGGCAAAATCAAAGTAAAAAGCCCGCATTGGCTTTCTCGCTTATTGAAACAGCCACTTCTTCAATTTGTTCGCTTGGGTGTTGATCTTCCTTAGTCAGTCTACTGTTCACTTGACCATGGTTAACTCTGAAGTGAAAACAAAACTGCTTTGTGATTATTACTAGTGTGTGTTTTTGTTCGTGCGCGTATTAATCTAATAAAAATCGGGAAATGGTCATAAGAACAGTGATGGCGATCATTATTCAACAGGTGCGGGTCTGCTCTGATTATTAATGGTGATCTCCATTTCGTACCGCTCTGAAGCACTAAATGTGAATTAAGAATTACTTAACAATTACTTTTTTCATATGTTCTGCTTATGTTTAACACAATTTGCATCATTTGTACTGTATAAAAATCACTAGAACATTAATGGAATCGACTGAAACTTAACGTTATATTAAGGAGTGATACAGTGTCACGTCTGTTAAGTCTGGAGTCTTCCTGGTACATTCTGTCTATGTACCCGAAATAGAAGCAAAATAAAACGATGTTGTGTAAACTGGTGATCACATATTTGTATTTTGAGTCGCTCGCTTTGGACTGTATAGGCCTAACGGAAGAAACTTAAGTTAGAACAGACCTGTATGTCCTAATGGTAGTTATGTTAATCATCACACGCATATATTTTTAATTTAGCGAAAAAGAAAAACTAAAAAAAACAGACTATTTTTCTTAGTTCAGTCTATTAAAGTAATGCATTTACTTACACTTAACTTCAATTTATTTTTTAAACTTTAAATTGTAGCCCTAATATATATATATATATATATATATATATATATATATATATAAATTGCCAATAATATAGAAACTGGAAACGACATTATAAGACGTGTTTCTTAATAAATCTTAGCAAGAGTAATATCTTTGGAGACCGGTATCAAATGAAGCTACTTGTAAGCATCCTCTAATTATGTTTATCAAGCTATATAGACAACACACATCCAGGGATGACCTTCTCTTACACCTTTGCACACAACTTTGAATATAAATTATTTTAGTAAAAATAAACCTTTCACATTTTTACATCATGGTAATATTCATCAGTATCGACAAGTAAAAACTGCATTTACACAAAGGTTTACATTTAACATGCATTTTTAATTAAAACAAAGCAAGATTTAATATACAAATCATATTTGGCTTTTCCGCCACAGACGTCGGTGGCTGCTAGTGCATGCGTGTCCACTTTAAAAAGAACGAAGTAAGAGTATGACACATTTTAAAACTTACGGCCGTGTTTGCCCATTCTTTTATGTATTTATTTAGTGTTGCATTGTTTCGTTATTTGCAGTAGAAAAGGGTTCAATAATGTCCCTAAAATTTGCTAATGAATTGCATATATTCCTTTTGCAACCAAAGGAAAACATTTGCATTAGTATTTAGCCCGGACATCAAAAGGTGATCGGCGGTGTACACTTCGCGTCTCTTTTGAAATGCCTCTTTAAACACATATGCACACGACGCGGGTCATGATCATAACTAACGGTCATTACAGGACTTTAGTCATTTTAAATATGTACCAGGAGGTAGTTATATTAATTTGGGAGGTTTACATTAATAAGTCTGTTTCTCTCTCTCTCTCTCTCTCTCTCTCTCTCTCTCAATTAGGACATTCAGCGCATTTCCCTTTGAAAAGCAATTCATCCAATTTCAAAATGTGATTCTGATTAACTGACAAAATAAAAAGCGCGCAGAGAATAGGTAGCGTGAAAGGTGATCAATTAAAAGATTAAGCATTTTGCAACACATGGACGCATCTGCATTTTCAGCTAATAGCCAGGCCATCAGGTCATTTTCAGGGAGCTGCCGTCTACTTCGCTGTCGTCCTCAGATCAAAGCTAGCGCGTCTGCCCGGGCTTTCCAATCGGTAAAAGGGATGCTAATTCGCCCTCCTTCATGTGTGGTGGTGATAGACTCCTTCAATTAACTGAATTCTATGCCAGTGGAAAAAATAAAAAAGATATAAAGAGACTTGGCCTGGAAAGGCAGCATTTCTCATTAATTCAAAAGGTCCGGAATTTATTACTCTTCGCATGTGAAGCTTAACACTAAAAACAGAGAGCTTCAAAGAACCCATGATGGGTTAAATAGAGACTATAATCTAATTAAAATATTACATATGAGTAAATAGCTCTTTGATAATCATCTAAAGGTTCCATTAAAGAAATAGGTGCTCGAGATTGTTTTATGGGGGGGGGAATTATCACTTTAAAATACAGAAAACAAGTTTGTAGGGTCTAATCTGAATGTATTCAGAATGTCATCATTGTTTGACCTATTTTTATTTCGACATGAGAGGGGGTCATGAAAAGGGACATTCAGACGTAAAATCAAGAACTGCCCAAAGTCTGTTGATTATTTTAGATCAGCAGCAAAGCCAGGTGTGTGCAGAGTGAAAGGATGAGTGCAGTGGACCTGCACTGGCGCACAGAACCACTGGCTATTCATCTCGAGCCAGCATGACCTTTTATCCCCAAGCGCTTCCCATATCTTTGAACTAGGGAAATAATCTTAATGTCCTGTAAAATCACAAATGTGATTCAGAGCCATGTGGATCTTCTGGTGGGCGAGAAAGGACAGCACCTGACCTTTCTTCTGAGAATTATCTGGCTGGCTGTGAACCAGTGGTCATTACGCCACCTACTGTTTTAATGGCTAACATGCATCTTCAAAGCACTTATCATGGTTAGCAGGGTCCTTGGGGGGTGTTCCACAAAGCAGGATTTTTTTCATTAGCCAGATAACTTAAGCTAAATGTAACTTTACTTTGCTGCCCTCCTCTTGGACACTTTCCATGTTTGGCTTACGTTATCCAGTTAGCTAGCAAATTCTCCTTGTAGAAACCCCCCCCCCCTACATTTTCTCAGGGAGAGTAGGGCACCGGGCTGCAGTCCCCCCCTGGGCACATAGAGGCAACTGCATGTCTTTGGGCTGCAGGAACAAACCAGGGAACCCATGTGACACATAAAAAAGACCCAAACTCACATCAAGCAGCGGTCAAACCACCAAGCCTGGAAGAATGCAGTGAAAATGCTACTCGCAGAGCCAACACCACCACATCTAAACACAGGTCAGGGCGACCACTTAAAGCAAAAGAGCATTTATTCATAAATACTTTAAGTTAATAAAATAATGGTTCAATTTACTTGCTGGCATGTTTTTCCTCTACTCTTAAAATGTGAAACCAAACGTGTTAATTGTAATTTATGATACAACAATGATTACATTTTGAAATTCTTTTAAATTATCATTACTGCGTTCACTCTGATCAAGCTCATAATATGACCACTAAATCATAAAACTGTAGTTTTGTAGTTGGTTGACCCTTCCTGTTCATTACTTACTGCAAAAACATCTTTTTTAAATCGAGTGTAATTCATAATTTATAAAATAACCAATAAAATGCATTAAAATGCGTCTAGCTTGAACTAAATATAACATTTAAATTATACATAATTTATATGCAGTACATGTAACATCCAAACATAATAAGTGTGCAATACATTTTATATTTTCAGCTGATTCGCCAGTTTTTATTCTATTAAAATCATAAAATCATAAAAAACATAAAATCAACTTGAATTACTATCAACTTATTTAAGGCTGCGAGGGATATTTGTTTTAAGTGCTTATAGAACCCATATTACTGTCTCAACATAAATGGGAAGATGTCCTTGTACAAATCGTATTATGGAAGCTTATAAGGTGCAAAATTCAATTGGCAATGCAATATGCAAAATGGCAATACAATATGCAAAATGAC
>JABFEB020000104.1:17560410-17572551 GCA_019775895.2 Stomatorhinus ivindoensis | reverse complement strand
TGTCATTTTGCATATTGTATTGCCATTTTGCATATTGCATTGCCAATTGAATTTTGCACCTTATAAGCTTCCATATCGTATTGTCTCTGTTCAGATGTAATGCATATGGGGTTACATTGCAGGCAGGGCTCTGAAATGGGCTACAGCCTTCTTTTCTTCTTCGTGACGCTTCTGTAACATCTCCAGTGCCATAAGCTGGGATATGTCTAGGTCCTCCAGGTACTGGGCATGCTCAGTGAAGTTCTCCTTCATAGGAAACTCTCTCTTCTTTGGCTGTGGGGGCAATTTAGGCTTCGGAATGGTCCTTGCATATTCCAAAGCCTTGGAAACAAATAATATTTATTCAAAATTACTTGGGTGTGGATTATGGATTTTAAGGATTTAAGCCACTGTAAATTCTGTTCCTTGATTCAAAAAGCTGTTCTCTTATATTCATTACCACTTACTGAGAAATTAGGTTATTTTTTAGGCTATTTTGCTCTAAAATGCTAAAGTTCTGGTCTTGTTTCTAAAACAGACCTATAAGGGTGACTCATCCTTTCCGGCCTGTAAATGTTAAAGTGAATATTTATTAATAACTGCATCCTTCAGAACCTTGATGTCTGGCTCTCAACAAGCATCCCATCTCACCTTCCTTCTGGGAAGCAGATCCTTGTTCTCTCTGCCCACAGAGGGTTTAGCCAGCAGAGCCAGGTTCCTGCTCAACTCCCTGTTCTGCTCACGGACGCCATTTGAGTATAACCTCTGTCGTTGCATTTTCTCCACCTGGCAGTGATGGAAGGGACAGGTTGAGCATTATGGAAAGGGGTCTAGCAACGGTGCCACGTTCCCCTGAGGGGGCGGAGAGCAGAGCCATCGCACTCCCAAACAAAGCAAAACAAAATGAAAGAAACTGTATAAGGGGGTATCAGCGGATATGTGCACATGACTACATTTGGAGGATGCATCACCTGGTGTACATCCAGTACTACTCACTCCTTCTTTACAGTGTAAAATATAGTGATTGCATTAGAATTCTAACAAAATCAGATAAAAAACTGGAAGAGTTTGCTGCTTAAGCCATAGATTCAAAATTATATTCAGAAAATGATATATTTAAACTAAGAAAAAGTGTTTATGAAAGGTGCGCACTGTGGAATTATAAGAATTTTTACAATTAAACAATGCAGATGTACTTCTCTAGATATAACATTAAAAAAACTTACTGTAATTTCTGCTAATTTATGATTCGGTCCCAGTCCTCCAAGCTTAATATCCTTCTGGAGGCTTTTATAGTCTTTCAGAGTATAGGCCTGTGAAAATGCACTGTGTTACCCATGCACCACCACCCCCATGGATATGCACAGGGCTCGCATTTTAATGGTACCAGCGCGTGCGCATCGCAAACGGTTTCTTAAAATAAAACCTCGGTGGGTTGAGTGGCGCTCTGTTGCACAAGTGGCATTAGGAGGAGACACACAAGCTGACAGGATGGCGCTCCGGGCTGCTCGGGGGTAAGAAGTTAATCCACAGGGCCTGATCTGAGGGGCACTCAGACCTCAGCACACATGCTGGCCCAGACAAAGGGGGCTAATCATTCCAGATCAGACTGGTCCCACATTTCCAAATTACCCATTGGTCATGGACACTGAAGGATTTGCTTCTCTTTTGTTTCTCTCTCTTGCACTGGGTTACGGTCGCAGCACGTCTTAACAAATTCAACCCTAAATCTTGTCAGACGCAAACCCTCAGCATTTCGCCGCAGACGCCTGTTCCTCTCCACTCCTCCCTGGCGCAGACGTGGCGCCAGCAGATTTCACTGGAGCGAGTGGGATTAACGGGGTCCAGAGCGGAGTACGGAGTCGTTTATGGGAGCTACACAAATTATCGATGTCCCATGGTGGCGGAAAGATGCGGCCAAAAGTCAAAATGGCAGATTTGTGAGCCACTTTGGATACGAAGGCCACTCAGACCTGAACCATTAAAGTAACATCCTTCCATCTCTACACTGGCTATTAGATTGTAAAACAGAACAACTTGTATCAGATTCAGTTCCACTCCAATGGATTAAAGGGCAGCACATAACAGCACAACAAACAGTGCACACTGCTCTCTTCTGAGGCCACAGCCTGAAAAAAAGAGCTTTTCTCTGATCGCCCTGGTTTGCATCTTTTTGTCTGCGGTCATCATCTCTCCACAATTAGGCATATTATCCCACATAAGATACTAGCTTAACAAGCACATTGGTGTTAAAAGCCTCTCATTAATCGTAAAGGACTTAATTAGAGGGCATTACTTCCCGCTAAAGCTAGGTGTCTTATTACTCTTTATTACTGCATATTTCATTACGCTCTTGAATGGTAGGTAAATATTCAGTGTGACCCAAACAGAATGGTGAATTAGTCACTAGTTATTAGTACACCTTTCAATTAGTACACATTTCATTATTAGTTATTACCAAGCCATATTGTGCACTGGTCATTTTAGATATAAAAATTATTTAGGGGATTATATACAGTACTAACGAGGTACTAGCACATACTTACGGCACTTACAGGAATATTAGCGTTTTGTTTTATACCAACATCTCTACGTACACTCATGCACAGTGTCATACCTTGTATCCCATTCGTTCTTTTAGTTTCTTTTGTTTCTCCATCTGTGCAAGGTAGCCCTCAGAGCTACTCCTGCGTATTGTGTTGAAGTGCTCAGAGTCGCCCCCTGCTGGCTGTCCAATAGGGGGCAGCACCAGGTAGGGCCCTGTGTCCGCAGGCGTGTGTCTGATGTCGGGCCCACAGTTCTGTTCATCTTGAAGCGCGGTATACTGATCTCCTGACTCATCTTGACGGCTTTCCTGAGCGACCGACGGCTTTGTGGGAAATATCCTATTAAAGAAAAAACATAGTACAGCTGTCTACACTTATTAATTTGTTCATTTTCGTGATTTATTTTACATGACTGACCTTGCCCTGCTGGGATCCGTCTTCCTGACAGTAGAAGCATCTTGATTCACGAACAATACCATTCCACAGTGTTCAATTCCACCACTGTCCTGATGTGGAAAATGCCTTCCCAACCTGTGCTGGCTGGAAGCTCGGTCAAGGGTGGGAGCAGGTGGTGGCAACGTTGCACGTGAAGAATGAGCTAATAGCTTGGGGCCATGGTAAGTATCCATCTGAGGAGAGCTTGGCCGCTCATCAAAACGTGCATTCACCAGACGCAGGTGATAGATGCCCGGGCCATCTGCCCGGGGAGGGGCCCAAGTGGGGCCCCAAGGGATAAAGGGGCCAGTACCAGCCTGCGGGGGACCGTGGTTTAGGAATGGCGTGACATCAGCAGGCACCTTGAGGGCAGCGTTCCGACTGACGCTGGGAAGCCGCCTGTGTCCCGGCGGTCTGTGGGGAGCAGGCGGTGCGGAGAACCAGGATAATCCCGACATGCTGCTGGAATCCTCGTCATCGATGACCAGAACCTCTGCATGGCCTTGGAAGTGCTCTCGGGTCGTGGGAATATGGCCAGGGCCGGAGGACTCCGGGCCGTCATGCACGTTCTGCCTGTCCCCACCCGCAGGGGGTCTTAGAGCACCTGCTTTCTCTGGCCGGCCACTATGGGTCCGTCTTTCGGACTTCAGGACATTTTTGTTGTCGAAACGCTGAAAAGAAAGGTGCTATGGCTATATCAGTTCTGTCACCAGATTAAATTATTAACACAAGTTAAAAATAATAGTATCATGACAGTAAGCAGTTAAAAAACATCTCTGAAGACTTCTGTGACCCTGGCCATGGTAGGTGAATGGATGGATGAAATATGAATTGATATGATTCCTCATAATAAAACACATAATAAAGTAATAAAAAAAAAAACAGTCCTTCGAAGACCCATGAAGGGCTGGCATCACTGACATGAGAAACGCAAGATACGTTCTGCCTGAAATGCGGCCAGCAAAAGTAATGGAAACTCCGGGGGCAGACGGAGCTCCAAACCTTAAAAGCAGAGGTACAGCGAAATCCCATACGCTGCTGAAATCCGCATCTGTGAGGACAGCAGCTGGAAGATCCCCGTCAATTACGACAAACTATTTCCTCTCACAACTGTCATCTTAATGCATCTCTCACCGTCATTATGGGCCTGGAGTGCGGGTAGATTTAAATAATTTTTATATTACTCCTCTTACGCCTCTCTTTCTTTTTCTCCCGGCGGGTGACGCGCACGGAGTGATCACAAAAACATTCGGCGAGCTTGGTGGCTGTGCTGCAGCATCTAATACCCCTGATTTGACAAACACCAGCTTTCACCATCTTAATGGGAAAATATTTACACTCCTCTCCCTGGCAGCATTAGGCCGACCGCTCAAGTGCTCCAAATAATGATGCTTCTCCATTCCACACGGGGCCACGGAGTCCCCTTTTCAGACATTTCATGGGCTCCATTGTGCCTCAACAACTCTGGCAGAAATTGGGTCTGCAGCCACCTCCACCAGTGAGAAAATGAATTCCTGGGTGACAGTCCGCCTCATGCGCGGAAATGTTCGTCGGGA
Source organism: Stomatorhinus ivindoensis (assembly GCA_019775895.2). Classification (NCBI taxonomy): domain Eukaryota; kingdom Metazoa; phylum Chordata; class Actinopteri; order Osteoglossiformes; family Mormyridae; genus Stomatorhinus; species Stomatorhinus ivindoensis. The sequence goes on along the minus strand of JABFEB020000104.1, from coordinate 17,568,035 downwards.
GATGCGGCCCGTTGCCTCGAGGCCTGGCTAAGCACTCCGCAGAAAAACCAGCGTGGGTAAAATGCACAAATCGATAAATGGGATAAGGGTGCGATAGTTTACATTCAGTTCCCGGGCTTGCTGTTGCCTCCTGTGTTCAGCTACAATGACATGTCCTCTGCTCCCCTGGCTGGCAATGCTGGAAACATCTTCAGCAGGTTCTGATACCTTTTGGGTGACAGATACAGAATATACAAATATAGGTGGCCAAAATTAAATGCTTATCATTAACGATCATGATTATTCAAATTAAATAGTTATGATAATTATAATCATACACCGAAACTACTGTCAAAGAAGGTAAAGCACCTTTTCATTTTATCAATTAAAACTAATTAACACAAATTAAAATTGGAATATAACTTAAAATGTTCCGTAAAAATAAAATTCTACGAACTAAAACACTACTATTAACATTTTTTGTCAATTTTAAATGTGGTTCAAGATCCCTGCCTTTTATCAGTCTGTAGAGATTCTGCTCTAAAAGTGGCCAAAGTGCATCCCATGTATGTGAACGTGCCAGAAACTGTACCCTCTCACGCTCTTGTGTGACACACCTCACTCCTTTTTTGTTTTTCATTTTGAAAAATAACTGTTACCTTTCCATGTCTGATTTTTGTTAATGCAACAGATCAGAGAAAACATTTGTCCCTAATGCCATAATGAAAATCACTTAGTTAACTTCATGTCTTCTTGGTAGCTAAGGACAATCCTGGCTTGATCGATGGTATTGATGGCTTGAAGAGTCCCTTATTGATCGCTTCTAATTCTAAAAGGCCGAACAGCCCGAATAAGGTCACAGAAATTCTTGCTCTAGTGAGTGGATTGAGTTGTAATATATCCATCAATAAATGCACCACCATGCTGATCTATCTATTTACTGAAAGGGCAGGTAAGCAGGGAATGAATCACATTGTTTAGCTTTGACAATTGGGGCGAGACTCACAGACAGATGATGATAGCTCTTATTGCACGAGGCAGGCTTAGTGACTGCTTAAAGCTGGAGTGGATCACAGAAGTCAAGTCAAAAAACATTAAATAAATGGGGAGTCCTCTCTTACTGCGAGAAAGGAGAAAGGACAATTTGCATTGATGTAACATTCAGACCATTCATGCTGTTTCTCTTAGTAAGAACTTCACCCAACAAAATCATCTAGTACCCATAGGGTGACATTCCAGCTAAATGTTCCTGATCACATGAGGTGGGTCACGTTTGTAAAATAATTCCAGCAACTCCCCTTTCAATCGAGCAGCTCTGAACAGGGATCATCAACCTATCTGCACATGGAAAAATGTGTCTGTGGGAGGACTCTTCTTTGTCGGTGACAGAACATTTTGACTGAGTAACTGCGTTTTGATGTAAACGTCCATCAGTATTCCCCATAGTCTTGACCTCTGACTCCGAAGATGTACAACTGCGACCGGGGCAAGTGTGATATGCTGTAGCTACTGGGGGCCTGGCAGAGACCCCTGAGGTAGAGGAGACCACATGCGACTCTCAGCCATTGCCCAGTGCTAACCTCGGAGCTTCCCTGTCCGTCGGCTGCACGGCCTGTGCGCTCTAACAGGTGTCAATGGCTCCAGGACCGGCCGCTGCAAACCCTCTCATTACCGCTTCAGTGGAGAGATGGGTCACAACCCCTGCTTACATTCCCGCCCCCTGCCTTTTGTCAACCATTTTAATAGTCCCAATCAAATTGGGAAAATGATCAAGCAAAATTGCATTTTGAGCATCGTAAGCTGTGTAATACCTATTCTGTTAAATTGAGGCCTGTAATTGGTTCGCCGCAGACGAGCCACAACAAAGGCAGCAATTGCAGCATGTCATTTTCCCCGAGACTCGGAAACACAGCTTTGCAATGAAGACATCAAAGACCCGCGGATCTTGAATTGCATTTGGTTGCTATTGTGGCCGCCAGGGCAATCTTGATTAGGTGTTTACACTGAGGTATGGCATACAGTAGAAAAGAACCCCAAGCCTTGGTCTGGAGCTATTAAGAGATTGTACATTTTGTTCCTAGCTTTGAAGTGAGGGCCCGAGGAAAAGCGAGGGACTAGGGCCGAGTGCGATGGCGGAAGATTGCTCTTCTACTTCTGTTTTTATCAAAGGCACTCGGTTGTGTCCCATCCTGACTCCGATGCTCGCCTGGCAAAAAGTTGCAGCATTACGAGATTGTGTACGTTTAATAACATCTCTAATTATCAGCAGTAAATGATCTCAGAGACCCCTGTAAAACTCCAAATGGGGCCTTTTAAAAGGCTGTAATAGCACACTTAGCAGTGCTCGGGTGATGTCTTTGAAAGTGATGTGATTATGGCCAGTATCTATTTCTCCTCTTAGAAGGACACAAAGAAATGTCCATCATACTGATATAAAGAGATATTTGCACACAAAATCAGACCGGAGGAAAAGAAAACGCCTATTTTTAATTTAATAGTAAATGCAATTCATAATCATTATTAGAAACATCCATCCAAAATCTAATTGAATATAAACAAATCACTTAATCTATGACATTTTGAAGCAAGATACATGTTTTTTTGTGAAGTAACTGTAATTTCCAGGGAAATAAATGCATTATTTACAATGGCCTACAGGTGTTTTGTGTTATTAGCATTTTTAAAACCAGAATACACTGTAACATAACGTTATAGCAGAAGTCATAGATTCTAAAACATATTGACTGGGTTACAGTAATACTGTAGATTCGGTTTGATATAGGGACAGGTCTGATTGTTTTAATGATGCAACTCTAATTCTTTCGAGTTAATCTATGAAAAATATTCTGCTACAAACAAACGGATGCCCTGAGGGTTCATTCAGCCCATTCAAGTCATTGGAAATGTATCCTCAAAAACAACAGCAGCCAAACCAATCAAGGATGACAACACGGGCAGACTGGGGGGGGTCAGGGGGGGTTGTGTGAGGAGCAGCACAATGTTAACGACACTTGAATATGCAAATGGAAATGATACGAGACTGTGCGAAACGAATGGGCTCAGATGGGCTGGCAGGTCTGGTCAATGCAGTGAGGATACACATGCTACGATGTACAGATAGACAGCCATAGTCAATTATACCCCTGTGCCAGGTGCACAAGGTACATAAGAGGCTATTGGTGACCGTGCTCCTGTGATGTCCTTAATAGCTACTGTTATATGAATCAAGTCATAATAGGCACTACATAGCCAGGCATATTTTCTGTTCACTTTTCTCTGCAGGCCGCAATTGAAAAGTGCTTTTCCCTGCCAAATTAATTTCCCAGCTCTACTCTGGGCATACTACTTGTACCTTTGCTCCAGTGTGAACCAATTAAAATGAAGTGGTACAATATTCAGGTTCAAAATAAATCCGGCTGTTACCTTCACTGGGTTAGAATAAGACAGAGTCTTCGCCAGGCACATGTTGATATTGAGAGTCTGTGTCTGTCGAGCCCCCTGGCGCCTTAACCAACATCACACCTGAATGAGATGTGCACCAGTACACCCAGTGCGTACGGTAATGTAGCAGACACTCAGTAATGGTACTGAAGGGATGCCACGATATTGGCCAGGAGCCCAAGCTGAACACCATTATGTCTGAAATACCCAAGGTGGGATCTCGACTATGGTACAGATTTCTAACAGAATCACTCATTTGGTTGTGGTATTTGCATATGGCTACAATGATTTACGGTTTCTCGCCAGGTATTTTGGTTTTCTTCCATGGCACAAAAAACAGAAATTGGGTGAAGTGATTAACAGAAATCTGTAGCCCATGATGAAATTGCATCGCAGTGTGTACCTGCCTCCCAGTGTGTACCTGCATACTAGTGTAGCTGCATACCAGTGTGTACCTGCATACCAGTGTGTACCTGCATACCAGTGTGTACCTGCATACTAGTGTAGCTGCATACCAGTGTGTACCTGCCTCCCAGTGTGTATCTGCATACCAGTGTGTACCTGCATCCCAGTGTGTACCTGCATACTAGTGTAGCTGCATACCAGTGTGTACCTGCCTCCCAGTGTGTACCTGCATACCAGTGTGTACCTGCATACTAGTGTAGCTGCATACCAGTGTGTACCTGCTTCCCAGTGTGTACCTGCATACCAGTGTGTACCTGCATACTAGTGTAGCTGCATACCAGTGTGTACTTGCCTCCCAGTGTGTACCTGCCATATAAACTGTGCTACTTGGGAATGACTCTGAATCACTGTCACCCTTACTGATCAGTTGTTGAAACCAGACAGATGAGTATAAATATACTAAATATACTAAATGTAAGTTTTAGATCTTATTTTTCCATATATTTTTTATGTATATATTATACATGAATGTGATGGAAGTTGCAATATTTCATCTTAAGGAGGTGTGGAAAATGAATGAATGAATAATTATTATTAATATGAAATTGACTTTTTGCTCTATGGAAGCAATGTCTGTTATCTTATTGGAATAAATATTTGTCTTTACATTTTAAATGTGAATTGCAAATTTTACCCTGCTATTTACTACGCATTTAACCGGTGACTGGCTTAGAACAATATAATTTCGAATTTCATTTGCATGACCAATGGTAACACATTAACATGATGATTATAGTCCTAATGTTGCACGCAGTTACAGTTATGCCTTTCATTAAAACTGGCGCAAAAACTTCCTGATCTCATGAACTTGTGTTATTTGCATTTTTGTGTGATAACTGTCCATCTGTTCATCTTGATCCATCCAGTATGGACCATCTCAAAAAGCACATAATTCAACTAACTGCGTGTCTTCAGACAGCAGAAAGAAATCAGAGGAATATGTCTGATTTATTGTATTTTTTTCAAAATATTTTTAAATTGATATGTCAACTATAAATATTGTAGATTTAGTGATAAATATTCACAATTTTCATGGCTGTGGTTTTCCCCTCACACAAAACCTTCCCTTTAGTTTGACTGCTTTTCACAAGCTGTACATTTCCACAATGTTCGTCTGTCCTCTAGTGGCAAATAATCATATTACAACCATATCGCAGGATTCACTGCATTCTTTCTCCCCCAAGTGGGGGGATTTGATACTGTGAGCAATAAAGTGCACTTTACAAATGTCTGCTTCCCCTATAACCTTTTATAACAAACATGAAATAATACATTTTCAAATCACCACATACCTGCTTGCCATGACCCTTCTCTCCTCTTTGCTTGTGTGTCCAAAGATATGACCCCTGCTGGGCTGCACTGACCCCCAGGGTCTTCTTGTTCTTCTCCACAATGTCCTGATTTGCTGCTAGTTCCTTCTTAGTTGATGACTGTTGGGAGTGCTTAAGTTTGGGTAGAATGCCATTCCTTGTCATCTTGGTTCTCTCACTGGCTTGGGTACAGTTTTGTTTATAGGATTCGTACATCCCTGGATGTCCTTCATTACTGTTTTCAACAGTCACATGTGGTACCTGCTCTGCATCCGAAGACTTTTGGTTTTTTACAAGATACCAGCTGTCGCTGTTGCAGTCACCGATTTCTTGGTCTAAAGTTTCAGAAGACCATTGGTGTCCAGGTGACAGCAGTTTTGGTTGATTCCCTAAGCACTGTTGCTCCAGAAGATGGTAAGGAGTTGTGGGAATCTTTGATTTGGCTGACAGAGATTCACCTGCCGTCTCAGTCTTGAAGGCCACTATGGGAATACGTCCGCTGATAGACATACCTTTCTTCTCTACCATCCTGACACTTTTTCTCATCTCCCAAGGATCTCCTTCAGACACCTCGTCCAGATGAGATTCCTTTCCTAACAGAAAATGCTGTTTCTTCTCTTCAAAGAACTCAGCTCCCCCGAAGTTGGTCCTCCACTTGGGGTCATATCTCAGATCTGCATATTCGTCTTTGAGATTGTTCTGTCTGAAGTTTAAAAAGCAGGAGATCAGAAGATGTTACATAATGGAAAATATACCTCTGAATGATATCACTAATTTGTTTATATTTCCATTCACCTTATTAAAAACACACACAAACAAGATATGTTCTAAGAAATTCACAAAAGGAAAAAAAATCCTTCTAGGTATCTATATATATATCCCCTTTAATCCCTAATAGTCTGAGGTAGTGTGTAAGGAGTACTATACAGAGATAAGTTCTGAAATTGGCAATTTTCATCTAATGAAATGGAATTAAAGCACTGATATATCTGAATGGAAATTGCTACCTAATGTGCTCCTTCTAACATCAATGAATAGATCTCATTAAAATAATTAGCAGAGTGCTTCTTTGTTGTGCGGCTCTGAATACTATGAGACCTCCTTCTCATTTTATGATGCCATTTGCAGAACTGTCTCGGTGCAAAGCACTTCAGTCAATGATGGTGAAAGGGTAAGGAAAAGGTTTGTAATGACCGAACTCAAATAAGCTGGAGAATGCATTATTGACATACAGCTGGGAAAAGTCTTCAGTATGCCAAAAACGACTGATTATTAAGCTTAGATGCGATATCCTACCACAGCAAGTACTCATTTATTTAAAATTAGTAAAAATACATTCTTGTATTAAAATTGATCAAGACATAAAAGCTCGGATGGTAAGGTCTCCTTATTTATGATACCCTCAAGCAGTTCACTACCTAGTTTCAGCATTTCATGGACAATGTCTGACTGTCACAATGAAAGGTGACAACAGTTCAACTCAATTGCGAAGCAGTGAAGAATATGGGGTTGCGAGGGAGCTCCCGTGTACCAAAACACACGAACAGACCTTTTCTTAGTGCCGGCCATAGCCACTATAGCAGAATGCGCATGGAAAGCCGCTCTATACCGCTTTCTAGCCATGCATACTAAACAAACCCAACAAGATAAAGTGAATGGCCATTCGTCTTTAGGTAATAAATACCGTTAGGACAAAGTGGACAGGACAGACGTGGGGTTCCACACTTGAAATTTTTAGATCTGTGACTCTAGTGGGGGTCTTGCCATGCATATGCAATAAGGTTCAGGCTCATTAACAGACTACACAGCAAGTGCAGATTGTGATAACCCTCAAACAAAATAAAACCTAATTTCCATTAAATGACGGCAGTTGCGACAAAATTACAAAATTAGAGGACTACTTCAGGCCATTGTGTTGAACATGAGAACATATTCTATCATCACCACCTTTTCATTTTAGAAAAAGCAAAGAATAGCTATTAGTCATTTATGTTTCATTTGCTATTTTGTAACAAAGCAGCCTTGTTTGTATTGTAAAAGTACTCCATAATTAATTTCTCAAAAGCACCATGTTATTAACCCAAATTATATACCTTAAATGGAAATTATATTCAATTTTAAAGTTAACAGAACACGAAAAGTGACACTGTTAGTTTGATTTCCTTGCAAGTTGTTTTTCATGAGAAATAAATAACAAAGGAATAAAATGCTGAGCAGGCTAAATATTGGTGTGTTACAGCAACCTTTATGAAAGCAATTTCTTTCTTCTGCAAGCATTAGAAACACAAAACCAGATAAAATACTGATGTACTTTAAATCACTGAAAAATACTGCACAAAGAAAAGAATTACAATAATCCCTCACTTATCGCGGGAGATAGGTTCCAAGGCCGACCGCGATAACTGAATTTCCGCGAAGTAGGGACGCCAT
>JABFEB020000104.1:17539141-17554675 GCA_019775895.2 Stomatorhinus ivindoensis | reverse complement strand
TCAAAGATTCCATCCTCGATAGTCAAGATGGATACATCGAAAGTGCCACCCCCAAGATCGAAGATCAGCACATTTCTCTCAGAGCCAACCTAGAAGAGCAAACATGCATTTAAATCTCCAGATAATTACACAACGCACTGCAGTTTTTGGACAGAAATACAGGCAAGACTGGTAAGAATCCCCAAGCCTGGACAAGTTGCTGCAATTTTATGCTTAACATGCACCTTCTGATCTCCATTAATGATTTATGAATCAGTTCCAATAAGGATTGTACTCAGACTTGTACAACAACACCTCAAAATGAATCACATTTAGCGTAACAGCTAGACAGGAAATGTTTAAAGTTAACAGTTCCACATCAAACTACTAAAGTGAATCCCTTCTGAATAGGGCTTTAAGATCCAAGAGTCATTTGGAATGACCTGACCCTAACAAACCTGGAAAATGTAACAGGTTATGGGCCTGGTGTGGTTCTAATTATTTTATGTTTATTAAATTAAATAACTAAAATCAGGCTTGTGTTACTTTTTTATGCTTCATTTGCTTTCTTGCACTTGATGGGTACTTTGCTTGTTTGTGTTTTCTACAGTGGAAATACAGGAAAATCTGTCTGTGCATGACTAATTTCTCCACAATTTCAGGTCAGATTCAGTCCCAATGTCTCAGGTATAGGCTTTAACTTCAGGCCCATACAGGACTGCCAGACACTCAAGTTCCACTCAATATGCAAAATCATTACTCAGCAGTGCGAGTTAAAAACCACAAAATGTCAGCAGTTTCCCCTTTAACCATTCACTTACTTTCTTGTCCAGACCGTAAGCAATAGCAGCAGCTGTTGGCTCATTGATGATTCGCAGAACATTCAGGCCAGAAATTGTTCCAGCATCTTTTGTAGCCTGACGCTGAGAATCATTGAAATAGGCAGGCACCGTAATAACGGCATTGGAAACAGCCTGCAGAAGGCACATTAAAATTAGTTGCAAATACACACCATCATGGAACAATAAGTAAAGAATAACCTTTTAGATTTCCTCATTCTTGGGAAATACATAAGGGAACATTTAGGTCAAAGTTGAATTCAACAAACAAAATAAGATGTCAAACTCACTTTTCCTAGGTAAGCCTCAGCAATTTCCTTCATTTTTGTTAGCACCATAGAGGAAACCTCCTCAGGGTAGAACGATTTTGTTTCACCCTTGTATTCAACTTGCACTTTGGGACGGGAAGAATCATTAATAACCGTGAATGGCCAGTGCTTCATGTCAGACTGTACAACAGGGTCATCAAATCTTCGACCGATCAGCCTCTTGGCATCTGAAACATAAATAACTTGGCATTAGCTCAATAATTGGTAAGATTTCAGAAGTCAGATCGTCTGGCATGGCACACTTTCAAACATACTCACCAAACACAGTATTAGTGGGATTCATGGCAACCTGGTTTTTCGCTGCATCACCAATCAACCGCTCCGAGTCGGTGAATGCAACATAGCTAGGTGTGGTCCTGTTGCCCTGGTCATTGGCAATAATTTCAACCTTGCCATGCTGGAACACCCCGACACAGGAGTAGGTTGTTCCCAAATCAATACCAACGGCCAGTCCCTTCGACATTTTGCCTAAAAAAAATTAAGAGGGAATGGTTAGGCTACACCAAATGTATTTGAATACTTTTTAACGGTGTCAGATCGACAATTTAGGAATAGTTTCTCCAGCGCCTGCATACCAAATTCACTGTGAAAGGAAAGAGTCGTTTCAGCAGCGCGCCATTGCTGCCCTGCCTACAGATTAATAAGACCTCCTCCGCCGCTGCTTGACTTCCAGACCTGACCAGCTGCGCAAGATAAATCGTCGGTAATAAAACCGGCTTTATTCCCACTCTTCCCCAATTCTAGTCCATTAGTCTAGCACGCAAAAACAACAGCTTTAGCTCTTTCTACACACTACCGATTTAGCCAAATGTACATCACGTACAAGTGCATTCTACACACCGAGAAAATCTCACATACGGAGGGCGTCAAAATGGGCGTTAGCCGGAACCCGGGGGCGGCCGTGGATTTCCAGAACATTCTACAGCTCCACTATCGCCGCGCCGCAGTTACGTAACCCTCCAGAAACTTGCCACCGGTAAGGAAAATGGAGCCAGAACGCCATGCGGTCCGTTACTATTTATACTTGCATATTACTCAAATGGAACCGCTACTCATTTTCCTCAACTCGTCACAAAACGGGCCTACTGGATATCGGAATATTATCTGAAATCAGATCAAGTCACCAGCCACATTGTAGACCACCGTAAACCAGCGGACTATCTTTCCTCGTTATCCAACGGTTTAAGAAGTTTGGATAGTCGTTTGTGTTTTTTAGCTGTGAAAAATATCAATCAAAAACTACATAGCACTGCAAGGTGCAATTACTTTTACTTATGTCATACTACGTGATATGGTAATACAAAACCAAGATACGTACTATCCGTAGTTAGTGAACAACAAATGTGCCTACCGGCTAACCATTATATTTATATACACAAACGTTATAATATTAATAAATATTTACATACATTTTAACGGTTATACATTGCAAAGAGTTATTTTATAATGTTACTTCGGCGACATAAGATCGTGAGCTACTACCTGAAGATGATCGCTATGGTCCTCTCAACCCTGCTCGTGAGTGACGTTCGGTAAAAAGCCGAACACCGACACTTATAAAGGAAAGGACGAAGAATATTCTGGAACACATATAATTACTAGCCGGCAGTCGGACCAATCACATGCAAGAAGCTTGACTGGCAGGCCACAGTAGCTAATAGCGATCTGCTATCGTTCCTTTAAACGTGACACTGTCTGGTACTACCGGCCGGTTTTTTGTATCAGTATAACTATTACCAGTAGTTAAGACGTATAATGTAACATTTAATCTATGTGTAAATCTGAAAGTGCGGGTAAAATATGCAGAAAAAGGCCAATATTGCTTTGTATCCTTAATTTATGTTAGCTGTTTTATATGTTTTAAGTCATGGTTATGATGTAACTTGGATATGCCAGACAAGGCTTGTAACAAGACTTATTCTACTTAATACTTAGCTATTTTATTAATCATTCACTGATATGCGGCCAGGAGTATCAACAAGTTATTGTTTTCGCTTTTTGGTCAATTGTCTTGCATGTCAATTATTTCGGAGGAGGACAAAGGTTGAATAACTTATTTATATTCATCTAGAAACTGCCAGACTTGGTTAGAAGAACGTATAGCTTACTTCCTGCTTTTGTGACATGCCGTACCGCCTTCGTAGCGGAGCCAAGTGAAGCAACTTTTTATGTGTGAATACTAAAACCTTTTCTAGTATTTATACATGTAAAAAGTGCGTTGTTGTTGCACACAAATTAACCAGTCGTCAAAACACAATTCTTGCTTTTAATTAAAACAATGAAAAGGCTAACAGTGTAACATTTAAATTAGGTATAAAAATATTTACAATTAAAATACAATCGGTAAAATAAATATATTGGCATTAATTTCAATAACATATCTGCCATAACTGCTTATCTAGGGCTGAAGTAAATCTTCGAATGCATGGCATTCATAATATTCATGTGCAAAGTTTCCTCACAGCTAATGTGAACTGCATAAAAATGCTAAACCTGTTCATAGTTCAGATGCTTATAGTTCCGTTTCCTTTATCTGAGACATTGCTTCTGGTTCGTGTGTTTCCACAGTGACCTGAACTTCAGATGCGTGGCCATTAGGAACTTGCAGCGATTCTTCCGTAGCTTCTTTTTCTCGATTCTTCTGCTGCAGTTTCGATTCTTCTGCTGCAGTTCTGCTCGATTCTTCTGCTGCAGTTCTTCTGCTCGATTCTTCTGCTGCAGTTTCTCCAACCACGTATTTTGTGTACGTGTTATGCAATCCTGAGAAGAGACGAAGAACAAGGGAGACCTCGTTTAACATGTTCATTTGAAAATATCTATTAAGTGGAGGCATAATGTGCAATTTAAGAAAAAGGAAAAAATACCATGTCTACTCCTTTCTTGGGACTGCCTTTCTTCGTGGCTTGATTTTGATTTACTGCTCTCAAGTGACTGATCGGTGTCTTCGTTTTCTGCAATAATAGTTAGGATTGCTTGTTAACATAATGACAGAGAGCTTATTTTCCAAATTCAACTTGGAGAGAAACGCAGGACTGGGTTGTACTCCTTTTCACCTTTTTTCCAGAGGACACATTGTTTCCGCAGCTTAATTCCAAAGAAGATCATCACCACCAGAAGAGCGACGATGAGGCAGGTCACAAGGAAGATGAGCAAAGGGGAACGTTTCTCCTTCCTTCGTGGCTCCTTCCCATTCGGACTCTCTAGCAATGACAGAAGGCCAATATTTGCCTTTTGCAAACTTGCTTCTACTCCCAGTTAAAGGCACACCTCGCAATGGCCTCACAACTTAATTACCATGGTAATAAATACATGTATATACTGCAATTTAAATTGCGATAAACTTTGAGCTGAAAAGGCAGTATCATAAACAAGGTAAACTGGTCAAACAAGGTACTCTAGTTAGGTTTCTGTTTAGTAAATAAAAGCCGTAGAGGCTGGAAATGCTAATGATGTAACTTAAAGTTCATGCATTATTACCCTGCTTCAGTACTGACTCTATAATTCAGGTGCAACGTTGTGTACAAATGAGCCAGGTCATGTATCAGCTTATCGATGCACGGCGTGGTAAACAGTCCTTGTTCCGAGTTGTTGAACACTGTTGCACCTGAGTGTTTCCCTTTTAGTAATCCACCAATTGTCAGTGAAACTTAAACACGGGAATCGGGAGAGCTTACTACCTATTCCAATAATGACTTAAGTGAAGCATTTCATAGACAAGTGCATGAAATGAATCTGCCCTGTAAATTTGATCTGCCCTGTAAATCCTACCTGACTAACAGTGTAGGTGTGTCGTATACCGAGAAGTCCATAAATTAATTCTGAATATGAGGACTAAATAGTGACCTATACTGCACGCTAACAAAACTTTCTCATGTCAATAAAAATATATACATAGTTGCTTCTTTATTGTTGTTGGATTAAATTTTTATTGTCTTAATCCACTATAATCAAAGTAATGTTTATGAAGTCAGTGATAAAATGACTTCAGTGTTTTTTTTGCCCAGTAGAGAACACCACGGCAGAATAACGTAATATACCCTTACCTTCAGTTGTGATGGTGTTGTTGGTCGTAATATTTGCTAATGATGATTCTGTTGTCACCAAGACAGATGTCTTATCTATATGGGATTAAAGGGGAAAAAACTCGGATGTAATCATTTAAAAAAGGTTTTCCTTTTTTCAAACTATAGAGACTACCAATCTAAAGAAAACAGTGAATCTGACAGTTTGTTCAGTGATTGTTTACGACTGTATGTTATGCGGTGGTTCTGGATTATTATGAAGTACCTCATCTACACTATCACCACTAGGTGGCAAACGTGGGCATTAAGTAAGATCAGCCGGCACTTACCATGCCTGACACTCTAAACTTGTATAAAGAAAGATTTTTCTTTCTGCAATTCTGGACTAGACACTGTAATTATGTCCAAATCTCATCATGGAATTCCTCAAAAATATATCTCAGCTCTCAGAAGCCCAATATGAAGTGGACTAGTTACAATTTCAAAAGTGATAAACTTTTCAGGGTTACATTGCCATGACAACGAGTAATAAAAATGCAGCACAACCACAATGTCAAATGTGTGAATACACCTTTCAGTTACCCTTGCAGGAAATTGAGCTGTGGTGTGGTGGCCTGAAAATGTAAGTTTTGGTCCCCTTTTCCACCCGAGTACTACATCCGAGTTTTCACGCTCACAGTATGTTCCACAAGTCACAGATATGCACTCACTGTCAGTGATGAACTGTGTGCCAGGCACTGATTCTGTAAGCTGCTCTTTTGACGTTCTAGTGCTTGGTACATATGCAGGTGTTGATATCAGTTGTGGTTCTTCAATAGCTGCAAGAAACAGTATATTTTATTTAACAAGTTTAGCAAAAAATTACACAAAACTCAACTGTAATAAAATCCTCAAACATACATCTGCAGCCCAGTAGATCAAAAACTGATCCACAGTTGCTGATAATCATGTGGATTCAGTTCTAACAGGGAAAATACCCAAGAAACCCAGTGTGGGTGGTTTCCCTGGTTATGACAAGCAAGAACGCTGTAGGCCTTTCACTTCCTATTTTATTAAATGACCACTGGGTAATAGGCTATCTCTGCTTTTACAGTTAGCTATGTGGGCGTCCTAACTTCTACTTCTCATCATCACCAAATTTGTCAGAATACTTCATCTGATTTTTTATTTTCACTCTAAAAAAATCTTTCACTTTATATAAAGATATATTTAGGGTGTTCTAATTATGAACAAAATGGCATATGCTTAATAATTGGTATAGAAATGACCTGTTTGACCTAAACCCCCAAGGGCAAAATATCTAACTCATATATCTCCATATCTGATTCTTAAAATAAGGACTTTTTGACTAACTTGACTTAAAATGGAAATATATTTGCAAGACAGATAAAGAGAACTTTTAAATCAAGGGATGATATATATTTCACATGTAAATATCACTTTAAGGTTTGGCCAAAAAAGTAAGATTTGCAAAAAATATAAATTGTTATATATAAATCCTTTATATATAACAGCGACTATCAAAATCTGGTTCCAGACAGCCACAGGGTCTACTGATATTCACCCAGCCGTAACTTGTAATTGTCTCATATAAGACTTTGTTGGAGAGTAAGTTCCTGTTTGTCAGTCAGGTGTAATCTCTACATACTTCTGGATTCTGGAACCAGTACTGGGAAACATTTGATTTCCATCAGGGGAGTTCCTAGCTGTTGAAAAGATTAGGGGCTAAGTCAAGTTTACCTGGGACTAAAATACTTGGAGCTTGGCTTAAAACGAGTGATTGGGCCTAACGACAGCCATAATTTCAACATATCATTACATAACTTACACAATCATTAATAGAAAATATCACATGTATACTTACAGTTGTTACCAATGGCAACAAAATTAATCAGATATGAGTCGTACAGGGCTGCATGGCGAACAACACATTTCACGATTGTTCTTCTCTTGTAAGATCGAACTAGTAATATACCCACTGAAGAGTATTTAATTGAATCACTGTGATGCTGGGGTTGAGCTAGATAAAAAAAAATAACACACAGGAAGTAATATATTGCATCAGAGATCAGGTATATATAAAAACAGTTATGCTTTAACTATATGTCTACAGTTACAAATAAAAATAAACAATATGCCAAATTAGAAAAATGATCTTTAAAGGCTATTTTTGTAGGGGATCGTCAGACTTTCATTTCTTCTTTTTGAGTGAGAACTCAGAAAACACTTCAGAAAATTCATTTGGAAGCTATTGTTTTTATGTCTCATTTCTGTATTTTAATTCTGAGAAAAAAAAATTATTATTTCCATTAATTTATGTTATTCACAGTGACATTAATGTTCGGTCAGCACTCACCATCAGCTTCTAATCCACTTTCAAACAGCCAATATATTTTTGGAGGTTGGAAATTTGCCTGCGCTGAACATTTGATCATAGTCTTGCCATCATGTTCAGTTACCTCAAGTTTTGGGCGACCTTGAAAAGCACAGAATTCTGTATCAGGCACCATTTTGACTTAACCTTTGCAATTACTTATTTCTCTTTCATTTTGCTACAACCAAAAACAACAAAACTTACCCACAACTGTCACTTTGAACAGTTTTGTTTTGATTGGATGGGAGTATTCCAAACAGCTGTAGTAACCCCCGTCTTTAAAATTGACATTAGACAGGCTAATGGTGGATTCTGAATTAGAGAAGGAGAACAGCTTGTACCTGCTGTCTTTCAGAACTGCAAATAAAACACAAACAGGATTCCTTGACAGTTATTCTTCAATATGCTATCTATAAATGATTCAATTAGCCATAAAGTCATTAGTACCGTCTGAAAGTTGGTTGCAACTTAAATTTACATGTATAATTATTTTGCACGTAATTTCATCCAAAGCAACATAAAAATGAAGAAAGTTTGGGGTCCAGTGCTCAAGGGCCAAATAATGATATGATTACACTTGCTATAAGAGTTGAATCAAAAACAATGAGCAAAACAGACACAAATCCCCAGCCTGCTGAGTTAAACTCCATCCGTGAGTAATGTTAAACAAACGCATATGCAATATATAATATATATGAAACCACCTGTATCGCCTCACCTTTTTGTTGATTGAAAAAAAGGAGATAGTCACTTGGATTTCTCCACTCCAAGTGATCAATTGTAGTGAAATTAAAAGGGCAACTTAAGGTTAGTGTTCTTCCTGCTACGACTGTCACGTTCTCATATATTGAAGATTCTACAACACCTAAAGAAGGGAAGGGAGTAAGAAAATTAATTATCAAAATAGAAAAAAGTAACACAGTTATTCCAGCTAAAAACATTTTTACTATAAAAAATCGTAGATGGTTTATACCCTTAGCTGTAATAGTCATGTATGGTGCACCTTGTCATTCTGGTTGTTAGTAACTGGTAAGGAAACTGAGAATTCACAAAAAAGATGACAAAAGCAATAAGATAAATCTGTCAAAGGAGATTTTTTTCAGTTTGCATGAAAACATAAGATCTGCTAAGATGCATGACAACGCATGCAGAAAAGAAGCAGCGAGCGTCGCAGCCTGTGATGTAATAATAGAGCTCAGCCTTTCAGCACTGGCGGCCCACGTTGCGTGATGATTCACTAACAGACCATCCGATTCCCACCACTTTTCGAAGGGCTCCATCAGAGGAGTGAGAAAGTTCACCTCAGAGGACATGGGGGCTGCAGTGGAAAGTGTAGAAAAACCTGTAGGTTGGTCTACAGGAAACCACAGGTTTGGGGGCTCTGACGATATACAGAAATATTTGTACGTGATGGGGGGTGGGGGTGGTCGTTGGGGGGATGAGTCTGATAGACTTCTGTTTTCTCCTTTTTATAGCAATGACACTGTTGCAGGATGTGGTAAAGAAACACAATGATCACATTACAAGCTTGAAAGTGAACTCAGTCCGTGGTTTAAAAAGTAGAACCATAAGTAAAATTTACTGTAAGAAGCAACTTTGTTGACAGTCCGAACAATGGATCTGTGGGGGTTCCTCACGCCCTCTCAACAGTGGGCACTGGAATATTTTTTATTGCAAAGGTCACACATTATTTTTCCTCACAACTTGTGTGGGGCAAGAAAGACCACAGCATTACTAATAAGCGGAGGCGTTACAGACAAACATAAACGTAGGAGTTTGAGTGCAAGTACAGTTCCTTTCAGAAGGATTTGCTTATATTAATATTTAAGTTATTGCTTGAAATTTTTGCCATTTTGAAAAACATATCTTGTACTTTTGTAAGGAATATACATTTATTGTGTAATTGTCATTGTTATTCGTGTACCAAATAATGTTTGCTGATCATTTTCTCTTGCGATTGCCTTGCAATAATGGAACTAGACACTTGGAGCAACATGGTCATATTTAAATACTGCTGTAACCAAGGGCCAGGCATGAAGCTCCCCCTCTTGCTTGAGGAGTGCAATGTAGACAAAGGACGAGTACAAAAAGCTGAACCCTGACCTGCTGCCTAGTGAACATTGAATGTTGGACTATAGTATTAACAAAAGTTTCTACTCCTGCTGTCAACTATGAAGAAGCACATCTGACATCCTTGAAATTCTCCTCTTTACCACCAGCTTAGTGATACACACAGTGCATCACGTGGCTGCAAGTGAACACGTACAGCAAGCAGACAGGAACAAGTGGGTCACGTACCAGTTTGGTTAAGAGTCAGAAAGGCAATGATGCCTGCTGGGGCATTGCTAGAGATTTTGAACCCTGTGAAATCACATCACATTGGCCCCTAAATCCAGACCAATCCAATTACGTTCCAAATTTTATAGGGGCCCTTGGAATTGTTCCCCCTTTGGAACACCCCCCCCGCCCCACCACCATTACAATGCCCCTGGGCAACTAATCCAATTGATTTTCAATGTGCTCTGAGGTCAGACTTGGTCTCAGAAACACCCCCCTGTCTGGGATTTTCACGCACTATAGTATCTATGGGTTACAGAGATTGGTGCGATGGACAAAAAACATACAGCATGTGGATGAAAACCCCATGAAAACATAACAGTGGAGATCAGTCAAACTTGTTAATGCTCACAGAAACCTCACCAGTGAAAAAATAACAACTCGGTACAGCAGTGGTGTGCAGAAAGGCTTCTGCAAATGCACAACTCGCCTGTCCTTAAAGCGGTTCTGAAATTAAAAAATGGGTTCTAAATCAGTCCTAACCATGTGTCTGAACCAAAGTGACTCCGGAGTGTTTCTATCTGACATACTCTTACCTGTACGGTATAGTGGCATTACATCACCTCGAGAAGTTGCCGACAGTTTAAAAATCCTGAGTTATATTTACATTAATGCTCAATTACATCCATTAATTCTGGGTGACAAATGCCTAGAGCGACCACCAAAACAATCTGATATGAACTCTGAATTGCTATCTCCTCAGAAGGATATTGTTTAAAATTTAATTTTAATGAATGAATGAATTTAATGAATGAATTAATGAAAAGTATAAATGATTCTTTGTGTCGTCCATCACCCAAAATCATGTCTTAACCTCTGTGCATAAATCATTAATGCTCTAACATGCTTCCGTAAGAAGTATGAACATATAGATCATAGAACCTATAGAAGGAATATATGTCTTCTAACTAGTTTCCAAAGAACATTTCTATATTGTCAGAAGCAAGCAGACAGACAATATCATTCATCTGCAGATCAGCTTGAAAATTTGACAGGTGCCCATCAGGCCAAGGGTTCCACTAAATAACTTGATTAGATGTCTGTCACAGAGAGCAAAGCATTACACTCACCGACATAAAGCCCCAGCAGAACGCAGATGAGCAGCTTGAATGCCATCTCCGCGGTCACACGCACTCGTCTGCTCTGACTTCCTCCCTCGTGCCTTTTTATACGTACCTCCATGACATCACCGCTGAGCTACGGGTTTTCCACACGCTGAAAGTTTCACTCAGTGTAAATTGGGTTTGAGGGGAATTTAGTATTATGTACAAAAATACAACCATCTACCTGTTTATTTTTAAAAATCTTTTTGAGTCCCTTATCACTTACCTCAGGGGTGGGCAATAGGGTGTGCCAAAAAGTATACGTCTCAGCCACCAAAAAGTTTCCTATAGATAAGTTGTTCTCAGAGAAAAAATTTGAACCTAATCAGAAATTACTTAGGGGTGCCCCAAAGGGATCAAATTTTGAAATTTTACCTATCAAAATTGAAAATTTCACTGTGTTTGACCTGATGTAACTCCAAAATTACAATTGCTGCAAATTTGTCATTGCTAATCTTACTATAACTTAGTGTCCTGAATAAGAATATAAAAGCCAATTAGATGTTGTAGTAATGACTTGGCAGATAAATTATAGCAAAATTAGCAAATCTAGCATTGCAAGTCATGTTTAGTATTACACACATCTGCCCGACTGGCCTCCGACACACGCTAAATGATGAGCAACAGTGCTTGCAGTTAGCAAAGACCGATTCTCACGCCACGATTCAACTGGAAGATCTAAGAAGCTGTCATCGAGCTGCATTACACTGAACAGTAATTTATATATATGTAGATAAGAAATGCTGGTTGGAAAGGTTGTCAGGAGGTGTGGCCCACGTTCAGCTGTCATTTTTGTCACCAGCAGGGGCGTTGCGGATAAGATTGGCCACCCTGACTCACATACTTACAAGCCCATTTCAAAAAAGTTGGGACACTGTAAAATGTAAATAAAAACAGATTGCAATGATATACAAATTATATAAACATATATAAAATTGAAAATAGAACAAAGACAACATCAGATATTGAATCTGAGAAATGTTATTGTTTTATGACAAACATATGCTCAATTTGAATTTGATGCCAGCTGCAGGTTTCAAAATGATGCCAACGGGGCGTGTTTACACTGTGTGGCGTCACCTCTTCTTTTAACAACACTCTGTAAACATTTGGGAACTGAGGAAACCAGTTTCCACAGTTTTGAACGTGAAATCTTGCCCCATTTTTGCCTGATATAAGATTTCAACTGCTGAACAGTTCAGGGTCAGCTTTGTTCTATGTTTTGTTTCATGATGCGGCAAATGTTTTCAGTGGGTGACAGGTCTGGACTGCAGGCAGGCCAGTCTAGCACCCGGACTCTTCTACTACAGAACCATGCTGTTGTAATACATGCAGAATACAGTTAGACATTGTCTTGGTGAAATATACAAAGGCCTTCCCTGAAAAGCATGGCTGCACAGTAGAAGAGTCCAGGTTCTAGGCTGGCCTGCCTGCAGTCCAGACCTGCCCCCCCCAGAGTTGTTTCCCTTCAACACGCCTTGTCTCCTACTGAAAATATTTGGCACATCGTGAAATGAAAAATATGAAAAGGAGACCCTGAACTGCTGAGCAGTATATCAGACAAGAATGACATAACATTTCACGTTCAAAACTGCAGAAACTGGTGTCCTCAGTTGCCAAACATTTACAAAGGGGCAGCAGTGGCTTAATGTTTAGGGAAGCGTGCTTGTGATTGTAAGGTTACTGGTCTGAATCCCTAACCAGCAAGAAACCATTGAGATACCCAATAAGAGGTACTGCCCCCACTCGCTGCTCCCCAAGTGCTATATAATAGCCGCTCACTGTCACAGATGCCACGTATGGGTTAAATGCAGAGGACACATTTCACTGTGGAGAGTCAACAATGAAAATTAATCACTTTCCCTAAAGTGTTGTTAAAAGAAGAGCTGATGCAACACAATGATGAACATGCCCCTGTCCCAAATTTTTGGAAATGTTGTTGGAATCAAATTCAAATTGAGCATATACTTGTCATAAAACAATAAACCTTCTCATTTTCAACAACTCTCATTGTTCAATTTTCATGTAAATATGCGTCTATATAATTTGCAAATAACTGCCTTCTGGTCTTATTTACATTTCACAATGTCCCAACTTTTTTGGAAACAGGGTTGCAGTCAAACGATCTGTTCCATTGTACATCTTTTTATATCGATCAAAATCTAGTATTTCATGCTGCTGTGATAGACTTGCTAGTCATGGTGTTTTTTAACCTCCTGTTGGTTACCCTAGTAATAAGAGCTAGCCAGCAAAAGGAAGGTTTCCTGTTCTATATGCAAGTCTTAACTGGTTGATTAATTGTCTAATTATGCTCATTTGTCATATTAATAAAAATAAGTGAATACACAGAACAGTAAACCAGGGGGCTGGTGGTTTGAATCATAGCCCTACTATCTGTGGAGTTCCTCAATGTAACGCCAACTATTCCTCCAGACACTTTGATTTCTAACGTAGTAGTAAAGGACCAGGTGAAAATGTGTCTATAAATTGTACACTGAGGGTGTAATTGTGTAATATATTCGCATCCCATCCAGGTCATACCTGGGACAGGCTACAAGCTCCTTCAGAATAATGTATTGAATACGCACTGGGAAAAAGGCATAAATAACTTTAAAAAATTAGATTTTAATATCACGGAAAACAGAAATTTAAGAACAGCTGAAATAGTATAAATCAAATTAGCAGCCTAGAACAGTATAACAAGAGTGTAATTAAGAGAGAACAATCGGGGTATCATTGAGTCTCACGAGAAGAAAAACTTGCTGCCACCTGGTGTTGAAAGATAATATAGCCACCAGAAACCTGCACGTACAAGAGTCCTCAAGATGGAAAACACCAGACCAAACAAAGTACTTTGTATGGAAAATAAACAAGCATTCTTTCAATGTGCAGCACATGTGAAATTAGATAAAAGAATTTTCAATAATAGACGAGAACAGCATGGACTGTGAATATGGGACATTTTATATGATCAAATATTTTTGGAATTACTAGTGTTACAATCCCCAGTCTAGGCAGAACGGGGAAAGGGAACGAGACACAAAGGCTTCGCGAGTGACACAGGCCAAAATAAACAAAACCACGTCTAACGAACGCAGCCCAAACTAAGCTAAACCTCCGTACGCACCAAACAAAACAAACACACGGTAAATACAGAGACAAGGAAAACACGGTATCCGAAGGGGCGAGCAAAGAGAATAATCAGGAGCCGGGCAAGAGTTCAAAGCCAGAGGAGCAAACAACCAAAGCAACAGTACCAGCAAGGGGTGAAGCAAAAGTCGGAATCCAGAAACAAAAACAGTCATACACAATAAGGCAAAGCAGTAACCACAGGCAATCAAACAGAGAAAAAACGAGCAAGAGCCCCGTAATGTGGTGAACAGCAGCTTCTTCTTCTCTGGGGAACGTTAACAGGAAACAGTTGCAGGCGGGAGGCGTGGCCAGGTCCGGGGCGGAGTCGACAGAAACGAATGGGCTAGATGCAAGGCTTCCGAAAAACCTATAGGCATCCCCAAACTGACGGTACATAACCGAATTTACGAGTGAATTATTTGCTAACTTTGATTCGTGCTGCTCACCCAGCGTTTAAATTGAATGGATTAATTTGTCTTAACTTAATAATTTTAAGTTAAGTTGTATTCAAAGTTATTTTTAATTTTTTAAATGATGCCCTTGGTTTTTGAGGGGAAAATAAAAATATTAGGAGTAGGCTACTTTTAATTGTCCATGTTCAATTCAGTTGTGCAGCTGTTGAAAAGTTTTAGATACACGACTCAAATTTTTTAACATGGTTTAAGGTTTGAAATTGTAACATAAAAATCAGAAAAAATATAATTTTGAATCATGATATTTATAGAATCATGATACAAGTCGTATTTTGATAATATCGTATCAGGGGGTCACTTGTTAATCTCAGTGCAGGTTGCAATCCTGCTGACGATGTGGCTCAGCGTTTGCAGACCAGTAGCCAGCAGTTCTCTGGCTATGCAAACCTTTCAGGTAGTGTGTGTGTGGCTCAGCCCCTGTGATCAGTAGTGATTTCACTGTTGGACCTTTGAACATAGCCCATAATCGCTAAATTTTGCACAAGCTGACTGTTTTATATGGGAATAAAACGCATGTCACTTTGGATCAAAGCTTCTACTAAATAAACATAAATGATGAATGAGAAACTCCGAATGTGAATCAAAGGAAAGCGTTTCAAGTCCCACCCCTAAATTCCCAGGTACCAAAGAAGGTACTGGTACTTTTGGTACTGGTACTCGACCGGTAGTCAACAGAAAAGGTTAAGTACCAAAAGTACGGTGGAAAACCACCCAAAGACAATAATTATCTCTCTCACATATATTTTAAACTGACTCGCTTTCTCTTGGAAGAGAGACACAGATAGACATGCAACCCACTAAGTCACAAACTTATAGTCAAAGTGGACATATAAGCTAAACAAATACAGTCAAATTATTAAGTTGGTGCTACTGGTGAAATTTGCAGATGACACCAAGGTGGGTGGTGTAGCAGATACTGAACCAGCAGCTCAGCAGCTACAGCGGG
>JABFEB020000104.1:17513159-17533942 GCA_019775895.2 Stomatorhinus ivindoensis | reverse complement strand
TTTGAGCTGACTGGAATCCCTCCTGCACCACGTGGAGTTCCCCAGATTGAAGTCACCTTTGACATTGATGCTAATGGTATCCTGAATGTCTCTGCTGTTGACAAGAGCACAGGAAAGGAGAACAAGATTACCATCACTAATGATAAAGGTACTGAGCAAGACTTTTCTTCTATATAGAATATACGGTGCAAGTTGCCTGTATATATGCTTAATCCGTGCTCCTTTAACAGGTCGTCTTAGTAAGGAAGAGATTGAACGCATGGTCCAGGAAGCAGAGAAATACAAGGCAGAGGATGATGTCCAGCGTGACAAGGTGTCTTCTAAAAATTCTCTGGAATCTTACGCTTTCAACATGAAATCCACCGTGGAAGATGAGAAATTGCAGGGGAAAATCAGTGATGAGGACAAGCAGAAGATCTTGACCAAATGCAACGAGGTCATCAGTTGGCTGGATAAGAACCAGGTGACACAAAGTTCTGGCAGTTATTGATATCTTGCCCTTAAAATGTCTGGTTGTCTGAAGTTGAATCTTTTATTTTTTTTTTACAGACTGCAGAAAAGGAAGAGTATGAGCATCAGCAGCAGGAGCTGGAGAAGGTGTGCAATCCCATCATCACCAAGCTGTACCAGAGTGCCGGTGGCATGCCAGGGGGGATGCCAGGTGGCATGCCTGGGGGCTTCCCGGGGGCTGGCAGTGCCCCCGCCGGTGGTGGATCCTCAGGACCAACCATTGAGGAAGTTGATTAAATTGTAAAAGCAATCAAGTGAACCCCAGGAACCCAGTCAGTTAGCAAAGACTGGGCATTAGTTAAATTATTTAAGCAAAACAAAGTTGCTGTTGTGAAATACTTGAACATGTGCCCTGTGGCACTGCTGAAGCTGACTGTGTCCTGGTGAATAAATATTTCAAACCTGATCTTGCTTTTTAGGTTTGTCGCTTATTCATGTATGAAGTGTATTTAAGTTGAGTGCATACAAAACTTTCCAAATGTTCAATTTATCAAAGCCCCCATACTATTGATATGAAGTAGGAAAGCCAATTTACTCCTAAGGAAAAGTATTTGAAGGAACAAGACCATACAGCAGCCATCCATAAAAAAATGAACATGTCATGTGCTTAGAGGCTTTAAGTGACTTGGATATTTGACTACAAACCCAGTCCATATTTGGCTTTTTGTATTGATTACAATTTTCATTATGCACTTAAAGCCATCCTGTATCATATGGACAAAATGCAAATCTCTCAATATTTCAAATGTATCAAATTTGACTCATAGAATAAAAGGGGCCTTTCGCTAGAACACTGAATACTGACTCTGGTTAGTACAAAAGGATATGTTGAGATGAGTAATCAAATGTTAAATGGACTATTTATATAGAGCTTCTCAACGCTTATGAGTGCTCAAAGCTTTACAGTTTATGCCTCACATTCACCCATCCACACACTGGTGGAAGAGGCTGCCATGCAAGGCACCAACCAGCACGCCGGAAGCAATTTGGGGTTCAGTGTCTTGGTCAGGAGGAACCAGGGCTCGAACCTGCAACCCTCCAGTTGCCAAACGATAGCACTACCTTCTGCGCCACCATCTACAAAAATCACAGAAAATGTGTATCTCTGAGCACAGAGACACAGTTCAGCTATTTTCGGGTTCCATTTCCAGTAACTTCATCCAATGTTTATTTACTCTGTCAGGGAACATTGGTTTACTTCAGGTTTGCTCCCACAGCAGAAAGATGTGCAATTTAGTTGGACTGGTTTCAACTGTCATTGCAACAATACATATCACATTCATTTCTTTGTAGAATGATCATACTGTTTAACGGGTTAAATCAGAGGAGGGTGAGCCCTGTCAGGTACAGATTTTTACCAATTACACAGGTCTTCTACAGAGTCTAACTACAGTAGCTGGTAAATTAAGTTTTGGCAGCATACGTTAAGCGAAATAAGTCAAAATACTTAGAACCGTAATCAATGCAATCAAGGAATATTTCACCCACACTACAAATTAAAGTCTGGTCAGAGCTACTAATGAAAACTTACGTTAAAACCTTCCATAAAATCGTTCATTAAGAAAAAAAGTCAAATATTGTCTGTATTCAAATCATGCTAACTTCAGGTCACAATACCTGCATTAATAAATCATTCTGAACATATCGAGACACTGACAAGCAGCTGGGCTTGAAAAACAATCCTGCGAATATAGTTCCCACTCATTTAGCCAGATTATTAAAACTACTTTCACTGTATTAAATTGCCAGGTGCATCGGCGAGTTATCTAATTGATTTGTGGTGTGACTGTGGGGTTTATCGTGTATTCCGGGAATTCGAGGCTGGTCCTGATCGATCCATCTCTAATTCAATGGTTAAACACTGCCGTCCTACATACGCAGTACATGGGAAAACAGCTTTTGAGAACAGTATTCTTTTCACAACGTACGACGCCTTATAGTCGCTATTTTGCCGGAAAATTACGCCATTTCTCAAAAGACGGAACTGCCCACAAAAGACACGTGAGAGCGAGTGCGGAAGCGGCCGCGAGCGCTTCCAGTTCAAAGGGCAACATCGTGGAAGTTTCTGGCAATACCATGCTGCATGCGGAGGCTGACGGGCGGGCGTGACCTGCGAAATCTTCAGCAAATAGCACATTTAAAATCGGATTTTGTTTGTTTCTTAGACTTGGGCTGTATAAAGCAACTAGTTAACTATGTCTGTCATAGAGGAGGAAGCTGTGCGTGGTGGAACGGGGGTCTTCAAAGAGATTTGTAGTGAAGACGAAGAGTTGCAGCCCACAGAAATCGAGAGTTTGTGCATGAACTGTTATCAAAATGTAAGACACTCCTTTGTTTCACGAATGACTACAATTTTAGACGTAATTAGCGGATAAAATGCGTTATTGTAATATTTTTAGCCATCTGTGGTAATCCCGCTGTCTGCTAACCATAAACAAACCGTGATGTTTAATTGCCGATTAAGGTGTCATTTTTTTCACCATGCACTTGGATGTCAATTAATGCCCGTTTCACAATGTAATCCATGTAGTCTTATATTATGATTAACATTACTGATCCCAGAGAGAAATTCTGGTGCAGACAGCAGCAAGAACGAAATTCACAGACTAGCATACATTGCAAAGACGGTGCACGTGGTTCGAACACATAAAAAAAAATTCACAGTAAACAAACGGAATATCTTGAAAATACACTATCATAGTATCATAGAAATTAATATTTAATGATAGTAATAAACTAGTGATGGTATTTATTATATACCACGTCCTTCTTGGTATTAACCATACGTTTATGCCGTAACAGGCTTTTAAAATTAACATGTTTATTCTGTTTGTTTTGACTGAGAAAAATTTGTACAGGCAGAGGTGTCAACCCCTGTTTTATAGCTTATGTTGCACCCAGTTCAAGTGAGGTGAACCGAAGAATTTGTGTGTAGTAGGTTAATAAAATATTAACAACACCTTTAAATTTGCCTTTACATTTTAATGTAGGATTGGAACAGCAAGTGTTACATTATGTCTACTAGTAAGGTCAGAGAAGCATTCTTCTGAGGAAGTAGTTTATTTCTCAATGTTTCCCTGAGGTATAAACTTCCTTCCATCTGTTTGTGTATGTCTGACAGATTTATGTAGACAATAAGACAAGGGACATTTTTGTTGAGGACAGCCATCAGGATGCATCGGACTATCAGTAAAAATAAGACTTAATATATGTATATATATTTTCGAGTATTATGAAAGAATGACAATACCTGCAAACTATGAGAGTGAAGGTAAACCATACAGTTTTTCCACATAGGTGTTATCAGTTTTTACTTCCGTTGTGGGAATATAGTACTGAAAATGTAATGTGAAAGTAGTGGATGTCTTACACTGACTATCAGAAGATGACGCTGTCTCATGCCCTTACCGTTTTACAGTTGTGTTACTGGTCTCCTGGCTTGTGTTAAAATGCACACCTGTTTTGTTTCAACCAATTTATCTATTGTGATATAGAAGGTTATATCCTGGAATCATCATTCCGATGATGTTTTGGGTCTTTTTACTCTTTCCTTCTTAAGGAAGCAAGTGAGTATAGAGTCACAGTCACAGAGTACTCAAATGTTGGTCTGGGTTTGTACTCTCTGGAACTGAAATCTCCACTTTTTGATCAAATCTCTGTTGCCTTTGCAAGTTGTCTTTCGGGAGGGTGTGTGAGAAGGCATCACAGGTTCTGTTCCTTTTGCAACGCAGTGCTTCCCTCCAGTGGACACCTAGAACTGGCAGGGTTTTTGTTTTACTTTTAATCAGGCAGGATTTCTCAAATCAATGAGTCCGTATTCTAAAATAATCTTGTAGGCCAGATTGGAAACTTTATATGTACCTGTATTACAGTGCATCACTCCTGCTATTGTGGTTTGCAGATTTATAAAGGAATTTATCTATTGTGATATAGAGGTTATATCCTGGAATCGTCATTCCGATGATGTTTTGGGTCTTTTTACTCTTTCCTTCTTAGGGCAGCACGCGTGTGCTGTTGACAAAGATTCCATTTTTCAAGGAGATTATCATTAGCTCTTTCACATGCCCACACTGCTGCTGGTCCAATACTGAAACACAGTCAGCGGGACGCATTCAAGACCAGGGGATCACATACACGCTTAAAGTCCGGTCCAAACAGGTAAGCCTGACTGTTTTTTGATTTTAGTGTATCTAAGGTAGGGTAGAAAATTTCAAATGACTTTCTTCAAGTAGTACATTCCTCAATAAAGGACTCTGTTGAACAAATGCCTTTTCCGTTCAACTTCAGTGTTTCCGCCAGTAACGTATGTCTATGGCAGTCCGCCACAGTCTTTGCCGCCACGCCAAAAAATACACCTATCCAACCAGTCATTGGTTCCGGCGTCTTGGTGACTCATCTGGGAAGCTCAAAGCTGCCTACATCCCCTTTGCACACACTATGGAACTTAGTTGTTTAACTGCACTAATAGTCTGTATTACATTATCATTTAGCAGATGCTCTGAAATAGCTGACATAAAATGAGCTTGCTTAGATATATCTATGGAACAGAAAGTCAAACCATGCAGGTAAACAGAACTCTCTCATGCCCTATTAACACACTGAAACCCGCTAATATTGACCCGCTATTCATGCCATATACCTATGTTGATATAAAACCAAACCATAATGGCAGGTAAATTGTCTGAACTGTAGCTTTCTAAAGCCCCTCCTAAGATAATGGTTAGCCAACTTAATTTTGAATTTAGAAGATCAACATATCTACATATCTGGCGTAAGGCATGTACACACTCTTACTGTAAAGTCCAGCTCTTGAAGACACCCACGTACTGTCCTGATGTCTGCAGTGGTTGGTTAGAATCTGCTGGTAATTTGCCTGTGAAGAAGGGTGGGCGTTGGCTTTTTAAATTGTGCATGTGTATGTAGGTGTATGTAGCTTGCATGTAATGATATTCCATTCAGAAATGCTTTTAAGTGAGGAGAAAATGTTCCACATATCTAGATCCTTTAAACGTGTTCTAGAATTCTCCTGCCTTTTTCTAATTGACTTACCTGCGATAATAATAAAACATTATTATGTCGTGCAATCTTAAGGAATATCACCAGCTGAAGCTTGCTACACGCTGCATGTCTTTTGCAGGATATGAATCGTGAGGTTGTGAAAGCAGACAGTGCGACAGTTAGGATTCCAGAGCTGGATTTTGAAATTCCAGCTTTTACGCAAAAGGGTTGTAAGTATATTTTAACACAACACTCCTAATTTAATCCAATTACTACTTATTACCTGTATTAACTACTTGCCTAACTTTTACTCCTCATGTAAAGTATTTAGCATACAAACAGATATTTAAAAACTTTGATGTGTAGTAAGTGTTCTCTGTTTATAAGGAGTTCATCACCAAAACAAGTTTAAATTATCAATATAAAAGTTTTTTTTTTCCCCTGGCCCAGCTCTTTCTACAATTGAAGGCCTGATTGGCCGGACTGTGGCAGGTTTGGAGCAGGACCAGCCATTGAGGAAGGTATGAATTTTGCAAGGTGTAATCAAGTGATTTCCATACTAATAGCATTTTGTACTTATGTTAATTTATTTCCTCAGGCAACAGTTCCAGAAGTTGCAGCAAAAATTGATGAATTTATGGAAAGGTTGCAGAAGTTGAAAGATGTCGAGAGTGAATTCACTTTGGTGAGTAAGTGTGGTCTTTGCTGATTTAGGTAGCTGTTATCTCAGTGGTTCTGTAATGGTGAAATAGCCCATGATTAACACTAAATACTTTAATACCTTTTAGTTTTGTGACATTTAGAAGGCATATGCCCAGTGCTGTATTTTGGGAAGTGTTTATATATCCCATATTTTCCTAGCATTGTAGTTGCAGAGCTAAAACCAAAAATTTCAGCTTGGAAAGTAAAATAGTTGAATAGCAGAGTGGAGGCTGGCTTTGGGTCTTGTTAGAGCCAATCTGGAAACCCACGGGACCTTGTGGTTAAACGAACGGAATCAGTCAGCAGCGAAGTGGGTGGCTGACAGCATCTGAAAGCATAAATGATGCAAAAAATGTAGGCGAGTAAAACCTGAGGAATTTTTAAACATACATGTGTTTTACAAATGTTTGAGTAACAAGTAAATGCTGCCCAGACCTTGTCACTTACTGTTTGGGGGTTTTACATTTACTAATGCACTTGTGTTCAGGTAATCGATGATCCTTCTGGTAACAGTTTTGTGGAGAACCCGTTGGCCCCTCAGAAAGATGACGCGCTCACCGTCGCCCACTACAAGCGGACGCCGCAGCAGGACGCTCAGTTGGGAGTGAAGGTGAGATGCCCCGTTACGGCAGGTTTCCCTCTGAATGTTTAACATGAGCTGTCAGATGCACGTGTGGGTTTTCACTGGTGTCCATGCTGTTTAAATGCCGAGAAGGTGTCACATGGAGATTGGCTGGATTTCATATCGCTTCAGAGGGATACGCCTCCATGATTTGTTGCCATGGCAACAAATTTTAAAATGCAGTTTTAAATACACTTTGTCATGCTCTTTAGAGTGATGAGAAGGATGAAGAGAAACCAGGCAATGACATAGAGAGCATCAGGAATGAGGCAAGTAGTTTTATTTATGTGTAATTGAACATTAATCCCTTTTTAACATCGCAAATGTAATAAATGTTTTTCCATTGGTAGGTATTGGTGTTTAATACCAATTGTCCAGAATGCAATGCCCCAGCATCAACAAACATGAAGCTTGTGCGTATCCTTTTGAGGGAAAGGAAGAGGTCCTACAGCATGCATCTATAGCGAAATAAGCCAGAAGTGTCTCAAGTCCTTCTTAGACATTGGCTCCTTTACGGTTCCTCAGAAATCCCACATTTCAAAGAGGTAATTATCATGGCGACGAACTGTGACAGCTGTGGGCATCGTACCAATGAGGTTAGTTTGTTCTCAGGACTGCGTAAATCACCTGATTGGCATGGATCCATGCCGATTATGCTCCATCCTCTCCGTGTGAAAAGACAATTGCTACCACTGACTGTCATGTGATGTGGCTCTTGCAGGTAAAATCAGGTGGGGCGACCGAAGAGTTGGGAACGAGGATAACCCTTCATCTCACTGACCCTTCAGACATGACCAGAGATCTGCTCAAGGTGACCGAACTGGACTGATCGCTCTAGAACAATGTTTCTCAAAGTGGTCTTCAGGCACCACCAGACAGTCCACGTTTTTGGTCCCTCGTGCTGGGAGGGAGAAAATTGGAGCAGAAATGTGCAGTCTAGTGGGGAGCTGGGAGGGAGCAGAAATGTGCAGTCTAGTGGGGAGCTGGGAGGGAGCAGAAATGTGCAGTCTAGTGGGGAGCTGGGAGGGAGCAGAAATGTGCAGTCTAGTGGGGAGCTGGGAGGACCGATTTGGAAAACGCTGCTCTAAGACTAAATATTCACAAGTATTCAGTCTTTTATGAAAGGTGAACCAAGATCCATGTCAATGGCCAATGTTAACATCCACTCGACCAGTTAAAGGTCATGATGATCCAGAGATACTCCTGGGAATCATAAGGTGGGAAACATCCTGAGGAGCGTAACAGACCTCTGCAGGGCCATATGCCTCCGACAGGAATGTGGGAAGAAACCATGAAAGGAATCTACATGCACCGAGCTGGGGCTGGGTTTTGAACACGAAACGCAGCTTTGGTTCCTGTGTGAGCCGCTCATCACCCTCACATTAAGTCTTTTCAGATATTTGATTTGAATAGGTTATTTCTCATTGGAGGAAATAAGACAACTTACAATTTAATTTTTTTTCAAATTTATTTTTATTTTTAATTTCACAGCATGTCCTGTTTAGTGTACAACAGGAATAAATATGTTTCCTTACATGAGTGAAAAGATAGATGCAAAAACAAAATGTCCACTACAATGGACATAAATGAATGGGGGGGGGGTCTCAGGAGGATATGACTCGATGTCGAGATGAGACTGATCGCCACAGTGAGCTTTACTTATTTATGGGGGTGAAGTTGCCTGTTGGAAGCCACGTTAAGTTGGGCCTCGATCCCAGCTTGGACCCTTCTTGCCCTGATGGCCTCATGTCTGTGTGTTGGCTGCAGTCAGAGACGTGCTGCGTCCTCATTCCCGAGCTTGAGTTCGAGCTCGGAATGGCGGCTCTCGGCGGAAAGTTCACCACCTTAGAAGGACTCCTTAAAGACATCAGAGAGCTGGTAAGACTCATCAGCGATGCTTTTCATACCCTGCCATAGTTTTGCCTGTATAGTGGTGTGCACTGTTATCCAGTCTTCTGTGATCATACATGTTTTCTGGTTAAATAATGAGCTTAATGGGATGTGAGATTTTATTATTTTTTTCCCAGATTGTGTCAAAGAACCCCTTCACTTGTGGGGATAGTTCGACATCAGAACGGACAGAGAAACTGGAAATTTTTGGTGAGAAAATTGACAAGGTAAGATACCAGTATTTTATTATTACTATAGGGAATAAGTCTGTCACACTTCGAAAAGGTGGAATTACACTAGAGTAACACTGACGGCTTCCCTTGCATTATGGCCATGAGGAGCACATAGTTCCCTGTTCCAGCATCAGCTGCTATCGATGCTTCCCTCACGCTGAATGGTTCAGCACCAGTTCTTACAGACCGGTGATTCACATCCAGGTTTTGTTAATACCACTGCTCCCAGTTGAATTATATGTGCTGGGAAAGCTGCTTGCAGCACAGCCAGTTGAGAACAAAGGATGAGATTCACTTCTCTTGAATTCTGTCCTGAGATCAGATGACAATTCTAAAGCAGCTTTGCTTATATGTTTTTTTTTTCTTTGTTTAATGGAATAATAAAAGTGGAGGCACCAATGACACGTAAAATGTCATTTTAGATTGCTGTTGTATATTTGTGTTTGTAGCATTTATCGTACATAAATTAGGTATAAAGCTTAGCGTTTACAGATGTATGCGTTTCACATGCGGCTGATATATTCTGTAAGGCACATCTCTACTGTTCTTGCATAAAACAGATTTATAGCAGAAAAGAATATGTACAGTTGCTTATAGTTTGAGCTATACCTCTCACCAAATGGCATTGCACTTTGTAATTTTAGATTATTGCTGGAGAAATGGAGGCCCATATCATTCTGGATGATCCAGCTGGCAACAGTTATGTTCAGGTATACATCAGTGCCCTAGTCCAGGGCTAAATGTAAAAATATATTAAATATGCTGTGTGTGTCTTTTAACTTTACAAAATGTTTTTTTAATGAGAGAATTGCAGTGAAGTGATGGGCTGTTCCTCCCTACAGAATATCTATGCCCCAGACCCAGATCCAGAGATGACAATTGAGAAGTATCAGCGAACTTTCGAGCAAAACGAAGACTTGGGCTTAAACGACATGAGAACCGAAGGCTACTAGGCGGAAGCCAAGGACTCGTAGCTAAATTATTAAGGAAAGGATGGGGAGAGCTCACCCCGTAATGTGAAACTTCACTGCGTGTCACATTTTAACACATTACGTTTCCTTTGACTTGACGAAGATGAATCTGTCAAATGGTATAAGAGTATAATTCTCTTGTAATGTTGATGTTAAAATACTTTTTTTTTTATAAATATTTCCTTAAGCACTTGAATATGCATCTATGAGCTAAATTAGTAGTCGCTTCAAAGCAGTAGAATCTTGTTTCCATAAATGCGTTAAGTATTTTTGCACTGTAGTGTATCATATGACTGATCTTTTATTTATTACTAAGATTCTGTTAAGATTAGAATAAAGTAGGCTTAAAAATTAAAAATAGAATGCCATTAGCAGTAATTGAGGGCTAGTTGATCATATTTTTGTTTCTTGTTTAATATCCTGGGAACACTATGCTGTAATTTGCCAGTCAGCAACTTTATGTGAAAAGCCATTTAACTCCAAATTTATGAGCATATTGGTACTAGTTTCCTTTTGTTTAATCATTGAGTGGTGTTAACTGCCTTAGTTATTGTTAGTGTAAACTACCAGTGAATATGTTCTGACATGCAGGTGAATGCAAGGGAGAGCAATATTACTTTGTTTCTGATGGAATTGGTTTACCATTAAAAGAAAATAAATTGCCTCAATTTAAGTATAATGTTTAAAAGGGCTAGTTTTAATCTATAGAATATAAATGTGGGTGATTTGAAAAAAGCATCATTTACTAATTTAAGGGATTTATGTAGCAACCATTTTTTTGCTTTTGTGAGCAAAATACCTGGTCAATGCTTGATGCTTATTGCTTGGTTTTTAGTTTAATGCACTAGATGATTTGTAAATTTATCATTTAAAATGTTTAAGGGGGGTTCAGTACCGGATTCTACTGCTCTGATATGCCGACTCTTACTTTTTTTGCTCCCAGATGTATAAATGTAACATTTATGAAATGTAACATTGAGCCTGCTTTTGGTAAGTGTGGGGTCGAATGACAGTATCGTGTTGATTTCTAAGTACACGCGTCTGTATTAGAAATTTGTCTTTGAAACCTTTGCGCATCCTGAAGAATGGAAGTGAAACAGCCATTTAAAGCCATGAAGGGAAAATATAGTACAAATCTAAGCCGTCCTGTAACGTTGGAAAACAGCGCCATTGATTTCAATTTATGCTGTTTATCCATCCAAGAGAATTTGTGTTTTTGGGATGCTAAATTTACCCTAAATAGTAAGCATGCCGTGTTGGCAATGTTAAGTGTACACAAACCTGTCAACTGTGGTATCAGATAAACATGTTCTAGGATATACTCTACAGTTAGTCTCTGTCCACGATTAAAATATATTGAAGCGATGGATTTCGGCAAGAGGCAGATTTGTTTCCAGAAACGCCTGACCGGTCACAGGCATGCGGTCATTACTGGTTTCCTGGAGCCGCCGCCCTCGTTCGGATATGCGGAACAGGGTGGAGGGCGAGCTGGCAGTCTGAATGGCTTTGTTCGAAGACACAAACATCACGGCATCTCACGCTGGCCAGTGAAGTCGGACAGTTGGTTTCGTCGCCTCACCTCGTCACTGTCGGCATTTCGCTGGTGACAACAACAGCCCGATATGAATTTCTAACCAGCTTCTTCTGACATAGAAAACTGACCATCGGGGATTAATGACTGCACCCCCATTCTGTACTGCACCATCGCGTTATTTGAGGAAAGTATTTGTGTGGCGGTGATCTCATCCGACCCAAACATGGTGGTGTGCGCACCGCAGGCGCATGCGTACCTATGCCTTGTGCAATTTCGAGATGTAAACCATTTCATGAAAGAAAGAAAGCGTACAAAATGAAAAGCTTACCATTACGTGCCGTGTTTAGCCACAGAACATTTATTAACGAACCAAATAACTGCCTTATTGATATTACACAATCATTCATTGACCACGGCTGTGACATCACGTTTCCACAAAAAAGTAAGCAATAACAGATTACAAAGAAACTCAGTGTTGGTCCATAAACGAAGAATTGTGTGGTGCCGTTCACCCCACCCATGGATTCGCCACCATTTTAGAGTCCCATTACCTTTTTAAGTCCGAAGCGTACACATAATATCGTGACAGCTTTGCAAGTCATGTTCGAGCACTGTCACCTGAGCGGCGAATTTTTATTCCGTTATGACAATTATCCAAAATAGAAACTGTTCACATGTAGCAAGAACACCACTCGGGAAGTTGAAGGGCAATCTACACAAGGGCCAAAAAAAATCTTCCATCTCCAGACGACCAAAACCCCAGGCAAGACCATTTGGCAGTAGTAAAGTCGGGAGGAAAAAGCTCTTTAGATAAAAAATGGACGGCTCTTAAAAGAGCCTTTGGGTTGATGTGTTTTGGGTTTGCGCTGGCTGTGGTTACTTGCTCTTTGCAGGCTTCTCGGTTTTCTTGGGCAGTAGCACGGCCTGAATGTTAGGCAACACTCCGCCTTGTGCGATGGTTACGCCGCCTAAGAGCTTGTTTAACTCTTCATCATTGCGGACTGCCAGTTGCAGATGGCGGGGTATGATCCTCGTTTTCTTGTTATCTCTGGCGGCATTGCCTGCCAACTCCAGAATTTCTGCCGTCAAATATTCCAGCACAGCAGCCAAATAGACAGGAGCACCCGCGCCGACTCGCTCCGCATAGTTGCCTTTGCGCAACAGTCTGTGTACACGGCCTACGGGAAATTGAAGACCTGCTCGAGATGAACGGGATTTCGCCTTTGCACGGGCTTTCCCTCCGGTTTTACCTCTACCGGACATTATACTTGCGGAATTATGCACAAGGGTGTACAATGTTTCTGAGACTTACTATAATATAACAGCAACACTCTTTTGTATTTTTTCTATGGAGGAAATGATATTTTATACTCGACAGGTCATACTGATTGGATAAAAGAAATAACCTCGATTTAACCAATAGTACTTACGTTCTGGGTGACAGACAATTTTAGGATGACCAATCACAAAATACTTGGTCTGTGCCTTAATTAGCATGGTGATGCTATAAATAAAGGAAAGAAGGGCGGGGTTACCATATTCCTTATGCTGGGTTTTCGTGTTGAATTCACTGTCAATCAATTTGCTCCCGAAGAATCTTAAAACGTCAGAATGCCAGAGCCAGCAAAATCCGCTCCTGCGCCGAAAAAGGGATCCAAAAAAGCTGTGACGAAAACGCAGAAGAAAGGTGACAAAAAACGACGCAAAACGAGGAAAGAAAGCTATGCCATCTATGTATATAAAGTATTGAAGCAGGTCCACCCTGACACCGGCATCTCTTCCAAGGCAATGGGTATCATGAACTCGTTTGTCAATGACATTTTCGAGCGTATCGCAGGCGAGGCTTCACGCTTAGCCCATTACAACAAGCGGTCCACCATCACGTCCCGAGAGATCCAGACTGCCGTACGCCTGCTGCTGCCGGGAGAACTGGCCAAGCATGCAGTGTCCGAGGGTACCAAGGCCGTAACCAAGTACACCAGCTCCAAGTGAACCATTCATCAGATGGCTAAGCTCGAGAAGTTCACCTGTGACTTCACGATGGAAAAGGCGGTCATTAAACGCCTTGTCATGTACTGTATTTAAGGAAAATCCAGTCTCAAACAGGAAGCTCATTTTACGGAAGCGCCGTGTTTTACGCCTTCAGATCTTAAATGGCATACTGCAGCTCACATTTGCTTGTTTGACTAACTGTACATTGACAATCGTTCAGTTATAGTTCTGTGTCCAATTCTGAATTGACGTAACATTCTTATTACGCCTGTGTTTGCATTCTTGCATGCACCTGTATGCTTGCCATTACGAACTGAACCTAAGGTTTATCTTCATAACTAATGGAAATCCAACTAATTATTGCTTGACTGCGATTTCACTTTCATGCCGTACCTTACCCTTTAAGGGGAGTCGTTTTCAAGTGGGGTTAGTACTGTACTGTAACGCATTATTAGGACGCGTTATACATTTGCAGCCTGATTTGTCTATCGCGCTGTTTATATGGTATTCTATACTTTGTGAATAAACTGTTAAATATGTTTTTATCTTCGCTAAGGTGACGTTAAAAATAAACGTTTTAATTTTCGGAATCAAAATGGGTGTTTTTAAATTGTTCTGTGTAACGTTTTTTGCGTGTCTAGTGTGCGAAGTTCGGCAACCTCATTAAATAAATTTTCATGGTAAATGGTATTTTAGGATCTCGTATCTTTGGAGCGCTTAGTTATTTCTAACAAAGCTCTGTTTGTCCTCTGGTTATGTTTATCCAGGCAATACACGCCTATGCTATACTGCAGTATGTGGAAGCAAAAGGAAAGCGAATGTAAAGAATTCCCCCATGAATAAGACTAAAAAGATCGTTAAAGGCTGAATATACTTGATCCTTATTGTATGTCATCCACCGGCAAATGAAACAATATAAACGTTTACAGTTTTACCGTGATTTGTTTCATAGCTGAGATTAAACATAGTGTACCTGCTTCAAACACAAAGTGCTTTGTTTGTCAGGCTATCCTTAGCAAAGTATCGTGGTATGGTTAACTAATCTGCTCTTAGGAAATCTCTCTGGATTATGAATATTAAATTCCTCATATGCTGGCATGTTCAAAAAGATCACATGCAAGCCATCGCTGGTTTCCGTCTTCTGGGTTTGCAAGAAAACCAATCCAAGTCATTTGTTATGGTGACATTCAAATTACCAGGGTTTTGTTTGAGGAAACAAGAAGCACCTATTCAGACAAAAGGATAACTGAAAGGAGACCTGATTTTTATACAAAGAAGTTGGGGTCCATCTAAACATGATACATTTATCAAAATGGTTATATATCAGAGAGATGCTGTATGGTTTTGTTGCTGTTAATAGAGTTGGAATCAATAAAGGTGTATTCATTTGTAATACAATATGTGCGTATAGCCATGCACCTTAGCTTATAGTTTTTTTTTTTTAATATGACTGACATACTCTTTAGCTTCAGTTTTTAAAGCTGTAATGCATGCATGTTGGCCAGGTGGACCAGTTAATGACCCATGTTATTAACAATGATCATCACTATTATTGTAATAGATGATCATTGATTGATTGATTTATTTGAATGCCGGTCCACATGCTCCAGTCATTCAGAAATTCTGGTACATTACACCTCTTAATTGTTTTATATTTGTTTTTAAAATGAAGGAGCCATGTGTGGATGAATGGGTAGGTCCCTTAGTTTCTTATGACCAGAAGGTCGGCTTTTCAGATAGCAGGGTCAGTGAAGCGATTTTACCCTCAGACCCTTGAGAAGGCCCTTAGCCCCCATTCGCTTAAATGTATGTGCCAAATAAAATAAAATTTTCTTATGCATGATGACCTCACGTGCATATAAATATGTACATGTGTGTTATGCATGTATTTGTAAAATGTAAAATTATATAAATATAATTTTATATTGCTCCAGTTTATCTCCACAGTCCAAAAATATGCTAAGGCTAATTGGAGTTACTAATTTGTCTATACTGTAGGTGTGCATGTGTTAGCGAATGGTAGGTGAGTGACTGGGGTGTGATTGTGCACTGTGGTGGGTTGGCATCCCATCCTTGGTTGTTTCTTGTCTTGCGCCCATAGCCTCTGGAATCCACCCCCGCGACTTCCAATATGATAAGCTGTTACAGTAAATATATATAAATATATATCAATTTATTAACAGACAAATATGAAAACATATATAAAGAAAATCAAATGACATACAGACATATATGCCTATATAGTTTTTATTATATTTTCATGTTTGTTGTCTCAACTGAATATATTTAAATCAATAATTCACCTTTAACGAGAATAATATTAATATAACATATATGACATGTATGTATATACAAATGTAATATATATTTGTTTATATTATATACTTAATTGTGTATTTTTGTGTAAAACCCAGCCCTGTTACGTTGCAGCTGGAGTTTACCTTCACCCAGGCTGCTCTTTTGACTTCTGAATTTTTCTCATGACCTCTTGTTTTGTATTGCATGCCCATCTTCACACCCCTGAGCTGGAAAAGAGGCCAGTATAAATACCAGGGGCTGACGAGGAGAAAAAGGGAGAGAGAAAAAGTGGAGGGCAGAGAATCACTACCCACACAAGGTAATGCCTTCGTCTTCTTCTATGGACATAAAATGAACCAACCTATATTTTAAAATTCTTTTTCTTAAATTTAACGGCAATATGTATGCTCAGCAACATTTGTTTTATTTTTATGTATTTTCTACCCATCATCTTCATTTAAGGCTAATTTGTTTTTGGAATCTGCGTATTTATGCATCAATAAAATTATTTTTATTATATGTTAATTAAGGCAGTTTTCTTCTCGAGATATTAACCATTTTTTTGGCTGTAGGGCTTAAACAGCGGCAGCCTATGTAGAAACCTTTTTTTTTTTTACTGGCAAATTATTAATAATGTGATCGATTTTGATAAGTATATTTCTACCATGAAAATGTTACGTAAGTGTTTTAGAGGAAGTATAATCTTTTTATCGTTATTTATACCAATTCACCATTGCTTCCTCAATCTTGGCTTTTTTTGGGAGATTTATGAAATTGAGTCATATTGTATACTTCCTGATAAATACTTCTGCTCCCTCCTGCAGTTCGAGGACAATGTGGCTGTCCTTGCTGGTTTGCCACTTTGGCCTGCTCCTCTTCAGTGAGGCTCAGAATCCTTGCTTTTCACACTCAACATTCAGGGAGCCAGGTCAGTCTGTGTTCTGCAGCATCCCAGTCAGTCACTTCACTTACTGACCTCTCATGTTATACACCTGGAACTGATTCAACTACTGGAGAACCTCCAAGAAATCGGAGGAGAAGCCACTCTGCCAAAGACCTATTGTTGGTCATTATGTTCATGCTATCTATTCAGGGGTGCGGCTGTGCCCTGATACGTTCTCATTCCATGATTGTTTATATAAATCCTCTTGTTACGGGATCTTTGTGTGTTCCAGCCAACTCTGACATCTCAGTGATATGTGGGACAAGGACAATGGAGCTGACCATCCTGTTGTGCCCCATCTACTATGGTGGATACAACGAGTCATTGATGTCCCTCAATGCGCAATATTACAGACCGGAGTGCTACGGGATACCTGATTGGTCAGCGGATCCGCCTGTCTTAAAATTCAATTTCTCCATAACCGAAGAAGCCATTTCCACTTGTTCGAATAAGCTCAAGGTATCTCAGCTATTTGAGTGTACTGCCTAAAACTCTGGCAAATGTTACTCCATATTATTTAATCAAAAATATTAATTTATAAATAGCCCTTCAATGGACTGGCATCCCACCCAGGTATTAAACCAGCGATGTGCCCTGTGCTGTACACAACCATTAACTGGATAAGCCGATGGATGGATGGATGGATTTTATAAAAATACAAAATTAGAATTTCAAAAGGCATTGTAAACCCTTTTATAAAAGAATATCTTGTGTAATATTTGTTCGTAAAAATAAATGTAGGCTTAATGATTTGTTATTTTTTTCGTATACAGATCAGTCAAGAGATCGGTTCGGGACTCTTCTCCGATTATTCCAGCGTACAGTTTGTCAACGTCTCAGGAATCATAAACTCCCTGGACCCGAGTGCTGGCACCATAACCTACCGACAAGAGATGATGTACATTTTCTCCTGTCGATATCCACTGCAATACCTGATCAACAACACTGAGATAACCGTGTAAGTGCTTTGGTACTTACTTACTTACTTGTAGCCACTATATTATTTAGTAGTTCAGAAATCTTGATCAAAATTGTTACTTTCAATGAGACAGTTATCCAGGATATTGCCTTGTGATTCGTACGAATCACCTATATTTCATATAAACCGCAAAAATAGTGTACATAATTTTACTACAGTCTAATTTCTCCACTGATTGAGTAACTAACTCTAAATACTGCTGTGCTTTTCAACAGATCTGGGGTGAGCCTAGCTGTAAGGGACAATAACGGGAGTTTCATTAGCACGCTAAGCATGCAGCTCTATGAGGTGCGTATATTTGCTTTGCGGCATTTCAGTTCATTAACGGTTTCTCTTGTTCATGTGGGAGTTAATACTGACATCCTGTGTTATACTATATTTTCTGCCGCATATGTAGAACATTTTGCCCATAAAGCACAATAAAATTAGTTTTGGACATACATACCGCCTGAATAAGTTAAGGGAAATCTCTACCATTTCAACAGGTAGAACTGAAACAAGGTTCGTTTGAAGTACATGTCGTTTAAATTCATGAGCTATTGCTGCGTTATTTTGACTCTAAGGATTCGTCTTACGCTACGCATCTCAAAATACCGGAAAGCGGTCTTAAACTGAAAAAGAGAATCTTTGTGGAAGTCAAGGCCACGAATCTCACCGAAAGGTAACTGGGGGAGCTGGATATTACTTTTAATTCTCGAAGCCTTGTGTCTTTTTTGTCAAAAAGGTTTTGCAGTTGGAAATGCATGGATATGAATTTTAACTTATGGATTTATAGAACAGTTAACGAGCATTAAGTAGTATATTGAAACAGTTTTTGGTGACAGTTACATATGCCTACAGTTTGATTTCTGGTTAATTCCACTTCCCTTTAGTTATTTAACTAACAATTTTATTTATCTAACAGTTACAAACTGAGAAAATAAAATCTCCAAAGCCAGCGATCAACAATATTACTCAGAAAATATTTTAGATTACAAATTGGTAGAATTTGACATCTTATTTCCCCTCAATCCTTTCTTTTTAATGCGCGCCCGACGTCGCTAAAGGTTCAACGTCCTCCTGGACCGATGCTACGCCACAACCAGCCCTTTTCCCATCAACAGCTCTTACTATGACCTCTTTGTTGGGTAAGTTATTTAATCCACACCAGTTTAGCACACTGATTACATGTCGGCGAGTGCAATCGTGAAATGTCGGTATTCTGACGAGTTGAGCTACTTTGTCGAGTTAGGCTCTCGTAGCGCTAATCGATAACCCTAACCCTAAAACCTAACCATAACCCCAAGACGGTGGAACTGCACATGCACATAAAGGCTCAGTAGCACGTCTTTATAGGTAGCATTGGTCTATAGATCACCAGGCAGTTTATGCATTTTCCCCAGACGTAAAAAAATAAATAAATACATGCTCGTCTTGATGTCTTTCAACCTAGATGCAACCGTGACGGCCAGACCGTGATCACGTCTAATGGCCAAACCCAGACGGCTCGCTTCTCGTTTGAAGCTTTCCGCTTTGTGGAGCACAAAAACATGACCGTCTCCATCTTCTACCTGCACTGTGCCACCAGGCTCTGCGAGACGTCTGTCTGCAGCTCCGTCCTGCCGGTAACTCCACTGCCTATACGAAGGTCTCAAGAACAGTAATGTATAGAGAGGAGTTCTGCAACCCAGCTACCATATAA
Source organism: Stomatorhinus ivindoensis (assembly GCA_019775895.2). Taxonomy (NCBI): domain Eukaryota; kingdom Metazoa; phylum Chordata; class Actinopteri; order Osteoglossiformes; family Mormyridae; genus Stomatorhinus; species Stomatorhinus ivindoensis. The sequence continues at coordinate 17,514,589 of JABFEB020000104.1, read as the reverse complement.
ATGTTTTTAAAATGTTATTTCATCAAACATTCATTGCATTTCAGTTATTCTGCGTGGGGATCACACATGTTAATTTCTTATTTCATTCTCAAACACAAGAGCTCCAGAATGTTTCCGCTACATTCCTTTCTTTTACGTCACTAAGTGCTTTATTTAGCCATGCTTAGCATGAATATATTAATCGTAGGAATTATATAAAAAAACCGCCGTTCGATGTGTTGTTCTGTTGCGAAAATGGAAAATTGGATTCCTGTGCGCAAGATTTGGCAGAAATCCGACACAGTCAGTTATTTTCAATACACCCGAAATTCATTAAATGATATTTGTTCTCTAATCAAATTGATTTAATTGTTCAGTGCTTACTTTGGTACTATGGATGCCCCACTGCTTTTCATTGAAGTATCTGAACACAAAATTGAATTTACAGACATGTTAATTATTTGTTAACATAGCGTATAAAATGAAGGCTGCGCAACAATATCATGGATTATCCTGCACTACAATAATCTGTTTGTTGCAGATGAAGTATTCTCTGCAGTGGATACTACTGCTATTGTGATGCAATGCCACAAGGTGGCGGTCATGAGCTTTATCCTTGTTCTTCCGTAGAATTGTTCAGCCAATGCTAGGGCAAAGCGAGATCTGCAGTCTCAGGCTCAAAGTACCACCGTAAGCGAAGTAGCCACAGTTACCTCTGGTCCGATCATCACCAGAGTGGACAGTGGTAAGACACCGATACTTCGAGATACTTTTTTGCAAATATATTACTATTACATGCACTAAACATAGACCAAAAGTATTTCTGAGAACTCTGTACTTGGCAGGAAGAGGTGGATAGTTCAGGTCCAGAAAGTAAAACCCCAGACCAAGATTATGTTTCAATCAACCAGTTGAGAATAAAGAGTCACAGTAACACAGTACTCAACTAGTTGGTTGAAACAAAATCTTGGTTTGGGTTTTTACTTTCTGAATCTGAACTGTCCGCTTGTTGCCAGGGGTTTATTGGCTCAGATATTAACATTTAAATATGCTAAAATTGCTAGCTAGAACTTTAATTTGCTGCCTTTATGTCACGTAGGTGGACCTCCGGGTCAAGATACTCAAGGTAAGCTTTATTTCTCCTCAAGGAGGAACCGGCACCAGCAATATTCTTTTGATCCTTAAAGGCCAAGAAACAAAAAATGGTCCATATAAAATGACGTCACCAACCTATGTGTTGGATCGCCACACATTACAGCTTGTAGCAGCCGATCGCTGAGCCACAGTAAACAATCTCCTTATTATGAATATAATATAAAACATATAATATAAACAACACAGAATATACAGGGTGGGCCATTTATATGGATATTTACCTTAATAAAATGGGAATGGTTGGTGATATTAACTTCCTGTTTGTGGCACATTAGTATATGTGAGGGGGGGAAACT
>JABFEB020000104.1:17481883-17513059 GCA_019775895.2 Stomatorhinus ivindoensis | reverse complement strand
CTTGTAAAATGTGTTCAATGTGCTGCCCATTGTGTTGGATTATTAAGGTGTATCCATATAAATGGCCCACCCTGTATTTCAAAACAACGTCCCAGTGCTTATCTACATGTCCACATTTCCGCAGTCGCAGAAGAATCGCACCGGGACAACCCCGTGTTCAGGGCGGCCGTGGCGGCGGGCGTGGTGGGCGTGCTGTGCATCGCGATGGTGGCGTTCACGGTGCTGCGGATCCACTCTTCGAAGCGTCAGAGGAAAGAAAAGGCGCTGTGGGAGGGCGCAAAGGGCAGCGAGTAGGGGCAGGGCTGGTGAAACGATACGTGCCCCCCTCCTATTCACGAGAAATAAAACATGCACTATATACCGCTGCATGATGGGGATCATTTATTTTTTTTTCCTGTTTAAAAGCATTCATTGTCTGGTGGCATTATCGAAAGAACTATCTACATATACTTAGTATACTTTATAATGGAAATCTATAGGTCATCATGTTGAAAACCATAAAAAAAAGCTTTAAAAGTACAGGAAATTATATGGATCAATCCTGTTAATAACCAAAATAGGATTTCTGGCAGCAAGTGTTTTAGACAGCAACGTGCTTCTGATTGGGGTAACTTACTGGGACCGTTTTCAGGGCTTTATTCAGACAGCATTGCTTCCCTGAATATTTCCATCATTAAAATGGTGTTTAAAATATCTACATGGATGCAGGCATGCTAACTAAATAAAATTTTAATTTTAATATAAAAAGTGAGTGGGAAATTGTTTTTGGAAATTTTGCTCCTTGTCTATTTCCAAAAGTATGATTTTAAGCAGACTGCCGTGGTAAGCGGAAGACAAACAAAGGTTTGCATTCCTCTCGTTTGTGGGGACCATCTGTCAACTTCTATTGGCTGAACCCTAACCCTAAGTATGGCGACTCCCACCCCTACCCAAACAAAATATAAGACTTTCAGCATTTGTCGTTTTTTGATTGCAGTCACAGATCTTTATAAAATTATGGTCAAATTTGTGGGAACTAGAAAAATGTCCCAAGAAAAAGGTACAAATCTTTAATCAAATTGGGGGGGGGGGGGGGTCCTGTCTGCACAAATTAATACCAAAAACGCACACGCACACACCTATACACACACACCTATACATACACACACACACCTATACATACACACACACACACAAGTCCGCTGTTAGGAGAGGTGCATCTCAAATCAGCCCAATTGCTACTTGGAATAAAATTTACACACCCCCCTGGACCTACAATGAATTCTTATAATGAAGCACGACTTAGCAAACATGCCTTTGTATGACTCGTGACAATCAGTGCAAATTTCCCTGTTCCTCTGGTCATGCTGTGTTAATATGGGGTCAGGGCGTTCAGTGGTAGGTGGGACACAAATCCAATCAGCCATCTATGACAGACAGGTTACTGTGTGGTACAGGGTTGTAGTGGTTATGAAACAACTAAAAAAACAGAACTAAAAAAAAAAAAAAGTTTATTAACACTTTAGAAACAAAAACACAGCCCCCCCTCCAAGCTGCACTGATATGCAGTACAGAAACGGTTTTGAAAAGACAATTTTCCCCGTCCCCCCCAGCAGCACGTGGTAGCGAGAGGATCTGTCCGTACGATCGGAAGCCAGTGCAGTCAGATTCAGAGTTATATGGCATACCACAGACAACCCAAAAAACGGCACAAAAAAAAAAATAAAATAAAAAAAAGTGACAGAGCTACATAACCAGCTGTCTGACACCCATGAACATTTTCTGGACAGAGAAGCAGAAAAGGAACCTATGCGAAGGATGGGGGGGGGGGTTTACATCCATTACAGGAATGTTAATTCAGTACACACATTCCAGCATCTTCCAAATTTACTGATCTGCTCAGGCCATTTAACTGAAGGATTTTTTTTTTTTTTAAGTATTATAAGGAGAGGGGGGTGGGGGGGTTGACAGCATTACATTTTTCCATTATAACTATTTGTATGTTATTTTACAGAATATAAGGTACTTGACAGGCTGTTGGCGTTTATTCTTTGTAAAAATGCACTCCTGCTCTATGAATGTTATCAGAACCTAACTACTGTGACAAACTTGAAGGGCTTTGCTCATTCAAAATAAGTGCTGTACGGGTTTCTGTACCAAACAGCACACAACTAACAAATTCAGCAGCATCCCAGATAAATCCCACACAATACAAATAATCCAGTCCCTTCTGTTGTCTTAACTTTGCAGATTCTCCATACCTATGATTCCAATTAGATAATCATCTGTCCGATGAGGTACTAGACATGATTTTAAGGTGGAGAAATCTTGAAGCTGAAACGCAACAGAGAGACAACAAGTTCCCCAGAGATCAATCAACAATAACAGGGTTTTGATAACCTTGACAATGACCTTGTGAGATTACAGCTGAACAGAGATGGGGGCGTCACCTATGCACAAACATGCATTTCATGAAATGGCATGGAATAGTTCTCATTTTACAGAAAGACTTACAATGGAAGTGGCGACTTGAAAACTAAATTTCATGACATCAGAACGGAATAAACTAGGCAAAATGGCATCAAGTTCTCTGCAATTCTCACAGGATCATATGGGCTCTAGCTGGCTGTAGGGGAGAAGGTCAGGAGGCTAGAAGATGACAGAACTCAAGAAGAAGCCCCACAACGTTCTAAAAATGTACACCAAGGTTTCTCCAAGCTGTTTTAATTAAACATTTTTGATTTAAGTTTGGGGAGATGAAAAAAAATTAATAAATACATCAAAATATCTGTTTATGTTCCAGTCGTTATAATTCATCTTCTATATGGTTTTCCGATTTGCCCTCCGTGGGTCCTGCAAGACGACATGAACCAATCATGATATAGATAAAACCAATATAAAGAGCCTGCAAAACAGGACTAGACAGAAGTTGGCGAGTCGATGAGCTACCATATTAGCAGGATATGGGAGCAGCTTCTGAACCAGAGGACTCGCATGCACCAAGCATACCTGCATTCACGGCTCCTTTTGTGGGATTCTGACGGGTTTCCGTTTCAGCCCCATCTTTAGCACCGTTGTCTACGGGCGGCTCCCCACCCGGTTTCACCTCTTCAGGGGTTTCTGATGTGGCATGAAAAGTGGAATTACATACATGGATGGATGAAAAGAGAGAGAGGGAGGGGAGAGGAGAGAAGTTTGGAGACTAAAGTGGTGGTGTTATAACCATCAAACAGGATACCAATTACTTTTTGGAGTACGGAAGCAGTTCTTATTAAAATTGTTATTGTTAATTTGCATACGGTTTGATGTTACGTTGTGTTTTGCTTCAATGAAAATATACAGTTACCTCAGACTTTTGTGCAGTACTGTACATTTACTGATCCAGCACTGAACAAACTATACTGGCAATCACAAGCAACATGGCCAACTGGGTTGGCATTCATGATACCTGTCTCTTTTTCAGCGATAGGCTCGTCCGCAGGTGGGATGACTTTCTCGGAGTCGGCCTCTGTGCTGTTGGATTTGCCATTTTCCGTACTGGTGCTGCTGTTCTCCTTAGCTTTGACCTTGGGCTTGGGCTTGGCAAACTTGGCCTTGTTCAGCAGGTAATTGACCTCGCGGTCCAGAAGGGCGAGCTTGGCCTCAATGTCTTTGGACAGCAAAACTGGCTTCTCAGTCGGCGAGCGCTTCTCCTGCTCTGCCAAAGTCTCGTTCTTCCAAGTCTGTGAAGGACACAGCAGCGTAAAGTTACATTGCTAAGTGATGGATACATTTCTGGACGATACTTAAAAGGGGGTATTTACATACAGTCGTCTCATTGATGATCTTCTCCAGTGTCTTCAGCTCAACTTCTGTAAAGATTTGGTCATCCTCGGGTATGAGTCTGGCACTCCTATTTCAAAATATTAAAGCAATATTTTCTTAACAAAAACCAATAAAGCATTTTAAAAAGGTAAAATAAGTTACTGGATGAATATACCTTATAACCAGGACCAGAATAAAGAGTGGATTGATGGATAAACAAATGAGTAAGTATTATGTTCTAAAACTCACTTAAGAAAAAAGCTAGAATGATTCAGCATGCTGTCAAGTGCAGCCAATCTGTCAGGCCACTTTCTGCGCTCTTCCACTTTGAAGAACATTGGCTTGCACAGCTTCTTCAGTTCTGACAGCTTCTCCTTCAGCTCCTTGGTAGCCGCCGTATACCCCTCCTCGTCCATCCAGGTCGAGGCCTCGCTCAGCTTGCTGGAAATCTGCTCTCTCTCTTCCTCAGAAAGCACCACCTGGTACTCATCCTGATGCATCTTATCCTGCTGGCACAAGGTGAAGAAGACAATTAAACTGCTGGCCCATCGTTTCAGTCGCCCCTCCTCCAATGTGCAAACTATTTTTCTGATCTATCACCACCCTGGTTCTTCTGATTCTAGAACTAGATAAAGACATTGGGAACCATCTTTAAAAAAATCCATACCTGGGTTTCAAAGATGAATGCCTCAAGGCTGTTCAAGGCCTTTTCCCTCTCGTGCTTCTCCAGATCTCGATCAGTTAGGTCTTGCAATCTGAAAGGAAATGTATAGAGTTTAAATTCAAATGCCACATGACCCCCACCCATCCCTTTCATCAAAGTGAGAAAACTTACTTCTTCTTAGAAGAATCAATCTCATCAGGACTTGGGTTGAGAACATCATTTATTTGTAGCTCTACATCAATTTCTTCAGAGATCTTTACTTTCTTCTGCGATTTCACCTTCTTATCTTTGTCCTCAGTCTTCACTTCTTCATCAGTTGACTTCTTTTCTTCAGCTTTTCCTTCACTTCCAGTTTCTTCCTTTTCACTCTGTTGTATATTGTGAAATGTCCAGAAGGGAGAAAGAGTAAGCACAACATGAAAAGTGCAAAGTACAAGAGCATCTAAGCAGGCCTGAGTGCTGTTCCAGTGGTGCTTTTCCACAGGCATATAGGAACCAACCCATACTCAAGCTGTACCGTGAAGAGAGACTAGTTACAGCGGTTATCCTCTGCAAAAGGGTCGATAAAGGTGTTGGAGGGCGACAGTGACATGCTGTACATCATGAATTACCGTATTACATTTCTGCTAAAAAGTCTGTGAATCACCATCTCAAGTTATATACAGAAAATACTAGTGCAATTTACATTTGTTTGCACAAGTTTGCATTATGAATTATGTTCAGTTGTTCTATAGGACTATAAGCAAGTAGTAAGAAATTTTCAAGCTCCAAAATTTCAAAAAATTGGCCATAGTATATTATCGGGCTGGATAATGTGCGATATTAATAGCAACACTGCATATTATACATATGCAATTCTCACATCGCAAGGACTGCAATAGTCAGTTGGTTTGAAATCAAGGTTTCACACTGTCCAGACATTATAGATCAGGGAGTTTAAGTTTCACAAAAATATTTTTACTCTGCTATAGGAAACAAAACTAAAAATCAGTTTTATTGCTGCTGCTTTGGTGTAAGCGCTGCATGTGATCTCCAAGCCAGTCATAATTATTTTCATCCTTGCCATTTAACTTCTAGACTGGTTTGAAAGAAATTTCGAACTCCTTTTGCTTTATAAATATCGCAATATTTACAATAAAATATATGAAACTATGATTGTCAAAGCGGTTTTACACTAAATGAAATCATATGGACAGAGAGGAACATGGGAAATGGGATGGGAATTGCATATGCAAAATGACCAAGCATTTACATACAAGTTTCCATGGAAACATAGCATGGGAAAGCAGAGCAGGGTGGAACAGAAGAGGGTCTTGATTTCTACCTGGGAATCGGAGCTGCCGTCCATCTTCTCAGCCTCTGCTACCCTCTCTGGCTGGACATCCATGTTCTCCTCAGCTTCTTGATTAGCGTCCTGCGGGTCTTCATCCTTCTTAGCCTTATCTTCCTCCTCTTTCCCAGCCTCAGGTGTTAGCTCCTCCTCATCCTGGTTTAATATTTTACGGGTTTAGGTGCATAAAATAGCTTGAGGCCTGAGCAAAGTCCTCCAAAGAGGGCTACTAACAGTCATTAATGGTAACTGGGATAGAAGTGTACCTGGACAGGCTCTGTGAGGTTTGCGGTTGGTTCTGAACTCCCTCCTCCAAAGAGACTTGATATTGTGTTCCCAAGTTCTTAAAAGATGAATCATGGTGCAATTTATTCATCTTAAGGAAAAAATGTAAACATGATTTGTCAAAAGCATGAAAATACCGAAATTTCTGCAAAGTACATACTAGTCAAAGTTGACTCTTCTTCTTTCTCCTCCACTATGGTCTCAAAAACAGATTCCACCTGGTGGAAAAAATAGAAATAAATATTTAATTTAAATTTTATTATTGGCTTTAGGATTTCAGAAAAACAAAAGTCCAAATTCCTAACCAACCCGGTCCAGGGTGAGCACTCCACTTTCGTCCATGTTAAAATGAGCCTTGATGCCCTTCGACTCTGCATCCAGGTGCTTCTTAAAGCTGCTGCCCACCCCTGTCAACTTGACTGTGGTCAGGTTGGGGGACCCAAACAGCCTGAGAAGGAAGAATCATGTCAACTTGCAAAAAAAAATGGCTATTCACTTCTAAAGCTGTTGGGCCAATAGATGAGCGTTTCCCATCCTGGTCCTCTGGCTCCCACAGATAGTCCACATTTTTGCTCCCTCCCAGCTCCCAGGAATACAGGTAGACGCCTCATCTAAACAGAGGTGTACGTACATTCACCTCTGCCTATTCAACCAGTTACCTGAGGTCATCTGCACTAAGGAATCCAAGGTCTCCATAGTTGACGTAAAAGACAAAGTCATCTGTGTAGCGGTTGAACGTGATGACCTTGCGCTGGGGGTACGGAGCCATTCTCTGAAACAGAACCCGCTTGTTGTGTTTCAACATCTTCGCCCCTTCCTCCTCCGTCTCCCGTGTGAACTCCACCTGAAGTGGGTTAAAAAAAAAAAAAAATCCCAGTTAAACAAGGGGCAGGATATGTCTTCCTGTGACTCGGCCGGCGTCCGGCGCACGGGCCACCTGCTCACCTGAATGGGAAACACCGCGGCGTCTCGCACCAGGAAAGGCTTCACCTTGAAGGCCTTGCTGAGAGCGGCGGCCTGGTACACGGCTCCCATGGCAGCAGCTTCATCAGCGTTGATGTTCTTCCCCAGTTCTTCCCTGCAGAAAGGCAGCAGATCGCGACAGAACTGAATAATCACAAAATTGCTCGGATTTGAGCCTCGATAATTTACACAAGATTGGGATGGGAGATCCATTACAGATTGAAAGCAGACATACTTTCCAACAGCTTTTAGCAGAATCTCCTGAACTCTGGGCACTCGAGTCGCTCCTCCAACCAGGATGACCTGTTCGATCTCGTCCTGGAAACGAAGGCAGAATGTGCATATGACGTACTCTGAAGCTGAGAGGCCAGGCGGCATACACGGATCTGGAAGGTGGCAAGGGGTGACCATCACCACCCAATCCAGAAAGCTGGCCACCTCATTGTACTTGCACTTTGGTTAAATCAGACTTTGTTAAAATAATAATAATATGATATTCTGATAAAGACTGAGCTCATAGCGCTGCTGAGATAAATATGTGCTCTCAGAACAGGAGTAGTGCAGGAGTTTGGGAATCTTGTACCTGGTGTAAGCCTGTTACCTTAACTGCAAGAAACCGATACATTACATGTATATTTTATAATTCCACCACTGCCAGTGTAGAGTCATAGCGTTTAGGTACCTTAAATATTCCGTTGTTTGCTAGATGCCTTATATTCATATTTAGATTTATGTGCCACACCAAAATGACCTCCGGTCCCACACTGGACATCCACCTGAAGCTCGTCTGACTCCGTCTCTGCCAGATTGGACTTACCAAGGACATTTCAGCAGAGCTGAGGGCTTCTTGAACCGGACCGGAGACCCTCTTGAAAAGGTCGGCACTGAGGTCCTCCAACTCCAAACGAGTCACCTTCGCTTTGAAGTCGATGTCTTCCAGAAGACCCTCCACCTGCAAATATCAAAGTGAAACACACTGTATGAATATCGTTAGGACGTTTAGCTATAATTAGATAAGTGAATGTGTTTCAAAGGTAAATTATGTGCAGAAATACCTGGTTTGTTTAAACACTGGCACAGCACTGTGACGTTAACATCACAACGGAAAGCAACCTAATCACATAACTTTACCACGACATAATGAAAACGTATAGCTTAACATGATCTTATTAATATATAATGAATAAGCGTGAGATTTACACGAGTACTTTCCTGAGAACACACTGAAATATTTCAACCACGCTTTACCGCTGCGTTCTTGTACCCAGCCACTAAGAGATTAAACCTCCAAACTCCAGTCTCACTTTTGCATCAGTATTACGCACAACGTTTGAAAAACCAGATAATTAATGGTATCTTCATAATGAACAGCGAGCGGCTCACAACCATTTTGCTTTTAATGTGTGTGGGTCACATCCAAAAATCAGTACTCTCTTATATTGTTTTATGTTGGAGATCACAATTATAAAGCGATATCTCTTTTGGAAAGGGCTCCCTAAGCAATAAAACAATGCTTAAGGTCAAACAACTTTGCAAGCTCATGTTTCACAATATCTCCAGGGTGACCACCTGCTAACAAAGCAGCACTGGACACACGCTCACCTGAGCTGTATGGTCAATGTTGGCGCTGAGCACAACCTTAACCCTCTGTGCCTCCTTCAGCAGCTTGGCCATGGCTCGTGGGTTCTTCCGCACATCCGTCTTGGTCTTCCCCTGCTTGTTGAAGATATCAGCCAAGTGGTCCCGTAACCTCAGCTCCATCTCAAAGCCACCCAGGGTGCGGTCAAAGCTGCACAAGCAGGAGAGATATTCAAAGGTCAGAATTAACACACATTGATAACTTCAGTCCAAAATCATTCCCCCCCCCCCAACATTGAAGCCGTTCTCCACTTGGAATCATTAAGCAACCTTAAAAAAAAGCACAATAAAGGCAGTTAACAGGCCAAATACTTCATCACTGAACAGTGTGTCAGGTTACTAGCTCACCCAACTCCTCGGATCTGTAGCTGAGGCTGGGCGCCATACTCTTTGGTCTTCACAGTCTGGTATGTGACAATAGTGGCTACGGTGCTGCTCGACCCCATGTCATAGAACATCACGTTCTAAAGGGAAGAGAAACGGGCCATACTTCCAGAGTTTCCACCAGAAAACCACACCTAAGACTACCCACTGGACCTTGGGGTTTGGTGTAGTAAGGTCTGTACCGTAGTACCTGGGCTGTACTGTTGATGTCCTTCCTCCGGAAGACTCCATAGTTTAGAGCGACAGCAGTGTTGTCGTTGATGAGCTGAAGGACCTTCAAACCTGCCATGTGCGCGGCATGGAGAACAGCTCTGCGCTCTGCCTGATTGAAGTAGGCCGGCACTGTGATCACAGCATCTTTGACTGACTGTTCTGCAGGGGAGGGAATAAGAATCACGATAGTTAATGTGTGCTCATGGGATTTTCTTTTACTTAAAAAAAATTTAAATCTGATTATATAAGAGGTGGATCCAAGCTACTAGAGGAGGCGGGACCATCAAATCAGCTGTCTTGGACCCACCTCCTCCATACTCCGATTGGTGCTCTCTCTCAACCAATCATTCTTTCATCAATTAGCAATCTTTCTGCCCTTAGAACATTTTTGTGCAAGCAAAATCCCATGAGCTTAATGTATGCATCAGGAGAACTGAAATCAAGCACAGGAAGCATAGTATAGGACACTGACCTGCAAATTCTTGCGCTAAGCCACAGGAATAATTCAAAATCATTCCCAGGATTTCCTCTGGGGAATACTGCATCTCTCTTTGGGATGGACAGAAAATATTAAAATGTCATTGATCATGTTGTTTTGACACATCTGAAAAAAACCTTCACAGGCAGAACTTCATAAAACAAATTGATTTTTTGGGGTTTATGCCAAGGTGGAAAATAGACTTACTCTGAGGACTTGAACAGAACAGTCTCTCTGTTCTCATCCGACTGCAGCTGGTGCTCAGGAAAACGCTTCTTGTACAATGCCACCTGAGGGTTGTCATGCTTTTTCCCCAGAAGGTCCTGAAGGTACCTGTACACCAACTTCGGATTCTTCACTGACTGAATGAGGAACATTTAAGAGGAAGCTGAGCGCGTGCTCAGGTAACATTTTCATCACTTAATAACTGAAGCTTGAACAAATGAGCAAATACAGGGTGACACAGCCAACGCAAAAAATCATTTGAGATTTTAGAAAACAACTGCTTACAACTCCCAGAGCATTGTCCCCAAACAGACGCTCGTTTTCCTTCAAACACACAGCTACTGGAGTTTTCCTCCTCGACTCTCTGCAGGGAAATCGTGTGAGGAATCAGAACGTGACCCACACAGCACATTTAACTGTGCGGACAGACAAAACAATAAAATGCCACACTTACTTGTTCAGCACGATTTCCATTGGCACACCAGGCTTAACTATAGCCATCTTCATCCACTCGCTACCCAGGTCAACAGACATCACCGCCACAGATGCTGATAGGATTTATTAAAGAACGTAAATAACACACCGACAGAGGACAGAATACAAAACAAATCCAGACAAATGGTTATTATTGAAGGGTGGGGCTTGATTAAAATGGTTTATTAAGGGTTTATTACTTAAGACACAAAGTGACATTGGGATCAGTAAATAAAGCTTTTGAAAATCAGCTTAGAGTTTTACCAAAAATTACTCCACCAAACCGATCTCAAAATCTGTGTGCCCTGCAACAGTAAAAACCCGCAGAAGAGTAGGCAAGCGCACCTGTGGGAGGAGGTAAGGCCAGGATAAGGCAGAAGACTGCGGCACACACCAGTGGTAACCCCATTGTCATTGCCTGTAAAACAGGAAGGAATTATTTATTTTGGACATGTAGTCACACCACGCATTACTCAATACCCGTATCTTTTTAACCAAAGCAGATGAAACACAACGAAAGACTTTTTTTCCCAAATAAAGCCAGGAAAAGGTCTGCATAATGGGATACTAATGCAATACGCAAGTGGCGGACAGTGAGGATACTAGGATACGATACCAGTAAGTTATCAGTTTGGATCAATGACATTTTATCCTGTGGCAAGACATTTGCTTCAATAAAACAAAAATAAAATATTAAAAACATTCTAAAGAGGTTGCAGTGCTTTACCATGCATCTCTTGCAGAAATGTAAAATAAGGAAAATGACCAGTTGCAAGTATGTCCTCAACCCCAAGAGCTCCATTCAAAGACAACTCAGTCTACAAACAGATCAATAAATTATATATTCACTTATAAAAGTGAACATTAGCGGTATTTCTAGACTGACTATAATCCACCATCGCGATTCCTTAAAAGAATTTACTGCTTTTAAGGATAAAGGTACGTAATTGACAAGAACTGTGACACAATGTGAATCCAACAATATTGAGGGTGCATTCAGATTAGCAAACATTTAATCATGAAAAGGCAGGTAAAAGCAACTAACTATAATTAATTTAAAAATCTAATTAATCAATCAGAATAATGTGTAAATATACAGCTAGAACGTGATCGAGCGATACAACACAATTGAGATTACCTAAGCGAAATCTAAAGCCTTGATCAGAGGTGATGCCACTGATATCGGTCTTGCTGCTGCGCCGCTCATACAATTTGGGGAAGAAATATTCTTAAGATTAATCACTTAAGGATATACCTTGCTCTACTTATCCCACAGTTACACGTGGAATTAATTGCCAGTGCCAAATGTAATAAAAATGGTTTCACTCAAATTCGGTAGTCACGACAATCCTAGCGCATCCAGTTGAATTAGGTAGAAAAGGGGCAGCTGTCAAACCATTTACATTATTGTATTTGATATGGCACGTTTCCTGTTCCTGATCCCAGGCCGATCTCACTAAATTGTATGAAGCTAGGTAAATGCACAAGCGTGGAAACTTCCAGTTCAGCCAGTCTGACGTATGCAGTGCTGGCCGTCTGATGTTGCCCATGCTTAAGCAGCACACAAAGAAAGCCGGATCGGAGAAGAGCATTCTACTACAAAACAAATCACCTGTATGTTACGCTTTAACCGCCGGCGTAAGACCCTGACACTACTTATATCACACATCCCTCATAATATTGAAGCACATGACTTTCGGAGAAGAAAATAGCTAACATTTTAAGTAGTAATGATACAAAGCGTCCTGAAACTATACCATTCGGACATTTAAATTTGCTGAAACATGCAGAATCTAAAGCCCAACCGGAAGCATCAGTGTGCGCTAAACTTAACAGATGTGCAATGATAGAACTTACCTTTCACTACAAGTTCTTCTGCTTGAAGTGCAAACCCAGTCAAGCTACAACTTCTAATACAAAAACATAAGATTGTATCTGGTTATTTAATAGCACTATCACTGTTTATTGTATTTGCAATGCGCGAGTTACTATCTAGGTGCCTTTCAACATCCACTCCGCATTATTTCTTAAAATATTTTACTGCCTGAAACAGCCGGCTCGCTCTGACCATAGGGCCCAGGACGCGGCGTGATCTCATTGGATCTGCGAACCGGGTTGTTCCGAGAAGGACGCATCAACCTCCGTAATCACCGGAACCCGCCCTCGTCTGCGCGAATGGCGGCTGCTGATTGGTCCACGTCCCCATGCCTCCCTCTTGATTGAAACTGTTCGCGCACGTTTGGCTTTCTCTCATTGGTCCACGTTCAATTACGGGGCGTAAGTCCACGTGAAGGAAGTGTGTTTCCCGGGTGACGTTGGAGCAGGTGTAGTTTTCGGAGATCTTGGAGCTGAGCGTCTGTCGTTAAATTAATATGAACCATTTAGCTACGTTTAATAGCTTAGTTTAATTGGTATGTAGCCAATGAAAATAATTGCTTGCTATATTCGCTGCCACTCTGTCCAGTCAAATTTTAAAGAATGCTGACGTTTTTTTTTTATTAATATGGCATGTGAAATGTAAATATGGTTCATGGAAAAGCTGCCATGGCATTATTAAATGGTAAACCTCGTTTCATTTTCCTGTTATTTTCCGGATCAAAGAAAAATGTTTTGCTCTCGGTTTAGGGCTCCCATTTTACTTATTTCATACAGTTTCAATTCTCAATTTATTTGTCATATGTATGTTAACGCAGGGTTAACATTACAATGACATGTTTGGATGAGAGGATAAACAAGGAATCAAGTCTCTGCGTTAGAGAATAAGATGAAATAAAATTAATAATTAAAATTATGGTTCGTGGGGTGCGGATACAAGATATCTGCCTCGTTTGTATGACGCATCCACAAACACCTGGCAACAGCCGTAGAGTGGTGAGTTTCCCGAAGCCTCCTTAACGCTACGTCATTTTTAAGTTCTGTGTTAAAAGATAGAATTTACGAATGATGTAGCGTTAAGGCGGCTTCGGGAACTCAGCCCAGACCAGTGACTGAAGTAGTGCCACCTCGGTACTGTGCTTGGCTTCATAAATTTCCATTTGCACTTGAACCACATAACCCAATTTTGTGTGGTTTCTCCATTGTTGCCGTTTACTCCTGTACAATAAAGTGAGGGGGTGTCTTGTGTCGAAATAATTAAATGTAAACAAACTACCTAAAATTTGCACCCAACCTTCCCTGAGGTTAATTAAGTCGTTATATTATAGAAGGATTATGGTTGTACACGTGCAGTCATTTCTTTGGAAATGGGGACTACAACTTTAAAAAAATAACCGCACAATTTCATGAACCCTAGAACCTAATTACCTGATTACTGAACAGATAATCACACCGTCGTTAATTGTCTTTAAAAATAAAGAAAAAATGTAAAACAAATAATAAAGTATTAGTTAGTAATGAATTTTAATATATATGAATATTCCTTCTTTCCGCTTCCGTGTACTATACAGCCATGCTACAGATCCAGTCATGTAGTCTTATATCGATTAGTAGGTCTGCAGTCGCTCACGTGACTTTAATGTTAGTCACATGACTTGTTCCAATGACAAAGTGGGAAAATGGCTGCATTCTTGCAGTGGCGACGATTCGTATTTTTTGATAAAGAAATAGTAAAAGACCCATCCGACAATGGCAAAAATTTTGTTGTCCCTGTCGGTATCACAGCCTGCGATTCCGGACGAGGATACATCGTGCTTGGAGATATCCTTTATTACAGATTTCAGTCAGGCTGTGATTTTTGCCTTTCGCTAAGTACATAGCTTATTAGACATCGCTTTGAATTGTTTTTTTACAGTAATGTAGGTTCCAGCTGATTAAGTTTAATAACGATTTAGAGAGCTAGTTAATTTAGTAGATATTTTAAGGTGTTGTCTGATCAACAGTACTGTTTAGTTGCTAGTCGGCAGCTGTCCAACTTCCTGATTAATTGCTGAATCCAGATGTCGCTGCATATAACCAGTTTATTAATAAATCACAAGACGATCAAACGCCTTGTTCAGAAGTGCTTGAGGATTTAGCTCAGTCAGCAGAACGATAGCTTGAAAAAAGGAATAACGTTGTCAAACTAAAATCCTTTAGGAGTTTTAGATGATCGTAGTTGAATTTACTTTCAAATACATCTTCTTGCTGAATGTGAATCAATTTCATCTATGTCTGATATTGATGTACTCACGGTGTGTCTCTTTTGACTTTGAATGCTTCCCCCTTGGCTGTTTAGGTTACCTTTCAAATTGTCGAAAGAATCTATCGTGTATTCTGGCAAGTGTTGCGTGCGTCCCAGTGTAGGCTGCAGACGTTAACAATTATGGAAGATGGATTCATAGATTGTTTGCCTCTTAATTTGCTATATTTTATTTATATTATTGTATATTTTTTTCATTTAACTTTAGCTCTAAACGGTTTAGCTGCTACAAACTATGCAGCATGTCAAATGTGTTTTTTTTTCCTTAAGCCAATCGTTTTACATATGGAGGGTCAGATCTGGTCAATGGCACGTTCCTTGAAGTTAACTTCCTTTCAGGCATACAAGATGCGTGTAACGCACCTGTATCAGCTGAAACAGCACAGCATCTTGGTGTCAGTGGGTCAGGACGAGCCAGGAATTAACCCACTGGTAAAAGCTTTAGCCACTCTGCTAATCTGCAAATCATGTACTGGTGAAAATATTCAGATAAAAAGGTGTGCTGAATTACTTAGGTGTGGTGCGTGGTTTCAGATAGCTTACTTGTAGTTTTTTTAGCAATAAATTTTTCTGGTTTCCCAGGTCAAGGTTTGGAATATGGACAAGAGAGACAGCGGGAATCCACTCTGCACGCGTATCTTTCCCGCAATTCCCGGAAACAAGCCCACAGAGGTTTCCTGCCTCAGCGTGCACGAGAACCTCAACTTTATGGCTATTGGTAGATTTTATTTGCTCGCTTTTATTTTCATGGTGCATGACTGAGTTTTGTCCGTATAGTTTTCTGCGCATGTTCTCTGTATCTCCTATTGGCTAATTCAGCTGTAGGTATGGAACTGAAGGCTGCTTTCCCGGCAGGGTTTACTGATGGCAGTGTGGTACTGACCAAAGGGGACATCACTCGAGACCGGCACAGTAAGACGCTCACGCTGCATGAGGGTAGCAGTCCAATCACAGGGCTCGCTTTCCGCCAGGCAGGCAAAGTCACCCATCTGTTCGTCGCCACCTTGGAGAAAGTGCAGGTAACAGAGTGCCTGATGTGTTCTGTGGAGCTGACCTGAAATCTATGGTCCTCTGACTGTGTGTGTCTGTGCATGCACGCACGCACAGTGCTACACCCTCTCAGTAAAGGAGTACCCCCGGATGGAGCTAGACACACATGGGTGCGCCCTGGATTGCTCCGCCCTCACCGACCCCTCCCAAGACTCTCAGTTCATCGTGGCCGGGGATGAGTGTGTCTACCTGTACCAACCAGACGAGCGCGGGCCCTGCTTCGCCTTCGAGGGCCACAAGCTGCTGGCCCACTGGCACCGGGGTTATCTCCTGCTGCTCACCCGGGACACCAAGTCGCCCAACAAGTAAATGCATGTGGTTCAGCAGCTAAACATGGTCATTAACAGCAATGCGGAAAGGGAACGCAGGAGATGTCACTTCATGTTAATAAAGGGGCCATTTTGAATGGCATCGACATTCAGCTTGTAATTAATGACACACTTTATATTCTGACCCATTCATTTTTCCATTTAACACCATACCCCATGTACCATAATACTAAAGTACTCCAACCGTAATAGACAGGCAATTGATAAAACCTACTGTTGTCTCTACTGAATCACCATCAGCTTTATCTATTAATAAGTAGAAGTATGGAATTTGTTCTGGTGTCTGATCATGAATATTGCACACATCAATATGCAAATTGCACAGTAATATCATATACAATGCAAAATACAGATAGGTTAATGACTTGGAGTACGACTCATGTGCAGACAGTATAGATAATATCCTGTTTTTCAGTGTTTGGCCAATGGCATCAGTTGGTCAGAGGTCTGTCTGGTCTGTGCAGGCCTGAATTTGCCAGCCGGGAGACCTCACCCACGGAGAAGCAGATCCTGACTGTGTATGACCTGGACAACAAGTTCATTGCCTACAGCGCCGCCTTTGATGACATCATTGACGTTCTAGCGGAGTGGGGCTCGTTCTACGTCCTGACCCGGGACGGCAAGATGTACGTGCTGCAGGAGAAAGACACGCAGACGAAACTAGAGGTTTGTCCTATAGGATCTCCAGGGAATAGAAGCATCACGTTGCTTTAAAGCAGTGTTTCCTCAGGGACTCCTAAGCAGTCCACATTTTTGCTCCCTCCTCATGCCCAATGCACCTGCACCAGTTGTCTTATATTCTTGATTGGCTGGGAGCTGAGTTGGAAGAAAACTATGGAGTGTCTGGGGGTCCCCAATGCCTAGACCAGGGTTCTTCAAATCTGGACCTGGATTCCAAATCCAGGCCTTGTTTTCAGTTCTCCCAGGTAGTTAGTTTAATAATTACTAATATTCTGATTGGTCAGAGGCTTCACACCTGATAGGGAAAGGAAGGCTGGAAAACCAGCAGTGCTCGGACCTCGAGGACCGTGGTTTGAGTAACTCTGGCCTAGATGGAAAAACGCTGCCTTTAACAGACTCCCCTAACCAATTCCTGTGTCTTGCCAGATGCTTTTCAAGAAGAACCTCTTCGTTATGGCCATTAACTTGGCCAAGAGTCAGCACCTGGACAGTGATGGGCTCTCGGAGATCTTCCGCCAGTATGGGGATCACCTGTACATTAAGGGAGACCACGACGGGGCCATTCAGCAGTATATCCGGTACTCGCACATCTAGAGAAGACTCTGTTTTCTTAGTTACTCATTATATGGATTAAAATGTACTGTGATGTAGCCTCCGTTATTATCTTCACCAGGGTTATCCGAATTGTATTTCTGAATGGTTTTACAGACGCTCCTCTTCTTACAAACTATCAGACATACGAACGAAGACTGTAAAGTCCAAATTTGTGTCCCTTGGGCTCCCGTATCCTGTCCGCAACATCAGTTTAATTTTTTTCTGCACGACAATTCCACCTAGTACAATTTCTGGCTGCTGCTCCCGCCGCACAGCAGCGTAGCGTACGTACTCCCAGCATCCTAGTTCTTTGTATTTGCGTACACCCTTAACATGATGTTGAATAACGACTCGCGAACATTTCAAGTTACGAACGGCCCTTCAGAACGTAACTCATTCATAAGTAGAGGAGCGTCTGTATATGTATTTTTCTTCCCCACACAGAAAAAGTAATTGGGTGTTATTGTCGTTACTCCATAACTGCTGTAGGCCACGTTCCTTCCCTCCGCTGTATTTTTTTTCCTTCCTAACTCGCTCTATGCTCTCACAGCACCATAGGGAAACTGGAGCCGTCCTATGTGATACGCAAGTTCCTAGATGCCCAGCGCATCCACAACCTGACGGCGTACTTGCAGGCCCTGCACAGGCAGTCGCTGGCCAACGCTGACCACACCACACTGCTACTCAACTGCTACACCAAGCTGAAGGACAGCTCCAAGCTGGAGGAGTTCATCAAGGTCGGCGTGCATGTCTGTGTTGCAGCTTACTTGGGTTACTTGTGCCTGTGTGGAGTTCAATAGTTTAGGTTTCTGTGTACATATCCAGAGAGTTGTAGGTTCAAATCCCATCACCGGCAGAGTAATAATATTAAGCGTGTTACCAAGTCGTAGAGTCCAGCCGTTCATGTCTGTTGACTGATCTTGCTCTTTCTGCACTTGCATGGCACTTTGGATAAAAGCACCTCTGTATGCCTACGAGGTGCAAAGCTCATCGTATGCAACTTCGAACTTTCTTTGCTAAATAAATGCTTCCCACTGGAGAAACCCCACCCGCGTTTTCTTCCGCCGTTGTGGGCCACAAGTCGTGTTGACGTCATCGTCTCTGGCTGCCACACAGAGCAGCGAAAGCGAGGTTCATTTTGACGTCGAGACGGCGATCAGGGTCCTGCGCCAGGCCGGGTACCACAGCCACGCCGTCTTCTTGGCGGAGAAACACGCTCACCACGAGTGGTACCTCAAGATACAGCTGGAGGACCTCAAGGTTCGGGACACTCGCCGCATTCCCTGCATCATGATGATAAAATCAAGCTTTGAAATAGCTGGGATTTAACTCTTTTGATTTATAAAGGTTCAGACGTCTGCAGTTTAGATGCTAGATGACTTCTTTTGAACAGAACTACCAGGAGGCCCTGCGCTACATTGGGCGGCTGCCCTTTGAGCAGGCGGAGAGCAACATGAAGAGGTATGGCAAGACCCTGATGCACCACGTGCCCGATGGCACGACGCTTCTGTTGAAGGGCTTGTGCACGGACTACCAGCCCAGGCGCGACTCGGCCGACAGGGACAGCTTGGAGAGAGCGCCGGGGAACAAGGTGAACGGCCGCCCGTCTGTCCCCAGGAGCGAGCACACCCCGGACCCTGGCATTGAGCAGACGTCCTCTTTCCTTTTGGCAGGCCAGCTCGGAGATGTTCATTCCCATCTTTGCCAACAACCCACGAGAGCTGCGTGCCTTCCTCGAGCACATGATCGAGGTGGACCCATTGTCGCCGCAGGGCGTCTACGACACGCTGCTGGAGCTGCGGCTACAGGACTGGGCGCATGAGCAGGATGTTGAGGTGATGAGCTGCTCTGGGACCTTATTTAATTTAATTTGTTCTCTGCATTCATATGGTACATCCTCAGAATTGAAAATGGTAGCGTGTATTTCTGCTTCTGGTCAGGTCCCTCCTCCCTTACCCTATCTGTCCACTAGATGGCGGTATTGCTCACAATTCTCATGTACCAAATGGTAAATTAACATAAATCACTCTTGATTCTGCGTTTAGAATTTTTATGTAACTTCCCCATGTGTGGTTTGCATTACAGAAAAAGAAGGTCCTCCAGGAAGCGGCTTTGTCTTTGCTGAAGAGCGACAACACTGTCTTTGACAAGGCCCTCGTCCTGTGCCAGATGCACAACTTCAAGGAGGGTGTTCTGTACCTGTACGAGAAGGGGAAATTGTGAGTTACTGCATTGTAGCCATGTCGGTCCACATTCCCCGTATACACTTTACACACTCAAACTAAATTTCCAGTAGCGTGGTAAACTATCAGGGTTTTAAGAGACATTTTTCATAGTGTAACGAAACGTAGTAAATTTATTAATCTGTAGTAATGACTACAAACACAGTAACCATAACAAAGAGAGATTTTTTTTATATGCACTTTAATAGTTCACTGTTACTGACTTATTTATGCAGAAATACTTCTGACCTAGTAATTTTAATGTAATCAAGAAGCAGATGTTTTCAGTCATTGCTTTGTGACGCTCCCATATTGTCGGGGTCGCCAACTCTCATGCACCTGGCGTGACACTCATGCTTCAAGGCGCTCATGCTCAGACAAGAAATCTTAGAGCAAATCTATGTTGCTCCTCTAGAAACCTAAAATTAGCTACATCAAAAGTGTTGGGAGAGTTTAGAAAGTCTACTGACTATTTTCAAGGTTGTATAACTGTTACATGCATATAATTGCACGTGCAATGTGTATGCAGACTTGTGTAAAATTGAAAATCAATCCAACCATCCAACTGACCGAAGTTGCAGCCCTGAGATAGCGATCTGAAATACAAAGTTGTGCTTCGAGGGCAAAAACCGAATCCTCTGTGGTGAGAGACAGATAAAGGCTGAAACCGCAGGCCTGTTACCCCACTAACCACCAGTCTGCTGCTCCAGGTACCAGCAAATCATGCACTACCACATGCAGAACGAGGGGTATGGCCAGGTGGTGGAAGCATGCAAGCGTTTTGGTGAGCAGGAGGCCTGCCTATGGGAACAAGCCCTGGGCTATTTCGCCCGCAAAGAGGAAGACTGCAAGCCCTACATCAGCGAGGTGCTGCAACACATTGAACGCTACAATCTCATGCCTCCCCTGCTAGGTGAGCTGGCCGCTCTCAGCCAATCGGGGAGTTTCCTTGCTTTTCTCAGTCACTTCGTGTAACCTAATCCTTTATTAATGCTTTATCTCAGAATTAATCTCTGTCTAATAATATTTATTTGAAACTGAAATTATGAGACGGATCGCCTCAAGACGGAGCATGCGAGGAGCGGAATTTGGCCAGAATGCGAACGGTTTTTTAATTAAAGCTGGAGCGGTCCCTCTGCCTCGCTCCAATTTCACTCCGATACCGATCAGGCTACGATTCTGAGGCGTGCGCAAATCTACCCAGAGATGGAATTCGCAAAGTGCTTCACAAAGGAAATTGATAAATCATATAGGTGTGCTATTCTTATCAAAAGTATAGATGACAATAATGTAGAGCAAGAACAACACTGTGGTGAAACTGTTTCAGTGAGTAAAGATTCACATTGGAATCACTTTTCTCAGAAACATGAGTGTGCTACGCGAGCAGGCAGTGTGTACTAAATCTGCAGTCTTCCAACAGTAGTGCCAACTTATTACCTATAGATAGGATAGGTGGAGATATTCACATTTGAGTTTTTCATCTGCCAAAACCACACCTTGCTTGTGTCGTTAGCACCGCACTGCTCACAGCTTCCTGCGTGAGCTGCTTCCACCCATCTTGCAAATGGCTGCATAAGCATGATCTCATTCACAGTCGTGCAGACACTGGCGCACAACTCCACTGCCACATTGTCGGTCATCAAGGACTACCTGATCAACAAACTGCAGCGGGAAAACCAGCAGATTGAGGATGATGAGCGAAAGATCCGGCAGTATCGGCAGGAGACCACACAGCTCCGCTCCGAAATCCAGGAGCTCCGAACCAGGTCAGCAGAGGCCTGATGGATGAGTACAGGTTGCAGTTATCTTTATTCTAATCATGTTAGAATACATTCTCAGAAGAATACCTTTTTGTGGGAGGGGGAAAAAATGATGGCCTGCCAGCAGCTTGCCCTGAGTTTGGGCTGTTTTCTCTTCGCAGCGCAAAGATTTTCCAGAAGACCAAGTGCAGCATGTGCAACAGCCCTCTGGAGCTGCCGTCGGTCCACTTCCTGTGTGGCCACTCCTTCCACCAGCACTGCTTTGAGAGCTACGCGGAGAGCGAGGCGGAGTGCCCCACCTGCACCCCGGAAAACCGCAAAGTCATGGACATGCTGCGTGCCCAGGACCAGAAGAGAGACCTGCACGATCATTTTGCCAGACAGGTGCAGCCCCCAGCTCGGTCCTGCCCGCCCCCATCCTTCTACAGTATTAACATTTGTTTTCATTCTGTATGATAACCCAAGGGCTCCTAGTGATTGACTCTTCTTGTCTATTCCTCCTTCAGCTGAGGTGTTCCAACGACGGCTTTTCAGTGGTGGCCGACTATTTTGGCAGGGGAGTGTTCAACAAGTTGACCATGATCACGGACCCCCCCGGAGGCAAGACGGGGGCTGGGGGGTTAGAAGCAGACCTGCAGAGGGACCTGCTCATGCACACGAAGAGAAATGCCTGAAAGGGGAGGTCTGAAGTACGGGCCAAAAATCGGCTGCTGATTGTTCGACTGTACGATGAAGTTAGGTCGGCTTTGTCTTGCAGAGAGCTTACACACTATCCAATGCGTGCTCTTTAATTCTGTGTAAAACATTAAATTTCAAAGCCCTGCCTCAACCTCAGATATTCGCTGTTGACTTAACTTGGGCAACGCTGCCACCAAACCCAAGGGTGAATATGAAGTCTGTTTTGTCAGTCCTGATTTTTAAGTTTCATAGCCGTTGTAACTTGCTGGCAGTTCAAGACAGTGACATTGTTGGGTGCAGGAACATTTGTGTTCCTGTGTGCCATTCTAAAGAAGTGAATTATGTATCATTTGGGAGTAATTCAGTGTTTTATGGGTAATGTTGTGTTTAACTTGTGCCAGACTGATGTAGTAATTTCTGTAATAAAGGATGTGTCCGCAAATTGCATAACTAACAGCACTTGACTGCGGTGTAAGAGAAAGCTAAGCATTTGCTTTTCTGTGATTAAAATCTCTTTGCACAAGTAACTGTCAGCATGCAGTTTGCAAGCACAGAATGCACTAAACACTGGTGGTGATAAAAATCAAAGGAAAACCCAATTCACATATGTAACACTTGACAGTATTATGTTATATTGTCACTGTCCCTAAAATGTAATAAAAATACACTGCGTGGGATACTGATTCCACCGGAATGATAAATTGGTAAGATCTGCAATCACCAGTTCATTAAACCCGTGCACACCAAAACAGACAGCTGAGAATGCTTGAAAATGAAAGCAGGTATTTATGCACCTTTACCACTAAAAAAATAAAGATAAGAAATAAAATGCAATCTGTGATACTTCCTTATATTGTGACCCTCATTGCGATAAGCAGCTGATGGGGGAGATTGATGATTGGATGGTTTTATCTGCATCACCTGTCCAATTTGCGTAAAATAGCAAACAATAAATCTGTCATTTAAAAACCAAGTACATTCTGTTGGAGTGTGATGGTACCCCTGCTAATGATTTACGAATTTCCACATTTCGTCATTTATTTCTGTATTTCCACATTTATTTATTTCTGTATTTCCACATTTCTACATTCATTTAATAAATAGATAAATAAATAAATTACGAAATGCGGAAATTCGTAAATATTTAAATACGTTAATAAACAAATATAGGAATCCATTGAGCAGTTTTCATGGCCAAACTGTATTTATGTATTTATTTATTTCAGTATTTACTTATTTATTCACACATTTATTTATTTACATATAATTATGCCATGTTTAGTCCTCCATAGTTTAGTCCTCCATGCAAAGCAAGCAACAAACAAAGGAATCAATTGTGGAGAAAAAAATGCACTGTAAATCATGTTCATGGCAATCAAGTGGCTTTAGGTAGTGTTTGAAATTCGTGGTTGTGAGTATTCAGTTTTTTAAGGCACTTAGCAGGAAATGATTTACAGAGTGAATCTGACATTACGTTTAGGGTGTACTACAGCCTAGTGCTCTATGATTCATTCGATAGGCTTCAAGCGCCCTGCAACCCCAACTAAGATAAACAATTAAAACTGGACGGGTGAATGGATGATGCTTAAAAACGCAAGACTTCGGACAGCGCAAACTCCAAGTCTCCGGTCGGTTTTCTTGCGTCTGCAGAGCGGTATTCTAACGAATTTAAGGCGAAATGCTTACTGCGCGTGCGCAGAACAGTTTTAGAGCACGTTTCGATAGGACGCGTGGTTCCAGAGAACACCAGCACCGCGAGCGATCTCCTGTTATCGCGAGATTTGGTTTCCCAGGGCGACGTCGAGCCGCTTCACTTCTATGGAGAAGACACAGCGACAGAAGGTAGCCAGCTATTTTGTCAAGTAAATCGTGTTTAGACCCCGACAATGACATATCATCACGCATTTCAAAGAAGATGAATATGTATGAGTTTTTAATAGCGACACGTCGAAATCATCGCGTCACTACAAGCTATCTAGTATACCTAGTAAAACATGTACAGTAGCTAAATAAGAGTATTAATTGGACGCCTCTAATCGTTGACGAGCTAGTTTTCTGTTACTTAATAACTTAATGAGATAGCTAAACGTTCAACATGTTCATTGCCACCAAAATGATTACGGGCAGCTATCTAACAAAGTAAACATGTCCTTAAGGTATATGTCGTAATATTTAGTGCGTAGTGCCTGTGTATTTAACGGTGTGTACGTTTATTTATGGTGATGGCAGACCAAACTGATTGCTAACCAGCATTACGACGAAAGCCTGGATGTGAACGATTCAGAGGAGATTGCCAGCGTGTACACTCCTTCGCCCCGACAGACAGGTTATTCTGATATGCCTTTATTAATTTACACACTACACCAAATTAATAACTTCTTAATCTGACCATGGGCGTCATTAGCTCGACGTCGATTTTTGCCCCGATGCCAGTCTACCGTCAAAAACTTGACCTAGCCCCCGATCTTTTCAATAGCAAGAAACTCCCCCGGATCTGACTACAGACTCTGACCATTTCTCTCCGTGACTCCTCTACAGCAGTTTCCAGAAAAGCAAGGAGGCCGAAAGGTGGCCTGACAAATCAAAGCAATGATGATATGGAAGACGAAACAAAGGTATGCGATAGCGGTTTATATAGTATACATTTCTGTAATGTTGTTTTTACGTCGTCTTAAATTCATGCATTTACTTATTGATTTTTTTGCAGAAATACTGGTAAATGTTTATCAGTGATATTAGTCCGTATGAGCTGCAGGAAAACTGAGGTTCCTTTAGTGTTTTGGTTGACTTAATAGTCTGACTGTTGTGAAACAGCACAAAAAGAAGGAACCACATCCAGGAGGTCAGCGAGCCTTAAGCGATAATGAAGATGACGATGATGATGATGATGATGACGACGATGATGACGGTTCAGATGAGACAGAGTCAGATGAAGAGGATGGAGACCAGGGATCTGCTCCAGAAGGGTAAGACATTTTAACACTGGCAACTCATGTTTGCGTTATAGTTTACTCAGCATTTTGAATAGGGCAAGATTTCCAAAAGCACAAACATAAATTGTCTTCAGAGAAGCATCACTTACTCAGAAGGATGAAAGTGCTTATAATTGCATTTCTCAGTCTTCCGGGAATACATACAGTTTAAACAGTGTGCCTCTTTCACTGCTGCAGACACTTTGGTATGTAAACCAATTATTTGAAACTGTTTTTTCCAAACTTTTTACGGGCGCTGTGTCAATGATGGACTAAAAGACTGGTCGAATTATGAGGCAGAACGCCCCAAAATGGAACCGGTGCCATATATTGCAGGGCAGTTTTGACCTTTGATCTGTTACATCAAAAACTTTTTGAGTTATTGTCTTACCTTTTTCAAACTAGAGGTATTGTTTGGGTACCAACCTGGAACTGGTTACATTTTGAGACAGTTCACTCTTAAATTAAAGATGGAAGGGTACAAGCAGATGACATTTGACCTTTGTAAATGTAATCAGTCAAAAAATTATTTGATGCATCTTATTACTGTTTCACAAAAACATATTGTTGAAGATCTAACCGTGGTTTTATATTTAGAAAAATTGCCGCTTCAGTTTTAGTTTGGGGGGCAGCATGTGGCTCAGTGGGCTAAGCCTGTGTGCCTGTAATCACAAGGTTGCCGGTTCAAACCCAGCCTCAGCCTGTCTGTGGGTCCTTGAGCAAGGCCCTTAACCCCCAGCTCCCTGGGCGCCACTATGGGTGGCTGCCCCTTGTGGACAGCTTGCTCTGCAAGGAGCAAGTTGAGGGAGGCATAAAAGGAATTTCCCCAAGGGGATAAATAAAGGATTGATTATTATTAGCAGCATTGTTGTGTGACAAAAAAGGAAGGGAATTGCAGTTATAGAAGACACTTAGTATTGTGAACACTAACTTTAAAGGTACTGTACAGATTTTGTGTATCGCCCCAAAACTGAAGCAGTACTACATAGTGTAATAGCAAAAAAAGGGTAGTTTCAGACATTTGATACCATTAGCAAAATAACTCAAAAATTATTCAACAGACATTTTTCAACCTTTGCTGCCGTGTTGTAAGGCTGAAGATCTGGTCATACTTAAATTTTGTGATAAATTTCACCAAAATTGAAGCAGCGCTGCATAGTGATAGGAAATTGAAGACCAGCTCAGTCAATTAATCTTCTGAGCATGATAACTCAAAAATTTGTTTGGTTGATGTTTTCCAAACTTTGCAGGGTCATTGTATGGGTGAAAATCTAGACCTGATGAAATTTTTGAGACAAATTGCACCAAAACTGTAGCAGTGTTGCTTAGCTGACAGCAAAGAAAAGGATGAGATCGAGGCTTATCCTTGTGAACAGGATTAACCGATAATTATTTACTCTTTTTACTTTTTATTCTTTGATATTTGATAGATCTTATTGCCACTTCACAAAACATTTTATCGATACAGTACAATGAAAGAGTCTTCATCCTGTCAAAATAGGAGCCATCTTGATGAGTCAGAATGAATGGAGTCCAGAGAGGAATTATATTTATATATAAGCATAATGGTTCCACTGTGGTACAACATTGCTATTGCCATGCTTCCTTTGTCCTTCATGCAAAAATGTTCCTATGATAAGATGGGCATTTATTGATCCCCATCGGAATAGAAGTCTTTATAGTAGTATAGTAGTATTTGGCAGTACAGGGAAGCTGTATTCATGGGCAGTGTGTGGCTCAGTGGTATAGGATACTGTGCCTGTGATCGGAATGTTGCCATGTCCTGTTGTCTGCAGAGTGATCTCAGCATTGCGCTCTTAGCCTCTAATTACTCTAGGGACTGACCCAACTGTCTCAAAAATGTATATGTCACTTTGGATTAAAGTGTTTGCTAAATGTAATGCATTCTGAGTGTGATTTCATTATGGTGAGCTTGCCTCATTACAGGGCATATGACCCGGCTGATTATGACCACCTCCCAGTTAGCGCTGAGATCAAAGAGCTGTTTCAGTACATCACTCGGTGAGTAAAATCACACAACCCAGAGAGTTCCCAGGCTAGTTGAGAGGAAACACGAATGAAAATTAAAAAAGGAGTGGCCTTTTACTTTCTCTGCAGAATGATGTTTTTCCTCAATTTATCTTAAAAATTATCAGAATTTTGTGGATTGGGCTTGATGTGAGAAGTACCTTGATATTACCTTTTAGGTACACACCTCCGACCATTGAGCTGGAGCACAAACTGAAGCCTTTCATACCTGACTTCATCCCTGCAGTGGGTGACATTGATGCTTTTCTGAAGGTGAGTCATCAGATTCTTCAAACTGAACATGGAGGAATTTCTTATTCTTTCTGCCTTCAGATGTTTTTTCATCCTTCCAAGTTCTGCCTGCTGTTTTCCCCATAACTGAATATGACTCGGTTGACTGGATTTCAGGTTCCACGGCCGGATGGCAGACCTGATAACCTGGGCCTCTTGGTTCTGGATGAACCCTGTACAAAGCAGTCAGACCCAACGGTGCTGGCTCTTTGGCTCTCGGAGAACAGCAAGCAGCACAACGTTACCGTGAGTCTAAGTGTGTCTCTAGCCAGTATCAGACAGGGATGAGCTTCCCACACTGGCTTACAAAGCATCAGCTGGATTTCTCTCTCCCTAAAACTTCAAGGAAGTTAAGGTGAAGAGCCTCGAAAACCCAGAGAAGAATTCCAAAGTGATCGAGAACTGGATCGAGAGCATCAGTGAGCTTCATCGCTCTAAACCTCCTGCGACGGTACACTACACCAGGTAAGTGTCTTTGGATGCAATGTTTTGTGTTGCATGGCTGGATGTAAGATGACTGCTGCTCTCCGTTTAGGCCAATGCCTGATATCGACACCTTGATGCAGGAATGGCCTCTTGAGTTTGAGGAGCTTCTTGGGAAGGTAAGATGGTCGGCAGTTTCCCCAAATACAAGGCTGTTGTATTTAAGGCTGTTCTTTAGCTCAGTGTTTCCCGACCCGGTCCCCCCAGGCTGTCTATGTATTTGCTCCCTCACAGCTCCAAATAGGGGGACCCGTTGGGAAATCCTGCTTTAGATTATGTATGCCTAATTAAGCTCTTGCTCTTCCTCTTTTGCTCTTCCTAGATCTTTCTGTTTTGGTATGCAGGTACAGAATTTAGAGTTAAATATGTATAAATGTTATTTCTGAACTGTTCCTTAGTCCCAAATACAAAGGTATAAAGCGAGACACAATACAACGCATAAACTAATGCCAGAATAACATGTTCAAATATTTAGTGCTTTTTATGTTTAACAAATGTAAAATAGCATCATTTATATTTTATTAGGTATGTTTTGAATCCACTGTCGCTCTCTCCCGGATTCCTTTTGTTAGGTTACTCTGCCCACCGCAGACATTAACTGTGACTTGGCAGAGTACATTGACATCATTTGTGGTATGTTTTTTGTTTGTTTGTTTTCCTTCTCATTTCCTTCACCGGCATCTCCAAGAGAGGGGAGGGTCATTCACTTTGTGTTTTTTTTGTAGGCATCTTGGACATTCCAATATACAAGAGCCGCATCCCGTCCCTCCATGTGCTGTTTACACTCTATTCAGAGTTCAAGAATTCACAGGTGGTACATAAATGTGGAGTTTTTGTTACAAGTTAAACGAAGCAGTATTTTAATGGAAATACATTTTTGACACTAGTAACTTTAGTCAAAACAATTCCACAAGTATATATAAAATGTTTACACAGACGACCGACTTGTTTAACGACCGCCTGGACATATGACTAGCTCTCTGACAAGTCGGTATTGCACACTGTATGAGAACTTTGGTCGTGGAAATGGCAGTGTGGCTTCTCGGCGTCAAGCGTCTCATCTCGCATCATTCTTTCTCAGTCTCAGTCTCGTTGCCACAGTCGTTCAGTAATCACTACACTAGTGTTTGCGATCTCTAAGACTTGCATATTTTGCCTATAAATTTGTATTGGCGGAGATCCAACATGTATGATCAGAGTATCAGCGACAAACATAAAATCAGCGAAAAAATTTGTTTGTCAGTTTCATGAACTCGAGATATACATATTAAAACAAAGTCATGAAGTTGGAGTTTCCTTTGGACCTTTTCTTTATTCTGAATAATTAAAAACAATTTGCACACTGTAAATATATGTTAAGTAAACATGAATGTATACATATACAGACATGCACTTCTGTATAAACATTTATTAATATACTAAAAATGTTAGAAATTGTGCAAAGGTGACATTAAAACAATACCTAAAGATGGCTGACAGAATCCCACTACCAGAACCATACACTTGAAATATCGTTAAGGGGCAGCTCCTTGCTTATTCAGCCATTCACTTAACCCCCTAGTCATAGGCACAGACCTCG
This sequence comes from Stomatorhinus ivindoensis, assembly GCA_019775895.2. NCBI lineage: Eukaryota > Metazoa > Chordata > Actinopteri > Osteoglossiformes > Mormyridae > Stomatorhinus > Stomatorhinus ivindoensis. Next base: position 17,483,778 of record JABFEB020000104.1, on the reverse strand, counting down.
GCCGTTATTTGAGAAGTGTCTGTATTTTCATATTGAATTTTTGCTGAAATGTTACGAAGTCCAAACAGTATCATATATAAAATTTGGATATTTGTTAAATAAGATGTTTATACCTGTAATTGCAGCATTAGGTTTGAAAAATCCTAATAAACTGTGATAGTACCTTTTTTATTAATTGGTTACCTGTGTTGTTTGTGTAAAAGCTAGAGTAATTTTACACTTGTGGTTTTTTTTTTTGGTAACACAGTATGCTTCTCTGTAAATGAAGACCTGATAATATAAAGGAGATATGTTATCCTTTGGGGAGGTCATGTTAAAGCCAGGGTCTGTTGGTCTTGTATGGAGCTGTGCTTGCGTTCATTGTAAAATATTGTTGTTTTGTTCCACTTCAGCACTTCAAAACCCTGGCAGAAGGTCAAAAGACTCGCACACCGTCTGCTCCACGCTCCGGGCCTGGCGATTCCGAGTCGCAGCCTTTCTGAAACAACCCAGCCCCTGAGTGTGAAGTTTCTTGAAAGGAAGCTGCTCAGTTTTTTTCCAGCAGGGACAACTTTCATTGTGGTTGGTCTCATGCATATCGAAATGTTCCTCACAGTCAATTTTAATTATATATTTTTAAATAATACACTACATCGGAATATTTAAGTTTTCCGTGCTCCATTTGTACTTTATGGATTAACGGTTGTGTCGGAAGAGGCATTGGTGTTTGGTGGACTGTTAAGAATGAAAACTATTTATGACATGGGATTAGAAAGAGCATTGAAGCATTCTACCTTAAACCTCAGGTGCAGATCATATTTAGAGATTCTTGCTTTACATCAAGACTTTTGTTTCTTTGTCTTTACAGAATTTATGGAAATAAAATATATAGGCATCTGTAAATCTACAAAGCTTTAGCCCTGTAAACTTGTTTTTTTTATATAAGAATCCTTTGAATTTGCATATATTGTTTAATAACATTTCTGTTCAGTTTGTGTCTAACTCACTGATAATGCCATTTCAGTTAGGATAGTGCTATTTTAAAGAAGTAAAGATAATAAGCTGGCATCAGTGTGTTTTGTTCTTAATTTAGTTTAATTTAATTTTTGGTGAAATGTATCGATATTTCTTCCAGATTTTCTTTGCTACCAAATATTGTACTGCTTGCATGATCATGTTAAGACTAACTCAAAAAACATTTGCAGCAAGATTACTCATCACTGAAGAAGTCTTTAAAAGAAGGCTAAAGATAGGAGTTTGCAGTCATGTGAACTGCTAGACAGGAGGAGGTTTTGAGAGCTTGAGGTCAAAGTATATGTCAAAAGCTGAAATCAAAGATCAGTAATGAGACAAGACCGCTTGTATGTGAGAGCAGTTTGACGGTGTAAATAGTCATGACCCAGTTTTAGTATCATTATTAAAATGTCACTTTAACCACTAGATATGGAAACAAAATCATTCTTCTAAAAGTTTTTAACAATACTTTGTGTATACGGGTTGTTCTGTTCTTCATATTAGGTACATATAAATATGATGTTTATAATATCGTGTAATATACTGCAAAAGGTCTCTCCTTCTGTCCACTGGTACATGCAGAAAATTATGGTAGGGGTGCCATCAGGCGTGTGATATTTATGAGGATGGGTGTGCCACCTCTATCTCCATTCTACGGTCTTAGAAAATAGAATAATCCATATTGTGGTTGTCACGGCAGCCCTGGGAAGCTCCCCAAAGAAACAAGGATCCAGAAGTGCGGGTAAGCAGGATTGGTTTAATGTCCAGAGTATCAGGGCCAGGGAAACCAGGGAACTCGGAGCAGCGGAGGGCGAGGGTTCGATTGGCTGGACGGGGCAGGCTGTGGGGATCAGGGAGCTCAGGTGGAGGTATCCGAAAGTGCAGGCGTGTATCGTAGTCGG